>OZ024743.1:375316559-375321559 GCA_964016885.1 Eledone cirrhosa | reverse complement strand
ATCCAAGCTGTTCAGTATAACTATTAATTCATGCGGAATTGATGGCCTGAGGCATCTTTGCTCAATGATTAAATTATTTGCTCATAATTAGATAGACACATAGTTTGACCCTCCGTAACAGCTGCTGGTCACTGCTGTCCATGGGGCTATTTTTTATCCGCTTTTCTAAGCTAATATTTACAGCTATCGACTAGGTTCACTGTTATTTTCTGTTTAGTTTTTCTAAAGAATTTCAAATTGCCCATTGCTTCGATAGTTTCTATACAATATTCTCTCTCTCTCGCTTTCTCTTTCGCCCTCTATCCTCCCCCTCTCTCTCTATATATATATGTATATACAAGTGAGTGTGTGTGTTTAAAATCTATGGTAGTTTCACGGTGTTGTGAATTGCAATTAAATGAAAACAATACTCCATATTGTCAGCTAGTGGAATAAAATTATTCAATGCTAAATCTGCGTAAACTACAACTCGGATCTTTACGTCCGGAGGCCTCAAGCAATTGACACTGTAGATGTTGAAAGTTTCTCACAAACATCACTAATAACTCCAATAGTTACGCCTCTGTAATAGTAATCATGTTACACGACTCTGAAAAATAATTTAGCTGGAAAATGCAGGCTACAAACATAGGCAAAGATGAGAAAACATTCTTGTTAGAATTATCTAGAATGCCTAAAGGTTTGTATTGAATTCAATTGAACTGTGCTTAAGATGGAGTAAAACTATCATCCTTGTATTACTTCCCTGGTTTTACTCCTCAGACTCCGGCCATACTGGGGCATCATTTCCAAATCATTTTACTCGATCATATTATTTTTTAAAAGCGTGGTATTTATTTTATTGATCTTTATATCTTAAACTGCTAGGTAACAGGACATAACCAAACAGTAAATTTAAATACACACAAACACACACACACACACACACACACACACACACACACACACACATATATATATATATATATATAAATCATACACGATATTGCATCATAGGCTATGGTTTCAAAATCCATCGGTGAACTTGCATAAGGGGTAAACGCTTAGCTGTGGTTCTTCCGGAAGCCTTATGTGTGTGTGTGTGTGTGCGTGTATGTGTGTATATATATATATATATATATATATATATACACCCAAGACACCTCCAACGAGATATACCTTGGAGGAGGCCAGCTAAACCTGCATAGGTGTGAGCTGTCACACACACACACACATATAAGACCAACTCGATAAATTGCGTGATTCTTATGTTATTTCACGTGAATTACAATTTAAGGTATCTGAAAGAAAAAAGATAAATAAATAAAAATTGTTTTAAACGTTTTAAAAGTAAATATACGTGACCTAAATTGCACGATGTTTTAAGATGCTTACGCAGGAAAATTATAGGATGGATGCCTACAAGACCAGAGATGTAACATTAAGTCGATTGTATACAGGGCAGATGTTACGCCTGGGGCAGCCAACTAGACAGTGAGCAAGAAACTATATGTTGGTCTGGTAGAAGGTATCTTTAAAGAAAGTCTTTACCAACATGCTTCGTCTTTCAAACATCCAGCGATGAGATCCTCCACTATTCCAGCAAATTGTGTATGAGTTTGAAAGACAGAAGCATATTTCACAATTAAAATAGAAAGTACTAGAAAAGTTCAAATCATATATCTCTAGAACTAAAAGATGCGAACTTTGCACCAACAAAAACACCAGAATTCTCCAAGGACTAAGATCATCCAATGAGTATCTACATTC
This sequence comes from Eledone cirrhosa, assembly GCA_964016885.1. Classification (NCBI taxonomy): domain Eukaryota; kingdom Metazoa; phylum Mollusca; class Cephalopoda; order Octopoda; family Eledonidae; genus Eledone; species Eledone cirrhosa. The sequence goes on along the minus strand of OZ024743.1, from coordinate 375,319,810 downwards.
TAAAAGTAAGTTCTTTACTACTTGCTGCATTAAACAAAAAATGTGCGCTATCTTACGAACACAAACTTTCTAGATCACAAACCAGCACCGTGAACAAGCTCGCATCAAGAAACTTCATATAATCTCTCGGTTACATACATATTCATCTCTATGATATTTTAGCCTTCGTGGCGAAACGTTACTTTAGCAGATAAGTAGAATGAGTGGTCGTTAGTTGCCAGTGTCGTAAGTGATAGTATACTCGTTGGATTATCTTGTCGACATAGACGTGGGAAGGTCCCTCGATCTATTTACCATCTTAGTATTTACAATATCCCTTTCGTCAGGTCGCCAATTCCAGCAGCATGGATTATAGATGTTATTGAGACACGAGTAACATAATAATGATTTCAACAGCAGAAATTAGAGATGAAATGTATGTTTATTTTTGATGTAGCACAAACAATGTTTGTTAACTCATATGGTTGAAGTTACGGATAAAAAGAGGTTACAAAAGGGAATGTGCCATTGCGCCGTTAAGCCGGCGAGGTTAGGGTGCAATATCTCACCGTTACATTATGCATGTTGCTGGCTTGAAGTTTCCGGTACAAGAGAGAGGTTCTTCAAATCTTCGCGGGGAATTTCTTCCTCAGGGCGCGTAGGGATACATCCTCTTCTACTGGCGCTGATTGGCTGAACTGAGCCAAATCACGCACAGAGAATGTATGTGAGCCCGCGGAATGTAGGTCACTACAATATCAAACATCTATATCAAGATAACATATACTCAATGCACACTAAAATATCCACTATTGTACACGTTTGATTTCATTTCCTTCTCCTTTATACTAGTTCACCTTCAAATGATTTTAAATTTAGATATTGCTGACATAAATTATCTTAGAAATCATACACAAAGAAAATTACTGGCCTTACATATATGGATGCTAAAATATATTTCAGTGTCTGACTCGTTAAAATATAATAACACACCAAATCATATGGCTGTAATTTTAAACCATGTAATTTATGTACAACTGAAAGTTATGTAATCTCGTTCGCTAGAAAGCTTTTACGTAATTACTCCTCGATGAGAATGATATCATGAGTATGTAATATATTTAAGACATACCAATATTTTTCACCGATAGTGCACTTACTCTGTTGACCACAATGCAGCCACTAGTTGTTTATTACCCTTTAGATCGTTAACATAATACACGGAAACACCAATTTAGACAATCTATTGATCTAAGTATTGCTTTCATATAACTTTTCGTTTCATTATCCATAGATAAAGAATTACACTAGATAAAATGAGATTTTTTACGTAGCTTTATTATCCGTGCTGAAACATACATTCCGTTCAGTTGTTAACATCATTTGTTTTCACAAATTGTCTGTAGAAATTGATAGTTTTAATGCCATAATAATAAATAATTGTTTCTACTTTTACACAAGGCCAGCAATTATCCCAGTGCATTACTGGTACTTTATTTTATCGACCCCGTAAGGATGAAAGGCAAAGTTAACCTCGACGGGATTTGAACTCAGACCGTAAATGGGCGTAACTATGCTAGAAAGCATGGTGTCCGACCCTCTACCGATCCAATCCACCGCCATAATAAACTCTTTATAGTCCACCCTTTCACACTTACGCGTACAAAATTACGCTAAGATCCATATATAATAAAGTCAGCTATTTTCCCTATCAGCTATTTATTTATTTATTTATTTATTTATCTATTTATTTATTTATTTATTTATTTATTTATTCATTTATCGATTGATTTATGATTATTACTATCATTATTATTTCGTTAGTCAGTGTATCCGTATTTTTAATGTCTTGGTTTATTTTAACTTTTCGATGCATCTTTACTTTGCTGCAATAAGACGTTCTAGAAAATCCCTCCCATTGTGGAACAAATAAAAGAATAAAACACACGCACACACACACATACACGCATACAGTTAGACACACACATATGTATACAATGGACCATTTAGTAACGAATCTACTTAACCCCAACAATGTATTCGGTACCATAAAACATTCATCACAGTTAAAATATATATATATATATATATATATATGGTCAATTCTTTCCATACACTCAAGCAAACCCGAAAGTCGATAAACAATGAAGAATTCTTTTAAAATAAATAATTAAGATAAATGCCTATAATAAAAACAAAGGAATAAAAGCACAATAAGGTTATAAATAATCACCCCAGATATTTTAGAACCTTATTTACATAGAATTTGAAGTTGGTGAAAATCGTCAAAATATTGATCTCGAATATAAGTCGATCTCTCTTTCTACCATCGATTGTTTTTGGTCGCATATTTCTTGGCCTATATTCGAGTACATTGTAGTTCAGTAACCCCTAATAGGTGACAGCAAAAAATAAATAAAGAATCGATACTGAGGCGGCCCAGCTAGCAATGCGATAATTACGACCAACAGCCTCTGTATGCTCACACAGTCGACGATGTTACGCATTGTAGGTTAGTAGGCACAACCAGGAGGATAGGATGCGCGTTTGACAGCAACACATTCCTGCCAAAGGCTGATATGCAATGCTATCAATCATAGTTTATTGCACACCCACTCAAAACATTTTGTTTAACTTCTTCAACCTAAGTCTGGAATGTATGTGTGGGTGTGTATGTATATATATATATATATATATATATATAAATATATATATATATATATATATATATATATATATAAATATATATATATATATATATATATATATATATATATATATATATATATATATATATATATATATATATATATATATATATATATATATGTATATATATATATATATGTACATATATATATATATTGCCTGACGGTTCGAACCTTACAGAACCACCTGCCTCTTTGAGGTCAAATACCAACCCTATACCATCTACAAACTGACCAATGAGAATCAAGACTATTCCTGCTGACAACATCGAATTATTTCTAACAAGCTCATATGTCCCAAGGCTCTGATACCATCAACACTATAAACACAGAGCTGGCATATCTAAGAACTGACTAACTGCCGGATGAGGTCATAGCCATTCAATGGCTATCATCGAAATATATATAGCAGTAAATAAAGGATTATGAGTTCATGCAATTGACTTATGTTTCGTCACTATATATATATATATATCGAGACGTGATCATTGTGTGAATCTGTCTGATTCTGGACCCGCAGATTCGACGGACACGTCTAATGATTTCGGAGCATATTCTCTCACT
>OZ024743.1:375276559-375311559 GCA_964016885.1 Eledone cirrhosa | reverse complement strand
CAGATTAAGTCCTTTTCAGGCCCTAAACACTTAAATGATTATAATGATATTTTGGAATGTCAAATACAATTTAATGAAATTGTGATCCTTTTCTCTCGATGCCTTAAATGTATGCTTATTTTGCTTAAAGGTTAATCTAGCCCTGGTTGAGCATATCTTAAATAAATCTGGATTCCTTGCACAAGAAGCATCGTTCGGAAAATTGAAAATATCTAAAAACAGACCAAGACACCTAGAAATAAACCTTCATACGTATACATATGTATATGATAATACGTACGAGGTACTGTAAAAACTACACGTCATACACGTCTTGTTAAAGTTGATTGGTTCCACAATGCAGTCGGGACACGACGACAACTTAGAGGCTCGATATGCTATAAAGTTTTATGTCAAACTCGCAGAAACACTGCAGAAACCGATGAAATGGTCAAAACTGCTTATAAACGAACTTTCATGGGCCGGACGATTGTTTTCCGCTGGTACAGGTGGTTCCAGGAGGACAGGGAGAAGGTGAGGGACCACGTGAGGTGTGGTGGCAGGGAGAGGGACATCAGGATGCCAAAGTTGGTCAACAAAAGTTGCAAATTTCTGGCTGATTTGAAGTGGCTAAGGGAACTGTGCATCCATGACGATCTGAACAACATGTGCAAAGTTCATCCCCGGGGTGCTCAAAGGCAGAGGCGCGCTGATGACAGCAGGGAGATGGTCGAGTGGATCGCTTCGAATACAAATGCCTTGAGTCTCTGGTAACTTGTGATGAGAGCTGGCTCTACTGTTATGTCCCAGAGACCAAGAGACAGAATGTCCAAGGAGGCCAAGCAAACAGGTCCACAGTGAAGCTCATGATGGTCCCATTCTTCGAAAGCAAGGGCATCGTCTACATACACTGCCCCCCCCCCCCACGGCCAAACAGTCAACAAAGTGTAATATGTAGAGTTTTTGAGACAGTTCAGAAGAGATTTTGTCGCAAGAGACCAGAAGTCCTGTCTGTGGCACCTGTACCAAGACAATCCTCCCTGCCACAAGTCCATCCTGGTGACCATCTACTTGGCCGATATGTAGATCAAGCCTGTCCCTCGTTCTCCTTACAGTTCAGACTTAGCCCTATAAGACTTCTGGATATTCCCGAAGCTGAAGGAGAAGCTAAGGGATATCTGCTTTGAGGATGTGGAGGAGATGAAGGAGGCTGTGACAAGCATCCTGGAAACCTTCACTTTGGAGGACAGCAAAGCGGTCTTCCAGAAGTAGCTGGAGCAATACAACAAGTACATTGAAGTTGGAGGATCCTACGTTGAAGGAGACTAGAGTTTTGTGTTGATCTGAATTAAATAAATGTCTTTCTGATAAAAGTCTTAAAACCTCTTGAGATTACCTCGTATATGTGTCTGTATGGATGCATCTGAGAAATACAATATCTACTACATATCCTTTTTTATTTAAAACTTCATTGATTTATGAGACACATGCTTAAATCCGACAGGCTTAACACTGTCAAGTGATGTGCTTCAGGACTTCCATACATCAACATGAAAGGCAATTTATCAAATATATATATTTATTATTTTATGCTGTAAATATATGTGTACGTATGGATCCGTAACTACTGATGGAGTCATGGTAGCGTCGTCGCGTCATACAGCGAGACTTAGGCACTTTTTAAAAAAACTAGCGGAACCCATTCCCACTTTATGTCTGAATACAGCTGATTGAGAGAGAGAGAGAGAGAGAGAGAGAGAGAGAGAGAATCGAAAGGATGAGAAGCAAAGTTAACCTTGGCGGAATTTGAACTTAGTGTGTGCAGAGAACTCGAACAAGTGTGGGCCTGCCATATAAACGTTACTGGACCATTTTCCATTAGAATTAAAGTTGGCCTCGGTGGGATTTGAATGCAGAGAGCCGGAAAAAAAGTACCGCAAATCATTGTATCCGACGTTTTAACGACTTCGCCAATTACCATTACAAATTCACTAACCATTATAACCTACACATATACTAATCTTAAATACGGCTAACAGGCTTATATGTGTCAAATATATTCCCTGAAGTACTTATTTTAAATCCCAATCCCACCCCTATTCTTTTAAATACGTATATACTCGCACATACGGTGTACACTCGATACTCAGAGTTGCTGGCATATGCACACATATAAAACTGACACTCCGTCGGTTAAGACGACGAGTGTTCCACTTGATACGATCAATGGAGCAGTCTGCATTCTACAGACATGCGTACCCTTCACGTAGATCTCAGGGACATCTAGCGTGACATAGAATGTAACAACACTGGGTCTTTCGGATTACAGGTACAACTCAACTCATTTTTTCAGATGAGTGGTCTGGAGCAACGAGGAATAAAGTGTATTGCTCAAGGACAGAACACACAGCCCGTGAACGTGACAGCCATAATTTCATTTATAACCAACCAAAAAAAAGCCTTCGTGAGCCTCCTTTTTTCAAGTAAAAAGAAATTCAAACACTCATATATGAAAAAACAACCTGTGACAACACCCCCCCCTCTTATTTGAAGAACTATTGTAACGCGAACTGGCGCGAAATTTATTATAATTATTGACAAACCAATCAAATTACTTCTAGAAAAGCCTGGCATTTCGAGCCACTTTTTCCATATAAAACAAGTAACATTCAGAGACCAACCAGATGTGAGAAAAACCACAGACCCTCCATCTCAACTCACCTTTTGAAAAGCAGAAGAACTGCGAAACCGGTAAAGGAACCAAATAAATATATATATTTAAAAAAAAAATAAGACTCCAGTTGCATTTTCGATTTCATCTCTTTTTCTTTATATATATATATATATATATATATATATATATATATATATATATATATATATATATATATATATATATATATATGATCAAAGCGGTTGATTTATGGAGCATTCAGACAGTTTGAAACTTAAAGTGTGAACATCCCAACGAAAATGACCATAATATTAGTCGATCATTGGAAATAATAATTTAAAAAATCGAGCAATGTACTCTCGGAGACGAAAATAATGGACTGAGGTGCCTTGTTAGTGAAATTGGTTACATAAAAACTGTTTGGAAGACCATCGGATGAACTGTATCTGTAATTCAAAGGGTCAGTCTCATCACTTACTGTGTTACTGTGAATCTCCCTGAGTATTAAGTTAAGTGTACACGTGTCTGTGGAATGTTTATATAATTAAACTGTTTCGCAGACAGGACAATCCGTTTATTGATCGTCAAAAGAGACGGAGGTCTAATCATTTGAAATCAGAACGTGAAGAGACGAAGCCAAAAACTTCACAACATTTTGTTTGACCTGACACACTGCCGACTCTGAAAAAACATCCGCAACATAGTGCCTTTCATCCACCCGCGATCGATCAAGTAAATAGCAATCTTGCATCAGTCGTATCGATTTAATCAACTAGAGAAATGTATAGCCTTGTGCCAAACCTAGAAATCTGTGTTGTGCAACACTAGCCATCAAAATATTTCATGTTTTTCCTGTTTCTTTTTCTTTTATTTCTGGAATGTTTGCATGATTGATTGTTTGTGTAGCCGTTCTCTTATTTCACAATCTATTCAAACTGGAAAGTCCATATATATTTCTTTATTTTTATTGTTATATTATCGATGATTAATCACTAAATAAAACCATTTTTGTTTTTCAAAGATTTACATTTTTAGCAAATTATTTGGATATTAATTACGTAACCCAACTCTATTTAACATGCCATAAGCTGGCCGACCCACAGGTTATTATACGAAAAATGAAGTGAGTTATACGAAAAATGAAATGGAATAACAATGGAAATGTGTTCACACATTTAGATGCACAGAGACGTGATTTTCTTTCAAATATTAATTAATGACTACAACAGTTAAATAGTACATAATGCTTAGGCAGCGTAGAGTTGGCTGAGTGGTTAGAACGTCAGATAGAATACTTTGTGGTATTAGGTTCAACTTTCTATACTCTGAGCTCATGTCTCGCCGAGATAAAGTGCGAAGAGGAAGCGTCCGGCGCAGCTCCAATACCGTCGCCTCCAGAGCTTCCTCCCTCCCATTCTTCTGTGACCCCAGAGCCTTTCACTTCCTTTTCCGTTTTTAAATATTAATAAAGTTACTTTTACTTTAATGAATGGCATAAACTCATGAAAATATTAAAAAAAGTACTGAATTCGATACACTCTTTCTCACTCTCTCTGAAAGAATTTGGCTGTGTTCAGACATGGAGAGAGGGGGGATGGGCTCTGCCATTATTTAGAATGCTCTTAAACACGCCGTATATAATCATGGCGCCCCCACAACTCTATCAGAAATTAAGGGTCTAATAGGAAACGTAATTCATAGGCGCAAGCATGGCTATGCGGTTAAGGAGTTCGCTTTGCCACCACGGGGGTTCCGGTTTAGTCCCACTATGTGGCTCCTTGGTTAAGTGTTTTCCACAATAGTTACGAGTTGACTAATGCCCTGTGAGCTAAATTTGGTAGATAGAAACTACGCGGAAGCCCATTGTATATGTATGAATATATGTATAAATATATATATATTTGCAACATAAGTCGGTGGATTATCTGATCAACTAACTTTCCTAAATTGAATGATATATATATATATATATATATATATATATATATATATATGGGAAGAATCGAACCCAGTACTCAATTACTACTTTTTTTATTGACTTCGAAAAGGATGAAAGGCAAATTTGATCTCGACGGTATCAGAGCGGAGAAAGTCGGAATGAATACTGCAAAGCATCCAACATTCTCACGTGACTGTCAATTTACCGGCGTAAATTGTATGCTTAACATTAAGTTAAATAACTCTTCCAATTAAGTAACAGAATGAGAGGAGGTTGACATCAAACATAACCATTACTTGTTACTGCCAGACTCATTATTTATGATAAATGATAAAAAAGAAAGAGATTAGAAATAGCATTAGTAGTTATAATTTACAATATAATATAATATTATATATAACATAATATAATATGAAAGAAATCATTGTTATTTATTATAATATTTTCTTAATTAATAATTGTTATTAATATTATTATTACGGTGGTGAATTAGCAGTATCGGTAGAGCATTAGACACCATGCTTTGCAGCATAGAGTTATGTTCCTTTACGTTCTTAGTTCATATCCCGCCGAGGTTAGCTTTGCCTTTCATCCTTACGAGGTCGAAAAAATAAAGTACCAGTAACGTACTGGGGTCCATTTAATCGACTTTCCCCCCAAAAAAAATTACTGGCCTTGTGCCTATAGTAGAAATCATTGTTACGGCGGTGGATTGGCAGAATCGTTAGAGCGCCGCACAACGTGCTTTGCAGCATAGAGTTACGCCCATGTCAGCAGATTTCTTCTAGAGCAGGTATGGGCAACCTGTTTCGAGAAGCGGGCTGCATGAGATATGGCTCATCATCAGGCAGGCCGCAAGCGCTAATTTACATTCGTGCCTACATAAAAAAGGGCGGTAACTCGGGTTGTTTTGATTTGTTTCTTCAGAATCCGTACACGTTGTTTTCCTCGATTGCAAAAATGATAGAAAGATAAATTACAACTGAAAAGTTGGCGTAAAAAAAATCAGAAAGATTTCACTTGGGTGACTTGGGTGAGCCATTGAGAAAGATTTCACTTAGGTGACTTCGGTGAGCCATTGAGAAAGATTTCACTTAGGTGACTTCGGTGAGCCATTGAGAAAGATTTCACTTGGGTGACTTGGGTGAGCCATTGAGAAAGATTTCACTTGGGTGACTTGGGTGAGCCATTGAGAAAGATTTCACTTGGGTGACTTGGGTGAGCCATTTAGAAAGATTTCACTTAGGTGACTTGGGTGAGCCATTGAGAAAGATTTCACTTGGGTGACTTGGGTGAGCCATTTAGAAAGATTTCACTTGGGTGACTTGGGTGAGCCATTTAGAAAGATTTCACTTGGGTGACTTGGGTGAGCCATTTAGAAAGATTTCACTTAGGTGACTTGGGTGAGCCATTGAGAAAGATTTCACTTGGGTGACTTGGGTGAGCCATTTAGAAAGATTTCACTTGGGTGACTTGGGTGAGCCATTTAGAAAGATTTCACTTAGGTGACTTGGGTGAGCCATTGAGAAAGATTTCACTTAGGTGATTTAGGTGAGCCATTGAGAAAGATTTCACTTGGGTGACTTAGGTGAGCCATTGAGAAAGATTTCACTTGGGTGACTTGGGTGAGCCACTTAGAAAGATTTCACTTAGGTGACTTGGGTGAGCCATTGAGAAAGATTTCACTTAGGTGATTTAGGTGAGCCATTTAGAAAGATTTCACTTGGGTGACTTCGGTGAGCCATTGAGAAAGATTTCACTTAGGTGACTTGGGTGAGCCATTGAGAAAGATTTCACTTAGGTGACTTGGGTGAGCCATTGAGAAAGATTTCACTTAGGTGACTTGGGTGAGCCATTGAGAAAGATTTCACTTAGGTGACTTAGGTGAGCCATTGAGAAAGATTTCACTTAGGTGACTTGGGTGAGCCATTGAGAAAGATTTCACTTAGGTGACTTAGGTGAGCCATTGAGAAAGATTTCACTTGGGTGACTTGGGTGAGCCATTGAGAAAGATTTCACTTAGGTGACTTGGGTGAGCCATTGAGAAAGATTTCACTTAGGTGACTTAGGTGAGCCATTGAGAAAGATTTCACTTAGGTGACTTAGGTGAGCCATTGAGAAAGATTTCACTTAGGTGACTTAGGTGAGCCATTGAGAAAGATTTCACTTAGGTGACTTGGGTGAGCCATTGAGAAAGATTTCACTTAGGTGACTTGGGTGAGCCATTGAGAAAGATTTCACTTAGGTGACTTAGGTGAGCCATTGAGAAAGATTTCACTTAGGTGACTTAGGTGAGCCATTGAGAAAGATTTCACTTGGGTAACTTGGGTGAGCCATTGAGAAATATTTCACTTAGGTGACTTCGGTGAGCCATTGAGAAAGATTTCACTTAGGTGACTTAGGTGAGCCATTGAGAAAGATTTCACTTAGGTGACTTAGGTGAGCCATTGAGAAAGATTTCACTTAGGTGACTTCGGTGAGCCATTGAGAAAGATTTCACTTAGGTGACTTAGGTGAGCCATTGAGAAAGATTTCACTTAGGTGACTTAGGTGAGCCATTGAGAAAGATTTCACCTAGGTGACTTCGGTGAGCCATTGAGAAAGATTTCACTTGGGTGACTTCGGTGAGCCATTGAGAAAGATTTCACCTAGGTGACTTCGGTGAGCCATTGAGAAAGATTTCACTTGGGTGACTTCGGTGAGCCATTGAGAAAGATTTCACCTAGGTGACTTCGGTGAGCATTTGAGAAAGATTTCACTTAGGTGACTTAGGTGAGCCATTTAGAAAGATTTCACTTGGGTGACTTAGGTGAGCCATTAAGAAAGATTTCACTTAGGTGACTTCGGTGAGCCATTGAGAAAGATTTCACTTAGGTGACTTAGGTGAGCCATTAAGAAAGATTTCACTTAGGTGACTTAGGTGAGCCATTGAGAAAGATTTCACTTGGGTGACTTAGGTGAGCCATTAAGAAAGATCTCACTTAGGTGACTTAGGTGAGCCATTTAGAAAGATTTCACTTGGGTGACTTAGGTGAGCCATTAAGAAAGATTTCACTTAGGTGACTTAGGTGAGCCATTGAGAAAGATTTCACTTGGGTGACTTAGGTGAGCCATTGAGAAAGATTTCACTTGGGTGACTTAGGTGAGCCATTTAGAAAGATTTCACTTAGGTGACTTAGGTGAGCCATTGAGAAAGATTTCACTTGGGTGACTTAGGTGAGCCATTGAGAAAGATTTCACTTAGGTGACTTAGGTGAGCCATTGAGAAAGATTTCACTTGGGTGACTTAGGTGAGCCATTGAGAAAGATTTCACTTAGGTGACTTCGGTGAGCCATTGAGAAAGATTTCACTTGGGTGACTTAGGTGAGCCATTGAGAAAGATTTCACTTGGGTGACTTAGGTGAGCCATTGAGAAAGATTTCACTTGGGTGACTTAGGTGAGCCATTGAGAAAGATTTCACTTAGGTGACTTCGGTGAGCCATTGAGAAAGATTTCACTTGGGTGACTTAGGTGAGCCATTGAGAAAGATTTCACTTGGGTGACTTAGGTGAGCCATTGAGAAAGATTTCACTTGGGTGACTTAGGTGAGCCATTGAGAAAGATTTCACTTGGGTGACTTAGGTGAGCCATTGAGAAAGATTTCACTTGGGTGACTTAGGTGAGCCATTGAGAAAGATTTCACTTAGGTGACTTAGGTGAGCCATTAAGAAAGATTTCATTTAGGTGACTTAGGTGAGCCATTGAGAAAGATTTCACTTAGGTGACTTAGGTGAGCCATTGAGAAAGATTTCACTTGGGTGACTTAGGTGAGCCATTGAGAAAGATTTCACCTAGGTGACTTCGGTGAGCCATTTAGAAAGATTTCACTTGGGTGACTTGGGTGAGCCATTTAGAAAGATTTCACTTAGGTGACTTGGGTGAGCCATTGAGAAAGATTTCACTTGGGTGACTTAGGTGAGCCATTAAGAAAGATTTCATTTAGGTGACTTGGGTGAGCCATTGAGAAAGATTTCACTTGGGTGACTTGGGTGAGCCATTTAGAAAGATTTCACTTAGGTGACTTCGGTGAGCCATTGAGAAAGATTTCACTTGGGTGACTTAGGTGAGCCATTAAGAAAGATTTCACTTAGGTGACTTGGGTGAGCCATTGAGAAAGATTTCACTTGGGTGACTTGGGTGAGCCATTGTGAAAGATTTCACTTGGGTGACTTAGGTGAGCCATTGAGAAAGATTTCACTTAGGTGACTTGGGTGAGCCATTGAGAAAGATTTCACTTGGGTGACTTAGGTGAGCCATTGAGAAAGATTTCACTTAGGTGACCTAGGTGAGCCATTTAGAAAGATTTCACTTGGGTGACTTAGGTGAGCCATTTAGAAAGATTTCACTTAGGTGACTTGGGTGAGCCATTGAGAAAGATTTCACTTGGGTGACTTAGGTGAGCCATTGAGAAAGATTTCACTTACGTGACCTAGGTGAGCCATTTAGAAAGATTTCACTTGGGTGACTTAGGTGAGCCATTTAGAAAGATTTCACTTAGGTGACTTGGGTGAGCCATTGAGAAAGATTTTACTTGGGTGACTTAGGTGAGCCATTAAGAAAGATTTCATTTAGGTGACTTGGGTGAGCCATTGAGAAAGATTTCACTTGGGTGACTTGGGTGAGCCATTTAGAAAGATTTCACTTAGGTGACTTGGGTGAGCCATTGAGAAAGATTTCACTTGGGTGACTTAGGTGAGCCATTAAGAAAGATTTCACTTAGGTGACTTGGGTGAGCCATTGAGAAAGATTTCACTTGGGTGACTTGGGTGAGCCATTGAGAAAGATTTCACTTGGGTGACTTAGGTGAGCCATTGAGAAAGATTTCACTTAGGTGACTTGGGTGAGCCATTGAGAAAGATTTCACTTGGGTGATTTAGGTGAGCCATTGAGAAAGATTTCACTTAGGTGACCTAGGTGAGCCATTTAGAAAGATTTCACTTGGGTGACTTAGGTGAGCCATTTAGAAAGATTTCACTTAGGTGACTTGGGTGAGCCATTTAGAAAGATTTCACTTGGGTGACTTAGGTGAGCCATTGAGAAAGATTTCACTTACGTGACCTAGGTGAGCCATTTAGAAAGATTTCACTTGGGTGACTTAGGTGAGCCATTTAGAAAGATTTCACTTAGGTGACTTGGGTGAGCCATTGAGAAAGATTTCACTTAGGTGACTTAGGTGAGCCATTGAGAAAGATTTCACTTACGTGACCTAGGTGAGCCATTTAGAAAGATTTCACTTGGGTGACTTAGGTGAGCCATTTAGAAAGATTTCACTTGGGTGACTTGGGTGAGCCATTGAGAAAGATTTCACTTGGGTGACTTAGGTGAGCCATTGAGAAAGATTTCACTTAGGTGACTTGGGTGAGCCATTGAGAAAGATATCACTTGGGTGACTTAGGTGAGCCATTTAGAAAGATTTCACTTAGGTGACTTGGGTGAGCCATTGAGAAAGATTTCACTTGGGTGACTTAGGTGAGCCATTTAGAAAGATTTCACTTAGGTGACTTCGGTGAGCCATTGAGAAAGATTTCGCTTAGGTGACTTGGGTGAGCCATTTAGAAAGATTTCACTTAGGTGACTTCGGTGAGCCATTGAGAAAGATTTCACTTAGGTGACTTAGGTTAGCCATTGAGAAAGATTTCACTTAGGTGACTTGGGTGAGCCATTGAGAAAGATTTCACTTAGGTGACTTGGGTGAGCCATTGAGAAAGATTTCACTTGGGTGACTTGGGGGAGCCATTGAGAAAGATTTCACTTAGGTGACTTAGGTTAACCATTGAGAAAGATTTCACTTAGGTGACTTGGGTGAGCCATTGAGAAAGATTTCACTTGGGTGACTTGGAGGAGCCATTGAGAAAGATTTCACTTAGGTGACTTAGGTGAGCCATTGAGAAAGATTTCACTTAGGTGACTTGTGTGAGCCATTGAGAAAGATTTCACTTGGGTGACTTAGGTGAGCCATTGAGAAAGATTTCACTTGGGTGACTTAGGTGAGCCATTGAGAAAGATTTTACTTAGGTGACTTAGGTGAGCCATTGAGAAAGATTTTACTTGGGTGACTTAGGTGAGCCATTTAGAAAGATTTTACTTGGGTGACTTAGGTGAGCCATTTAGAAAGATTTTACTTGGGTGACTTAGGTGAGCCATTTAGAAAGATTTTACTTGGGTGACTTAGGTGAGCCATTGAGAAAGATTTTACTTGGGTGACTTAGGTGAGCCATTGAGAAAGATTTCACTTAGGTGACTTAGGTGAGCCATTGAGAAAGATTTCACTTGGGTGACTTAGGTGAGCCATTGAGAAAGATTTCACTTGGGTGACTTAGGTGAGCCATTGAGAACGATTTCACTTAGGTGACTTAGGTGAGCCATTTAGAAAGATTTTACTTGGGTGACTTAGGTGAGCCATTGAGAAAGATTTTACTTGGGTGACTTAGGTTAGCCATTTAGAAAGATTTTACTTGGGTGACTTAGGTGAGCCATTGAGAAAGATTTCACTTGGGTGACTTAGGTGAGCCATTGAGAAAGATTTCACTTGGGTGACTTAGGTGAGCCATTGAGAAAGATTTCACTTAGGTGACTTAGGTGAGCCATTTAGAAAGATTTTACTTGGGTGACTTAGGTGAGCCATTGAGAAAGATTTTACTTGGGTGACTTAGGTTAGCCAATTAGAAAGATTTTACTTGGGTGACTTAGGTGAGCCATTGAGAAAGATTTTACTTGGGTGACTTAGGCGAGCCATTGAGAAAGATTTCACTTAGGTGACTTAGGTGAGCCATTTAGAAAGATTTTACTTGGGTGACTTAGGTGAGCCATTGAGAAAGATTTTACTTGGGTGACTTAGGTGAGCCATTTAGAAAGATTTTACTTGGGTGTCTTAGGTGAGCCATTGAGAAAGATTTTACTTGGGTGACTTAGGTGAGCCATTTAGAAAACTTCGTGGGCCGAAGGTTTCCCATGACTGTTCTAGAGAATGATAGAGAAAAAAACGCTGCTCTGAACACAGCAGATTTCTGAGAGAGAGGGAGAGAGGGAGGGAGAGAGAGAGAGAGAGAGAGAGAGAGAGATAGAGAGAGAGAGAGAGAGAGAGAGAGAGAGAGAGAGAGAGAGAGAATCAATCGCAGTTCTTAACTGTTACTTTATCGATCTCGAAAGTCGAAGTAGACCTCGGTTGGATTTGAACGTAGGGCTCAGAGAACCAGAACAAATACAGCAAATCATTCCGTGCGGCTTTCTAACGACGTTGCCAATTGGCCGCTTAGAAGCTGGTCATAGTATTGTTCATTGCAATAACATTTCTGAGAGCAAAAACTCCTGATTCAGAAATCGATGGCTTCTGTTTTAATTTATCACTTAATCAATATATGACAACATAGTAATTATTACACTAACCATATCCTTTATCCTTTGGACTTTTCCCCCTCTTCCATCCTTTTTCCTAAAAATGTTCTTCCTTCGGATTTCCATGTATTGATTATTTGTTGGTTTATTTACTTATTTCTTTCTTTATTTCCTTATTTTTTATTTCTTTATTTATTCATATTCCATATTCTTTTGTTACGTTGAACACAGTTCCTTTATTGATTGGGCTTCGATGTTGTCAGTTTTATTTCTCTTGGATAGCGAGTCTATGTATATTTTGGCATCTCTATGACACGTATGACTAACTCTCCTTCTTCTCTCGCTCAAGTTCCTCTCATAACATAATTATACATACATGTATACAAGCATATCTATCTATCTATCTATCTATCTATCTATCTATCTATCTATATATCTATCTATCTATCTATCTATCTATCTATCTATCTATCTATCTATCTATCTATCTATCTATTCATCTATCTATTTATCTTTGCGTATGTGTTTATGTGTATATTTCTGTATGTATGCATGAGTGTATTTATATATATCCGATATTCTCAATTACAAATATAACAACAGATAGATAGATAGATAAATAAAGTTTCAGAAATACCATTATTGAATAAAATTCTTGGTGTTGTCAAACCAGTATTTTCTTTGCCTGGAAGGAATTGTGTCGGGATACATGACCATATCCGGCGAGCCTTCGTCGTTTCAATGTTGCACGGAATTCTTTCTTGCAAGCATATTTGGGGATTTGTTTCCGTGACAAGCTTGTGTTGTGCTCTGTGTAGGAGATGCACTGCAGCCTTCCAAAACCATCGTTCTTAAATGTGTAGATTATTCCCTCCTTGTCAACTAAAAGCCTCCAACTACCAAACCGAAACAAAATACTGCACATAACATTGTAAAGAAGATATGTGCAGTGAAGCTATACAACAATAATATTTAGTAGTATATTTTACCCGCCTGAAACAGTATTTTGATATATAAAGTCTGTCTCGAGACAGAAGGATCGTTAGGCCGGTGCTTATTCTGGTTTCGTGGCGTGAAGCGACTGAGAGTACAAGAACCACCCTCCCTGGACAGGACGCCAGTCCATCACAGGGTTAAACCCCCAGCTATTGTTAGTACTCATTTTCAGCTGAGTATACTGGAGCAACGTGAAATGAAGTGGTTTGCTCAAGAGCACAACACGCAACCCAGCCCTTGAACCAAACCCACGACATTATGATCGTAATTGCAACACCCTTACCACAAGGTCACGCTCCTCCACACATTTAAATATAGAAATAGTATAAAAGTAATAATTATTTCTTAATAATGATTCTACTTTAGGTACAAGGACAATAGTTTCGGGATATAGGGTGGAAGTCGATTAAATAGACCCTAGTACTAAACTGGTACTTTATTTTATTGACTTAGTAAGGATAAACAGCAGGATTTGAAAATGGAACCTAAAGAGAAAGAACAAATAACCCAAACAATTTTGTCTGATGCTCTCACAATTCAGGTAACCCACCGCAATAATATATTTTCTGATTTAAGCACAAGGCGAACAATTTTTGGAGAGAGGGGAAAGTGCTTAAATCGACCTCAGTGCGTGACTGGTACTTTATTTTATCGACCCCCTAAGGATGAAAGGCAAAGAAAACATTATTGGCATTTGAAATCAGTACGTCAAGGGCCGTAACTATGCTGCAAAGCATGGTGATCGGCGCTCTACCGATACTGCCAATAATAATAGTATGCATAATGTTATAATAGTTTCTTTGTGCCAAACACTGTCCTGCTTAGTAGCACTGATGTGGCTTGCAATGATGTTGGAGTTAGATTAGGGGTGGCGATAAAGGTGGAGAGTGCATATAGTTTATTGCCATAAGGTGGACACTGTGACACTGTGTTACTGTGTTGAGCTTTCTATAGTGGCATAAGTATTTCTCAGAAATAACGATACAAAGTTTTGGCCATTTACTAAATTTGTGAGTGATTAGAAAACAATGGATTATATCATAGATAACATGTGATACCAGAACGATTATAACAGCTATCAGTTTTAGTGAATGGATTTTCAACGAATTTCATACAGTCTCATTACAAAATTATTTTAACAAACAGGATGTGTTTTGATGGAATGTTGTTCATTCTTCTGTCTTAGTATTTTTGACTTTCCGATTACACACCAACCACCCAGTTGATATCATGATACAACACACTATAAAGTGTATACTACTATCTCAAAAAAACTATCACAATATTCCATAACGTCATAGAAAAATCAGGATCTGTTTTGTATTTATACGTGTATATGTAGTTATTACATACAGTATTTTTGGAATGTTCTACATATGTATGTATGTATGTATGTATGTATGTATGTATGTATGTATGTATGTATGTATGTATGTATGTCAGTACAACCTGTCTCATGGTCGGGTCATTGGCGACTAAACTGGCAACCCCACCAAGGTTTCTTGGTGAGGAGGGTGACTTTGGACATCCTGCAGGACTAAAAACAAAACCTGTCAAAGGGCAAAAGAGCTCTTAAGAGTCAATGGCCATCCAAAATCACCGGGAGAGATGACCCCTTAGCCTTTGTCAAGGCAGAATTCTAGGAGAAGGAAAACTCTGATATAACACCTGCAACCCTGATGGTATCCAATGATGTTGACTTGTTCTTCTTTTTGGTAAATATCATCTTGGTTAAGAGAGTGGGACTGGCTTTGTGCAGTGCCTTTGCTCACTATAAAAGCTTCACGGCACAGGCATTGTTTTATATCTGGAGATCTCTCTGCACATGTTGTCACATGGTACCATGGGCCCAGCAATATGTGTCAATAATTGTCACAAGTGCAGTGTTTGTACCAGAGTTTTCAAGTCGCTGGCTGGACTAAAAAGTCACACTCATTCAGCGCATCAGTAGGGGTTCTCCTACATGGATATGAAGTAGTGGCCGTACTCGAAAACGAGTTGGCAGCCACCATGTATGTATGTATGTATGTATGTATTGTATGTATGTATGTTCTTCTGGTTTTATAATTTCACAAAGTTTTACCAATAGAGAGAGAGTCGGTTTCTAACATAGACACAAGACTCTCTCATTGGAATTTACACAACATCAACTAGGTAGATATGTATGTCTGTATGCATGCATGCATGTGTAGATATGGATGTTATTGTATGTGTGGATGTGTATGTTTTGAGTTGTATGTGTGCATGTGTATATGCTTTGTATCTGTACATGTGTATATGCAGTTATTAGATGCAAAATTTTTGGAATGTTTTACATATTTTTACTGTTCCATTAATGGATTGTACTTGTAATTTCCTAACTAGTTGTGTTCTTTCTGTTCCTGTGAAGCCTAGCTTCTCAAGATTTGTATTGAGGCAGTTACTAACATATCCCAGTGCACCAATAATCACAGGCATAAATCTGAAGGTGTAATCAGGGTGGAGTATCTGCAGATTTCTCATCAGTTCTGCATAAATATTCTCCTTTTCACTAATCTTGGATATATTGGCATCTGTGGACAGCTAATTTCCACTACTGTGCATGTTTTCTTCTCCCTGTCCCATATCATAATATCTGGTCTGTTATGCCTGCATTTTATTGGGGTTTTTACTGGAACATTCCACCAGTACTCTTTCATATTATGTACATAGATGTCTTCCACATTGTTGTAGCTTTTAATGTGTTTATTATCGGGGCTATCTTTTTTACGAACTGCATTGTACAGTGTTTTGGTCACTACATCATAGGTAGATAGTACCGCGATGACATCTTTGGGCAGCTGCTGATGACATGGGTGATATCCTCGATGTTAGTTCTGCAGAGTCTGCACTTGTTATCACATCTAGGTGTTTTGCCTGCATCCCTATCTCTTTTGTGAATCAGGTATTTCGTGCTAATCTCCTGTTCTTCGATTGCAAAAGCGTATCCTTCAAAGTGGGAGCCAATATAGCGGTTGTTGGTCCAAGATCGACTACTTTCCTTATCTATATTACTCTCACTCTGGAGCTTCCTGGCAACATATCCATGCATGATTTTTTGCTGATAGGCATGCAGTTTTTCATCCATGGATTCACTGCGATACTGCTGAGCGACATCCCTGGGTGTGAGTTTTTGATTATCACACAGGGAATATCTCTCAAGGAGTTCCTTCCCAACTCTCATGATCGTATCTGTTTCATGCAGATAGACTTGCTCGAGAAGCGGGCTCCTACGCTTCGAGGTTCGTAGATGTTGTCGGAGAGATATGATGCGACATTCAAATGTTGTCTGGACTGATGTTAGGCCTCTGCCTCCCTGCCTACGTTTCAAATAAAGGCGGTCTATGTCACTGTTGATGTGGAAATTTCCGGTGTTGTTCAGTATTTTTCGAGTTCCAACATCAACTGCTCGGATTTCGTCTATCGTCCAATTGAGTATTCCAAACGTTAGTGTTAGGACAGGCACAGCAAACACATTGTGAGCCACTGTTTTGTTTTGCGCAGAGAGTTCCGATGACCAGATCTTTCTTAATCGGGTGTAGTATTCCCTGGTTACGAGTTCTTTATTACAGATACCATTATAGGATATGTTCTCATCTATCCCCAGGTATCTGTAGCAGTCCTCATCAGATATCGGTGAAACAGTTAGGTCATTGATGACAATGTTGCTAGATTGGGTTGTTGTTTTTCCCCGCTTTACAGTCATGTATGAGCATTTATCTTGGTCAAAATCCATTCCTATATCCTTTGAGAACGTTGTAACCAGGTCAAGATTTTTATTCATCCCATCCATGTTCTTGGCATAGAGTTTCAGATCGTCCACAAAGAAGTTATGGGTTAGGTTCGTATTTCTGTCCTCCTGTGAGCCAAAGATGTATCCCTCACATTTCTTGAGCAGAAAGGACAAGGGGTTTAATGACAAGATGAACAATATCACAGAGAGACTGTCCCCCTGAAATATACCCCTGCAATATTTTATTTTATCAGTGAAAATAGAGTCCTCCCTCTCTGTCTTTAACCTTAGGATAGTAGCCCAAGAAGAAGCAGCCTCTCTATGGCTCTGACAATAATGTCTGGGACTTTAGCAAGTTGGAGGGCCTTTATCATCCAAGAGTAGGGAACAGAATCGAAAGCTTTCTTGTAGTCCAGCCAGACTGTAGTCATATTCCTCCAAAGTTGTCGCACCTCCGACATCGCAGTTTTGTTGATTAGGAGTTGTTCAGCACATCCCCAAACCCTTTTCTTTCCAGCTGCTTGTTCATCTGTGATGATGTTATTATTTTCACAGTGATCTTGGAGGAATAGGTTGAGGCAGGCTGTATACATCTTATACATTAGGTTCTGGCATGCAATGGGTCGGTAGCTTTTTGCCAAGTGGGTGTCTTTGTTCTTGGGGACCAGTAACGTTTGTGCTAATGTCAACCATTCTGGTATAAGTGTATCTCCCTTAAGAACTTGTTGGTAGAGGTCAGTAAGATACCTCCGATAGAATATTAGCTTTTTGTACCAGTAGCCGACAATCATGTCTCTTACTGGTGTTTTCTTATCTTGGAGTTTTCCTATCACAGTCTCAAGGGTACCCTCACTTATTTCGTATGTTTTTGTTGTAGTGTAGGAGCAATAGTTCTTTCGGATTTCTATTAGCCACACTGCATCTTGGTTGAAATTCTTCTTTTCGCCCCATATTTTTCTCCAAAAGGAATCTATGTCTTTCTGGGATGGGGCCTCAGTGACACTTATTATTTTGCCCTTCATATCTCTATAGACTGATGTTTGATTTCGTATGAATCTTTTATTAAGCATTTTTCTCTCATCTACCTTCTTCAGGTATCGGCGTTTTTCGCTAACAGCTCTCAATTCTTGTTTGAGGGTGATCAGCTTATATTGGAGAGTTCTGGTTCTACTGTTACCAAACATCGTCTCTATTTTATTTTTCACTCTTTGTTGGTGAGGAGTGTGGTTTTTTATGTTTGTTTGCACGTAAGGAGCATTAACACATGTCCTATGTTTTTTCGTAGGTCAGCACTGTTTTTTTCTATTTTAGTTATATATGATGGTATTTTTGGTGGTGTTTTGTTCGTGTTAATATCTCTGCTATCCCCAAGATAATGCTTCACTGTCATTGCTAAGGCATATAAACAGGCGTTGATTTGCCAAAATGTTGGGGTTTTTATCCGTCGCAAATATCCATCCCGTATTTCGTCAATAACACGTAGTATTTCATTATTTGTTTTTTATCTAGCATAGTTACGTCCCTTTACAGTCTGAGTTCAAATCCCGCCGAGGTTAACTTTGCCTTTCATCCTTACGGGGTCGATAAAATAAAGTACCAGTAATGTACTGGGTAATTGCTGGCCTTGTGCCTAAAGTAGAAACAATTATTTGTTTTTTTATTCACCATTGTCATTTTAACACGTTCAGCCAGAGAGATATTTATACATGAGTTAATTTCTCTCTGGAAGATTTCGTTGTATGTATGTATGTATGTATGTATGTATGTATGTATGTATGTATGTATGTATGTATGTATGTATGTATGTATGTATGTATGTATGTATGTCAGGTCACCAGTTGGTGCTACTGGTAACATGTATCCCAGTACAACCTGTCTCATGGTCGGGTCGTTGGCGACTAAACTGGCAACCCCACCATGGTTTCTTGGTGAGGAGGGTGACTTTGGACATCCTGCAGGAATAAAAACAAAACCTGTCAAAAGGCAAAGGAGCTCTTAAGAGTCAATGGCCATCCAAAATCTCCGGGAAAGATGACCCCTTAGCCTTTGTCAAGGCAGAATTCTAGGAGAAGGAAAACTCTGATATAACACCTGCAACCCTGATGGTATCCAATGATGTTGACTTGTTCTTCTTTTTGGTAAATATCATCTTGGTTAAGAGAGTGGGACTGGCTTTGTGCAGTGCCTTTGCTCACTATAATAGCTTCACGGCACAGGCATTGCTTTATATCTGGAGATCTCTCTGCACTTGTCGTCACATGGTACCATGGGCCCAGCACTATGTGTCAATAATTGTCACAAGTGTAGTGTTTGCACCAGAGTTTTCAAGTCGCTGGCTGGACTAAAAAGTCACACTCGTTCAGCGCATCGGTAGGGGTTCTCCTACATGGATATAAATTAGTGGCCCTACTCGGAAACGAGTTGGCAGCCACCATGTATGTATGTATGTTCTGGTTTATAATTTCATAAATTTTTGCCAATAGAGAGAGAGGCAGTTTCTAACATAGACACAAGATTCGCTCATTGGAATTTACACAACATCAACTAGGTAGATATGTATGTATGTCTGCATGCTTGCATGTGTGTGTAGGTATGGATGTTATTGTATGTGTGGATGTGGATGTTTTGAGTTGTATGTGTGCATGTGCATATGCTTTGTATCTGTACATGTGTATATGCAGTTATTAGATGCATAATTTTTAGAATATTTTACATTTTTTTTCTGTTCCATTAATGGATTGTACTTGTAATTTCCTAACTAGTCGTTTTTTTTTCTATGTACGTATGTATGTATGTATGTATGTATGTATGTATGTATGTATGTATGTATGTATGTATGTATGTATTATGTTGGTGTTGGTGTTGATGGCGGTGTTGATGGTAGTGTTGATGGTGGTGTTGATGGTAATTGTGTTTCTGTTGGTGGTGATTGTTGTTTATGTTGGTCTAGTAGTTGTTGTTGTTCTTGCTGTCGGTGGTAGTGTTGGTGGGGTGGAATTCTTCAAATTGTTCAGCATCGTTAAGTCCAATTTAAAGAAGGAAGGGCATATAGTCAGGTGATCGATAGCCTCCATGGTATAATTCCCATTAATTTATATAGATTTGTTCTTTTAATTGTTTCAGTCATTAGACAGTGGCCATGCTGGGGCGTCAACCTTTTTTTCGAACATAAGACTCTTGAGTGACGGCAAAATCTTTCAG
The DNA here is from genome assembly GCA_964016885.1 of Eledone cirrhosa. Lineage (NCBI taxonomy): Eukaryota > Metazoa > Mollusca > Cephalopoda > Octopoda > Eledonidae > Eledone > Eledone cirrhosa. The sequence goes on along the minus strand of OZ024743.1, from coordinate 375,291,643 downwards.
AATTGTGTCAAAGAATTTCCCCAGACCCTTGATCTGTTGCACTGGAATGTGTATCACATTCATTATGAGACACAATGATAAAGATGGCGCCTTGAATTAGAGCTACAGTTTATCCGACGGGCTTCCAAGCAGTTTTCGTCTATTTAGTTTTACTCAAACATCTGAGGTCATCTTGACGGAATGACACCCTCCCACAGTGACACCTAGTGGGACTAAATGTGAAACCACACTGTTGCGAAGTGGGTTACTTAATAAAACAACATTGCCTATCAATAATAATTGTTTCTACTTTTGGCAGAAGGCCAGTAATTAGCCAGTACATTACTGGTACTTTATTTTATCGACCCCGTAAGGATGTAAGGCAAAGTTAACCTCGGCGAGATTTGAACTCAGATCATACAGGGAGGTAACTCTATGCTTCAAAGCATGGCGTCCGACCCTCTACCGATACTGCCAAATGGTTTCCAGCATAAGCACAAGGTCAGACATGAGGAGAGGGAGAAAGTCCCTTATATCGACACCAGTACTGGTACTTGACTGGCACTTTACTTTCTCGACCACGGATTAAAGATAAAGTTGACATCGGTGGGATTTGAACTCAGAATGTAAAGAGCTGGAACAAATACTGCAGAGGCATTTTGTTCGCGCTCTATCAAATCTGTCAATCCACCAGCACTGGCTATGAATAATAATGTTTTAGAAAGGCATGAAGAGACTGCGAGAAATGATAAACGTCTTTCGTTATTATTAAGTCCGAAAACTCATTGATTTTTATTGAGATATTCGGATTAATTAATACAACGAATCCAGATAATACCAGCTGCAGCTCGGTTTTAATATCTCTGCTGAGCTCCGAAATCGGAATTTCAAATCAAACAGTTGATTAAATAACTCGCCTTTGAGAAAATGTAATTAGACGTTCTGTAATTATTTCAACAGTAGCAAATTGGCAGAATTGTTAAAGCTTCAGATAAACTGCTTTACGGTATTTGTTTCGGATCTCTGCACTTTGAGTTCAAATCCTGTTGAGGTCAACTTTGTTTTTTATCATTTAGAGGTTGATGAAAAAGTACCAGTCCTGTACTGGAGTCGATTCTTCATCTGTATCTCTATTCTTTGCCCCCCACCCCACCCCCACTCGCTTTTCCTGGGAGAAATTCGCTATATTCCGACTTGAAGAGGTGACGGTGTCTGGCAGTTTAAAAGAAAGTTGCAGAAGTCAACCCGTATGTCACGATGGCAGCCACACGATTCATCAGTAGTTAAGGGTCCATATAGTATAATTATTTCAATAGTCAGACGCGTGGTTTAGGGGTTAGGGTTTTTGGCTCACAATCGACTCCCAGCAGCGCGTTGTGTATTCATGAAAGTCGTTTAATTTCACGTTATTGCAATCCACTAAGCTGGCAATAATGAGTTGCACCTGTAATGCAAAGCGCCAGCCTTGTCACATACTGTGTCGTTCTGAATCTGCCTGAGAATTACGTTAAGAATACACGTACCTCTGGAATGCTAAGTCACTTGCACGTTAACTTCATGCGCAGGCTGTTTGTACAACTGGAATACTCATCGTCGAAACCGGCGAAGGTTCAATACATGCGCGCACACACACACACATACACACACATACACATACATACACACATTTAAATAGTCAGTAGTTTATCTTTGGTGTTCGTCAATTTCAGATTTAACACTTTTGTAACAATGTCTAATGATACATGTTGTCTTTGATTTTCAACTAATTCTGAAAATAATCAAGAATTTGAAGGGAATAAGCAAAATAGAGAAGTATTGTATTGTTAAAAATGTTCCAGATTGTTAACTCTACTTTGATCTTTGCTCAAACGCCGAGTTGTGGTCTTTTAATCAAGAAGAAAGTATAGGTTTTAAATTGTTAACATTTCCCAGAAGCTAATGGTCATATCTTAACATTTCCGTAACCTAAGTTAACGTAATGTGGTGGTATACGTGTATAACTAACACCCTCATTATGAAATTGGTGTCCGACTGGTACACGACTTAAAGGTTCTTATATAAAATTATTGTGAAATATATATACATATATACATAGTTACATACATAAATATATATAGTTTCTGTACACATAAGAGTACCAATGATGCTCCACTTCCTGAATACTTGCCTGTCCACCAAACCCCTCCTGATAAACTTTTCGTCCCCCCTCCCGACTTTCAAGCCTCCCCTTTCTCCTATCTTTGTGCTCTTTCCAGATGAAAGACTAAAGTCCGATATGTCGATACTTTTCCTTTTCCAGCAAGCGTGAAATTAATGAGACTTTGTGTAATTGTATATCCATGTTTGTCTTTTTTTAATCTTGATATATATATATATATATATATATATATATATATATATATATATATATATATATATATATATATATATATATATATATATATATATATGTATATATATATATATATATATATATATATATATATGTATATATATATATATATATACATATATATATATATATATATATATATATATATATATATATATATATATATATATATATATATATATATATATATATATATATATATATATATATATATGTGTGTGTGTGTGTGTGTGTGTGTGTGTGTCTGTGTGTGTGTGTGTGTCTGTGTGTATGTATGTATATATGTATGTATATGTATGTATATCTATGTATGTATGTATATGTATATATGTATATATATATATATATATATATATATATATATATATATATATATATATATATATATATATTTAGAAACACACAGATACATGCGGACACACACATATATACATGAATGCATCCGCACCCAACTGTGAGTTAAGGGTGCCAACTTCACCGATGTTGCTCAATGAATGACTGGGACAGACCAATTCAGTTTGAACCAGACTGAACCAGTATCAGAGTTAAAAATACATTATGAAGAGAGAAGAAACATTTAGATATAATTAGTAATAAAATGTATCATACCTAAACTGTTCCTAAATTCCTCGACTACGTAGTTTCGTGGCATAAACAAAAACAATATATCAAAGATATAGAGTCCTTGCGAGGTCTGCCGACTTATCAAGAGGATACCTCATTTTACTAGTCTCAAGAACGCGTCTACACGACGTGAGAAAGAATCCCAAAAGGCGGAGGGGGAGACAGTCACGCGATATAACGGTCGAGAAACAGAGCTAAGCATCTTATAACCACGAAGAAAATACCACGGAGGCGGAGGGGGTATTCATATCGAGGCCGTAGAAGAGGTAGTGAAGAAGGCGAGAAGTATGAGTAATGGAAGCTTTCCAGTTGTCCCCACACTTCAAAGATTGCTCGACCAGAGGGAGTTATTAATATATTTAGAAACACACAGATACATGCGGACACACACATATATACATGAATGCATCCGCACCCAACTGTGAGTTAAGGGTGCCAACTTCACCGATGTTGCTCAATGAATGACTGGGACAGACCAATTCAGTTTGAACCAGACTGAACCAGTAACAGAGTTAAAAATACATAGTAAAATGAGGTATCCTCTTGATAAGTCGGCAGACCTCGCAAGGACTCTATATCTTTGATATATTGTTTTTGTTTATGCCACGAAACTACGTAGTCGAGGAATTTAGGAACAGTTTAGGTATGATACATTTTATTACTAATTATATCTAAATGCTTCTTCTCTCTTCATAATGTATTTTTAACTCTGATACTGGTTCAGTCTGGTTCAAACTGAATTGGTCTGTCCCAGTCATTCATTGAGCAACATCGGTGAAGTTGGCACCCTTAACTCACAGTTGGGTGCGGATGCATTCATGTATATATGTGTGTGTCCGCATGTATCTGCGTGTTTCTAAATATATTAATAACTCCCTCTGGTCGAGCAATCTTTGAAGTGTGGGGACAACTGGAAAGCTTCCATTACTCATACTTCTCGCCTTCTTCACTACCTCTTCTACGGCCTCGATATGAATACCCCCTCCGCCTCCGTGGTATTTTCTTCGTGGTTATAAGAGGCTTAGCTCTGTTTCTCGACCGTTATATCGCGTGACTGTCTCCCCCTCCGCCTTTTGGGATTCTTTCTCACGTCGTGTAGACGCGTTCTTGAGACTAGTAAAATGAGGTATCCTCTTGATAAGTCGGCAGACCTCGCAAGGACTCTATATCTTTGATATATTGTTTTTGTTTATGCCACGAAACTACGTAGTCGAGGAATTTAGGAACAGTTTAGGTATGATACATTTTATTACTAATTATATCTAAATGTTTCTTCTCTCTTCATAATGTATTATATATATATATATATATATATATGGGATAACAAGTTATAGTTATATGTAATCCAGTTAGAGGTTGTGAGTGCTCTGTACTATGGATAGTTTTAACGTACGGCGTTGTTTGACCCAACAAGAGGTTTGCTTAGTTAGGTGGCGAGTTTGCGAGAATTCCCACGCAGGTTATTCTTGGAGTAATAATAGTGAAAGAGTGAAGAATAACATGGTCGGCTGTACATAAGGATTTTATTTCCAGTATTAACAATTGTTTCATTGATCAGGTGAGTCTGAAGGCCGCTGATCACTCGAAATTGCGAAATTCCGATGATTTGATCAGAGATACACACTGTATTTAAGGTCGAGTGACGGCCTTTAGACTCACCTGATCAATGAAACAATTGTTAATACTGGAAATAAAATCCATTTGTACAGCCGACCATGTTATTCTTCACTCTTTCACTACTATATATATATGTACAGCCACATTTTTTTTCTTCTCTCTCTTGTTTTGCAAAATTTGTATTTTTCTTGTTCTGTAACATTGATTGTGTAATTGCCATAATTTTTATATACATACAAGGCGTGTACATATTCTGTTTTTCATGCACACTACAAAACCACGTTTGTTTCACCTTTTGGTTCATACACTGAGCAATAGATATTTGTGTCCCTCTAACTCTTACACTACAAAATGTTTTCTCTTTGATCACGCATTTCACAAATCACAACCTCAAAACACTGGCCTTCTTTTTTCACGTACACATTCACTCAATAGCTCGAGAATGCCTCGCTATTTTTTTTACCACATGCATTCGCTCAAGTCATATGCTGTGGAGCAAACTGTTACTTTTAGGCAGCATGCTTACGGCCATTCAGTTCACACATTACGGTTATCTTCACTGCCCAGTTAGACTTTTTGTCACGCAATTCACAGGCAGCTCAACCGAAATTGCAACAGGCTCATTCATCACGCCTGCATAAATCTGGTCAAAGTCATTTTATAGTTTATTTCTTTTTTTCTCTTCCTGACACACACATCTTGCCATATCATCTCTACACCAACTCTGTCCTGTACTCGATGATCACAAAATTTCACAACGTGCTGGACAATCCTGGGGCTATTGTCATGACAAATGCACCACTGGCCCATTCCTATACGATATTTCGCTCTTTTGTTGTACAAAAGAACTGGCAGGGGGCTAATGTACAGCCACCGGAAATAACAGCTGTGAAATATACAGCGCCATCTACCTATTAGCTAGCTACTCAACGTGAAACAAAAGAACCCTTAGAACCTACCAGAATTAGAACCTACCAGAATAAACGCCTACACATCGACTAAACAACAAAGGATTGTTCCTGTATAAATAGAGTGGTTCCTAACACTTTCGCTAGGCGACTTTTGGCAGAGTCAGCTAGCGCATCGTTGTTCCTTTACTCTGCCACGCTTTGTCACTCACACACGCATTGCCTTGTACCCCGTATCGTTGCTTCATGTGAAAATAAATAGCTGATCGAATTTACATCTCGCCTTGCTTCGTCCTTTCAACCTGTGCTTTCGTCTGTCCATCCTCAACAGTTCTTTTAAGGGCTATATGTGACAACAGTCCTTTTAAGGGCTATCTTCAGATCTGATCAGACCGTATGCGATAACAGTCCTTCTAAGGACTATTCTCGGATCTGATCAGAAGTAGTGACTAGACTGACCAACCAGCGTCGCTACATATATATATATTCAGGTTTGAGGTTCACCACTTGATAGAGCTGGTCAATCCGTATGGTCAATCGCAATGTAATAATATAGAGAGTACTCAACGTAAAGCAGTTCAACCGTCTTTGTTTTTGTAGTTGGTGGTTCTATTACGGAGTTAAATATTATAATGAAATGACAGGAGGCTGGATTTGTGTAAATCCTTGAAAGGTTTATTATACTATGATCATTTCAATGACCGGGTTCCGTATGAATCCGGTGATATCATCGGGTATTCGAAATATAATACGTGAATGTAATAGATAAAATCCATGGGGCTGAAAATCAAAGACCCGAGGGCGACCGCCATCCAGCATCTTCTACCTTTGCCGGTCGCCCTCGAGTGACGTGGCTAAAGCTTACAGTGTGCTACTACCGGTCAAATAAAGGAAAACAGAAAGGGATAGGAACATAAGTTAGCGTTAATATCATGCCACAAGAAAAAAGAAAGAAAGAAAGAAAGAAAGAAGAGAGAAGAAGGGGGGGGGGAGAAGAGAAGCCAGGGTTAATGTCAGCTATAAGATGAAAGAAAGAGGAGGAAAGGTCGGTATTACAGTCAGGCCAGGATTGTCGCGAACATTTTTTTTATTCTAAGGGACCCGTATCTTAACAACTACTACCGGTCAAATATAGGCAAACAAAAAGGGGAAGGAAGATAAGTCAGCGGGAGGAAGACAGAAAGAAGGGAGAAGAGAAGGAAGAAAAGGAAGAAGTAGAAAAGTCAGGGTTGATGGCTACAAGAAGAAAGATAGAAAGAAAGAGGAAGAAAGGTCGATATTAATGTCAGACTACAGTCAGGCCAGGAATGGCGCGAAAAAGGTTTTCACAGGGACCCGTATCTTAGCAGAGGTAAATATAGTGGGGTTCAGTGTGTTATAATGTGTGAGCAGAAGATTGGAACGTTACATTTTTGTTTAGACTTATAGGATGAAGTTAAAAAATTAATATTTAATATTAAAGAAATTAGAAAATTTAACATATGGAAATCGATTTTTCCGAGCACTCTAGGAATGTATAACAGGCTTCAGTTGCGCCAGCAGAAAGTCAGCCCGCATCGTTAGGCCATTCTTGTACAAAACCAGTACTTACTATTCCTTTACCCAGGAGGGGGGGGGGGGTTGCTTAAGTAGAGGGAGGCGTTATATATCTAATAGTTCTGATTTGATCTGTAATTTAAAGGTACTATATGGCGGTCAAAAAACCGGCTGCGCGCCGGCCCCTGGGGCGAATCAAGCCACTCCGAGTAGTTTCATTTACCGAAAGAAGGGGAAATTTTCTGAATTCTCAGATTCGAACACACACTGATTCCATTTCCACATCTATATGCATTATCTGACTGCAACTTGAACTATATTGTATTTCTCCTGTGTCTTGATCTCTCCATTTACTCCACCACCACTCTTGTTTGTTTATATCTTTATATTTTTATACCTTTGCTGTATTAATGCTTTTTCCACGTATTCTACTTCTATACATCCATGTACTTTTTACTTCTCTTATTCGGACTTTTACTCGCGTGTACCCTCAGCACACGACACTGGAATGTCTCCCCCTGGGAACATAAATACTGCAACCTGAACTATATTGTATTTCTCCTATGTCTTGATTTCTCCATCTTACTCCACCACCACCCTTGTTGGTTTATTTATATATTTATATATGAAACTACTCGGAGTGGCTTGATTCGCCCCAGGGGCCGGCGCGCAGCCGGTTTTTTAACCGCCATATAGTACCTTTAAATTACAGATCAAATCAGAAATATTAGATATATCACGCCTCCCTCTACTTAAGCAACCCCCCCCCCCTCCTGGGTAAAGGAATAGTACTGGTTTTGTACAAGAATGGCCTAACGATGCGGGCTGACTTTCTGCTGGTGCAACTGAAGCCTGTTATACATTCCTAGAGTGCTCGGAAAAATCGATTTCCATATCTTTCGCTAGGCGATTTCACTCGGAGTGACGGGCTGCCCAAGCTTGTAGTCGCCGCATGTTGTTTGACGGCTAAACAAAGACATAATCTTTACTCTATAATAAAATTTAAGTGTCTTCATAAAAGACCCTTTCTTTGCTTAAACCTCGCAACCTTAAAAATGTTAAACTGTTTAACTTTAAATTTTCTAATTTCTTTAATATTAAATATTAATTTTTTAACTTCATCCTATAAGTCTAAACAAAAATGTAACGTTCCAATCTTCTGCTCACACATTATAACACACTGACCCCCACTATATTTACCTCTGCTAAGATACGAGTCCCTGTGAACATTTTCTCGCGCCACTCCTGGCCTGACTGTAGTCTGACATTAATATCGACCTTTCTTCCTCTTTCTTTCTATCTTTCTTCTTGTAGCCATCAACCCTGACTTTCTACTTCTTCCTTTTCTTCCTTCTCTTCTCCCTTCTTTCTGTCTTCCTCCCTCTGACTTATCTTTCTTCCCCTTTTTGTTTGCCTAAAGATACGGGTCCCATGGAATAAAAAAAATTTTCGCGACAATCCTGGCCTGACTGTAATACCGACCTTTCCTCCTCTTTCTTTCTGTCTTTCTTCTTATAGCTGACATTAACCCTGACTTCTCTTCTTCTTCCTTCCCCCTTCTTCTCTCTTCTTTCTTTCTTTCTTTCTTTTTTCTTGTGGCATGATATTAACGCTAACTTATGTTCCTATCCCTTTCTGTTTTCCTTTATTTGACCGGTAGTAGCACACTGTAAGCTTTAGCCACGTCACTCGAGGGCGACCGGCAAAGGTAGAAGATGCTGGATGGCGGTCGCCCTCGGGTCTTTGATTTTAAGCCCCATGGATTTTATCTATTACATTCACGTATTATATTTCGAATACCTGATGATATCACCGGATTCATACGGAACCCGGTCATTGAAATGATAATAAACCTTTCAAGGATTTACACAAATCCAGCCTCCTGTCATTTCATTATATATATATATATATATATTCAATGTGGTCTACCTTTCGTGGTACTTTTTATATACTACCAATAACAATTCTAACTTCATTCTTTCCGAAGAAGACGGTGATCAAACCCATATATTATGTCTACTACTATAGATCAGTCAATATATCATATGATCAACCCTCCGAAACGATCGTAAAACAATGAATGAAATATGTAAAATAACTTGCCTTTATTATCATTGTTAAACTAATATGTAATATATATATATATATATATATATATATATATTGCTTAACACTAAATATTTATAAACATCTCACTACCAAACCAACTTCGCACATGGAAGTTGATCAATATTTATGGTACGTCAAATTTATTTATAAAACTGCTTATATATTGTATTTTATCTGAAGAAGGCATGCCATATTTTTAATATGGTATCCCTGAAATATGTATAATGAAATAAATATGGTTTTATAAATATAGTTTCCATTTGTTTAATATCGTATATATATATATATATATATATATACGTATATATATATATATATATATATATATATATATATATATATATATATATATATATATATATATATATATATATATATTCATGTTATATACATATTCATGTTATATATATATATTCATGTTATATATATATATAACATGAATGGACCTGTTATTTTTATCTAAAGACATTTCTTTCCAATTCCACCCAGCTCCTCCATTCAATCTATCTTATTTTTCATTCTTTCTTCTGACGAAGCACTACCATCCGAAACGTTAAGAGCCCCTTCCTGCTATTTCAAGCGTTAACCTAATATATTCCTTCCATATACTGTACCGATTGTGTTGTTATTTCTGTTTACCTTTTACACACACACACACACACACACACACACACACACACACACACACACACACACACACACACACACACACACACACACACACACACACACACACACACACACATATATATATATATATATATATATATATATATATATATTAGAAAGAGACGCAAAATACAAGGGAGAAATAAAAATGGTAAAAAATCTCGCCCAAACACCATTACCAATATCGAGGCGGTAAATTGGCAGAGCCGTTAGAACGTCGGATAGAATGTTTTGTGCTATACGTTCAAATCACGACGAGGTCAACTTTGCCTTTCATCCATTTAAGGTCTATAAAAAAGTACCAGCACAGAACTGGATTCGTTTCTTCCTCTATTTCTCTTTCTCACTTCCATTCTTCCATTCTCTCTATCTTTCTCTGGAAGACATCTGATATATTCAGACCTGGAGAGGAGATGGACACCACCAGGTTTAAAAATGCCCTAGAAACGTCGTATGTCAATATGGTGCCCCTAATATAGTCATACTCTGCTATACCAAGTATCCAGTACTCTGTTGAATAATGGTCCTACTAGTTTAAAACTGGTTCAATCTTATATATAACGAAGGAAATGTGGTAAGGAACCAGGTGGACCATAACGCACCAAAGTACTCAATAATTAGGGTAGTAGAGTGGGTAATAGGAACGAGTAGGACCCCGACGGCTGAGCTCAAGCCGTTTCGACGGCTAATTCCAGACTCAATTAGCCGTCCAGAATTAGCCGTCGAAACGGCTTGAGCTCAGCCGTCGGGGTCCTACTTGTTCCTATATATATATATATATATATATATATATATAAAACAGAGAATGTCTGTCTGTATGTCTGTCATCTCCCTAAAACTCGAGAACCTCCCAACCGATTGTTTTCAAACTTTACACATGTAATACTTATGGTCTTTTGAGTGTTTTGAGAAAAAGATATTTCAAATTTTCAATGCCCTAGGGACCGCATTAGGCGATTTAGCGATATCTCTCTATAATTCTTAGTCTTTCTTTTTAGATAGATACATAGATATAACGTCTGTATGTCTGGCTGTTTGCATTACGATATTACGATGCTGTGTGTGTTTGTGTGTGTGTATATATATATATATATATATATATCGTGTGTGTATATATATATATAGTGTGTAACGTTTTTCGAAATATTTACTTCTGCGTTAACAGATTGATTTTTTTAGTTTCAGAAGATCCCGTTAAGAGTGAAAGCAGCGATTCTTTGCTTAAACTTTAATCTGGTATTTATATATATATATATATATATATATATATATATATATATATATATATATATATATATATATATATGTATATATATAATTATATATTCGTGAACAGATTTTTTTGCATACACAATAACAAAATATAAACAAACGGATTTATTTCACGAGGCTCGATAAGGATAAATATATGTCAAATATATAAGAACCCTAGAGCAAATCCCGAGCAACGCCGGGCCATTCTGCTAGTATATATATAAAACAGAGGATGTCTCTCTGTGTAAATCCCTAAAACTCGAGGAAATTTACGAATTAAATTTGGGCATTACATGCCATTTACATTTTCAATATAAACGCTATTTAAACATCGTATGTAGCGTATGATATTTCGTTAAAAATTTGGTTTATTTAACAGAGGACACAACACTTACTTTTAAGCAGGACCATTTTCGGGTGATTGAGGAAATGAGGAGGAGCTTAAAATTTTTGTCGGCGCCCTATTGACGCATAGTGCTTTCATCACGCGCAAATCCGGCCCTGTGTACGTTGCCGTGTTATTGACACCGTAAAACTCACGTCTATGCTACTTCTACTAAGACCCCTTTTGTTGCACCTATACCGCAGGAAATAGTTTTCCAGACGGCATAGCTCCAACACCTCCAACACCTGCACCAACATCTATAGCACCTCTTTGTAGACGATATTGCGTGTCATCCTTGAGGAGTGTAAGCAAAAAGTGCATTCCTGCTCCCTACGTGGGAACAGGCAACATAAAGTTGACCATGGGAGAAGCATGGCTCCCCCAAATGGATGCCCACCACCGACAATGTTTGCCCTTGCGACTTGTTAATGGATATGGCAAAACATGGTCTCATCGGGAATTTGGATCGCCGGAAATCGAACGGGATAGCTGACGCCGAGGGGAAAAGGTTCATCCTTGGAATGAAAACATTCTCCCCTCTCCCGCACCCCGTTACAATGGTTGTCTCAATCAAGTGGGGGCGACATTGACTTGATGACCATGCGAGTACCGTTGCACTGCTTTGGTGGGCGCAAGTTCCTTATTAGCATAATGAGACAGCCAACCCTAAGCTTAAGAATGTGAGGTGGGAGCACCGGAGGCTCAAGGGAATTTAATAACTCAACCGGATAATTAACGATATCGTCGGGGTCTGACGTCCGGTCGATAGATTTGAAGATGTGTTCTTTACCGGGAATTTTCTCAATCAGCTGCTCGTTAATAAAATTAACCATGGCATTTTTCGGAGCAAGGATGGCTCTTTCGCTGAGCCAATCTAAGTATTTAAAGTTAGATGATACATTAGGAAAAACTGCCTCCCAAAGGTCAGAAGGGCTGCTCACACTGTTGCACAGGGAGTCAATTGCTATGCCGCCCTTGTCATCTGCAGGGACCTTGCCCTCACCAAGTGCTAAAATGTTCTGAGCAAATGCTGCAGACATATTATCACTTTGTGCTCAGGTACAAAGTCTTCACCTGGGGCTACAACGTGGACAACTTAAGGCAGGCAAGCACTTCATCAGCTCTTGTCCCTTTGGGGATGACAGGCAGCGTTTGCCGAAAATCCCCTGATAGCAGAAGGGTTACGCCACCCATAGGAGCCGTAGAATCCCTAATGTCTTTCAGGGTACTGTCCAATGCCTCAAGGGCACCCTTGTGTGCCATTGTGCACTAATCCCAAACAATGAGGCAACATTTTTTGAGAATCAGAGCTTCGTGTGAGCTCTTGCTGATATTGCATGTTGGTGTCTCAGTTTTTACTAAATCCAAGGGGAGTTTAAAGGTTGAAGTGCTGTCCTGCCTCTCGGCAGCAAAGTAGCAGCGATCCCGGACGATGCAACGGCCAACGCAATTTTTTTCTCCTGACGAATCTTAGCGGGAATCAATTTTGTTACAAAAGTTTTTTCCGGTACCCCCAGGAGCATCGAGAAAGTAAATACCCCCAGTCTGATTTTGAACCGCGTCAATGATAGTTAAATAGGCCAACCTTTGGTCCGACAGACGCTTGGGCCCATTTTCCTCTAAGTATTGGGAAAGAGATTCGATGTCATATGCTGTTTCCCGCAACAAATCCGGGGCCAACGTGTTAGCTTCATCTGTGACGGTTGACGGCAAGCCATACGTCGCCAACTCACTCCCAGCCATGTCGGGGAGGGCGTCCTCGATATCAATGAGTGCCCTGTTGTAGATAATGCCGCTGTAAGCAACTTCCACTGAAGGATACTGCAGATGAGCCAGGCGCAGGAAATCCTCAGACATGAAGTCTCTGTACTTGACCCATAAAGATTTGGGATCACCCAATTCACACTTTTGAAGCAAAATGGCAAAGAGTTCCCGTAGACCTTTAAGTGATTTCAACAAAGCACCCTCTGCTAAAGTGGAATCCCATTGCGATTCATCTTCCAAAAGACCACGCTTAAAGCAGGCTTCCCGGTACGTATCACATATTTCTCCATCAACAGTTTTGAGGTCCTGAAAACTTTGTGGGCCTACAACTTCATGCAGAAGAAGGTGAAGATGAAAGCACTCATGCTGACTTGGGGGCACAGTGTAAACCCTTCCAAGACAGCTGTCAAATTTTACACCAGGATGTCTTTCAACAGCCTGACCTGACTTTCTTAGCACCCAAGTGTTTTTCGACCATATAAAGTCGGATGGAACCTGGGGGTACACAATTGTTTGCGCAAATGTATCGAACTGGCAAAGTTTGAAGAAACCTGTCAGAGTGGTCTTTTTCGGATCGGCGGCCAGCTTGGCCGCGGTTTGGTCCGTAAAGTAAACCCTTTGCCCATTTTCCAAATGTACCGCAAGCTGTACGATGGCGGGGTGCCATTGGTGTAGGGGGAAACCAAATAGGCGCCAAAAAGCTTCATTGCTACTGATGTACCGCCCCGCCAGGTATTCTGTGACCTCATCAGAGCCCTTATTTACATATTTGCATATGTATTTTATAGACCTGACGGAGTTGCAAAACTCAACGTTGATGTGGGCGTTGAACATCTTCAAGAGAAGCGGGCAGTAAGGTACCACTAATCTATTGTCGACTTGACCTCCCTTTACTGTTGTGGTGAAGCGACCGTTCTCGGGCCGTCTCCACCTGTACAGGGGGTACCCATTGCCACCAGTCTGATTCTCGTCAACAAATTTTTTTTGGTATCCCTTACTGCACGAACCCCATTTCAGACACGTGTGATGCTCATTAGGACCCGACGCACACGGACCATGTTAGCTTTGACGATGGCATGTAATTCCTGGTCAGTTGCTAGGTTAGGGATTTCAGCCGAAATGAAGCTGTCTATGGCATTTGAATTGATTTTATCAGCTAACCAAATCAAAATGTGAGCATATGGCAGCCCTCGTTTTTGCCATTCGACGGTGAACATGTCCCATTTTACAGCCCCAAATACCTGACCTTTTTGATTAAAGCCACGCGTTTAGCCAGTTTCAGCCTGAACACTCTGGCAATGAGGTCATGTCTGTTCGAATAATTTTGCCCAGGAAAAGGTTCACGGGTTACATTCCGATTCATAGGTCTATAGCATTAATCTGTTATATGAAGTGTTATTTTGCGGGTTGTTATTTACATTGTTTCTTTCTCTGGAGTGTTGTCATATAGGGAGTGAAGAGCGACAGCGAGAGCAAAGCAGTTAAATTATAGAGAGGTCGTTATCGTTACGTTTGTTGTTTTATAAATTCATCTGTTGCTTTTGAATATTTGTTATTTGATGTAAAATGTAACGTTGAGAGAGCAGTATGTATTTAGTGTTATCGGCTTTTTAAATTTTGATATTTGATGTATGAGTATCGTTATGACTGTAGAGAGGGGGAATAATCTATTGTAGAGAGAGGGAAGAGCGACGGAGAGAGTAAAGCTATGGTTGTTGTGTTGCTTAGGTTTCAAAGTTTGTGTCGCGTTCCTTCAAAAGAAGTTTTGTCGTTCTAAATTGTAATGTTGATAGGGTAGTAGACGGAGGGGATAGAGGGGGGAGTAGAGAGAGTGATGAACCTTTTAA
>OZ024743.1:375249059-375264059 GCA_964016885.1 Eledone cirrhosa | reverse complement strand
GACAGTAGAAGAGTATACATACAGTCGAACAGAGCCTGCAAATTGATTTCAATTTTCCTGTTATATCTATTGTATTTGGTATGTGTGGGTATGTGTGAGATGTGAAGGATTATGTATGTGTGCATGTGATGGCAGTGATGGGGGTATGTGTGGAAGTGTGTGAGGTATGAGAAAGTATGTATGTGTACTCGTGGAGGCAGTGATAGTACTATATGGTAGTGGTGGTGATAGGAACAATTGGATTATGAATAACTAACTAAAATATCTAGTTCGTATGTTGTGAAACACAGCATTTGATCTGTAGTCAGGGTACTTACTCTCATGTCTTCAATAATCGTCCCCATCCCCCGTTTATTAATTTTGCTAACCTATCTCGAATTTTTATTGTAAGTCACTCATATCAATACAGCAGCTGGAGAATCTAATAATAAATTCATTTTACATTAAAAAACCCATTATATATAACAAAAAAACATTACAAGAAATCCCGAACGTAGACTATACAATTACCGATTTCCCCCCGCCATTTATGCCACACCACTCCCGCTTATAAGAATTAAAGCACATGCCCAACCCACCCGCTTACTCCACCCCCATATTATTTGGGATCTGAGAGTAAGTATCACATTACCCGCTCCACCTAACAGTAAATAACCATACAGATTATTTATAAGGCAACACTTCATGTTTTCTTCGTACAATCCATTTTTTTTTTGTTTTCTTACAAAAAAACACACTATATCTTTGTGTATAATGTGACACCTGACTCTGAAGCTAGATAAATAAAACAAACGGGAATACATTACATTCTTGTGTATAATGTGACACCTATCTCTGAAGCTAGATAAATAAAATAAATGTGAATACAATACATTGTTGTGTATAATGTGACCCCAAAGTACAGCCATGATTATGCATATATTTTGGCTCACTCGTACCATGTTATCCATAAAAATCTCGATCCCAAACATATTTCACTACAATATTCAGTTTCTCATGGAGTTAAAGTATGTAAAACAACCGGATATCTAGTATTTTATGGAGAAAAGAGCTTATCGTACTTCCCGTTTCAAAGCAAGTTTTCGAATGTTCGAGAAACATCATACGTTTTTAGTATATCCTTAAGAAATAGATAGGAGGCGAATTGGCTGAGTCGTTAGAACGTCAGCTAGAATGTTTCGTGGGATTTGTTTCACAGGTTTGAGTTCACAGGTCAACGTTACCTTTCACCCTTTAGAAGTTGATAAATAATTGTTTCTACTTTTTGGCACAAGGCCAGCAATTACTCCAGCGCATTACTGGTGCTTTATTTTATTGACCCCGTAAGGATGAAAGGCAAAGTTAACCTCGGCGGGATTTGAACTCGGACCGTAAAGGGGCATAACTCTATTCTGCAAAGCATGGTGTCCGACCTTACAGAGACTTCTGGTGTCCTTGTCCCTAGAACCACCTCCCTACTCACCTCCATCGGCACGGAGTTGGCTACCCGCAAATGTGTGGATCGCGAGCTGGAATGGCTCTTCTGATGTGTCTTCCCCGCCATCTTCCGGGGAAACGCCTTATATATTCTGTATGTCGGTGCGCTCAATGCGTGGGCCTCCATTTGCTTAATATAGTGAGAGATTATGAGAGCAGGAGAGACGGAGGCAGTGACAATGGGAATTTGATTCTTTTATGTTTATGATTCTTTTATGTTTGATTCTTTGTTAGGAATTTTTTGTTTCAGTGTATATATAGATGCACACACACGCACACACACATACACGCGCGCGTGTTGTTTATATGCAAATCTTTCCTTTTAGTTTACCTGATACTTGAGGTAAAATGTACCAGCCCAGTACTGGGGCTGATTCTTTCTCGCTTCCTCTCGATCACTCTCTCTCCACCTTTCTCGCTCTCTTTCACTCACACACACTCTCTCTCTACCTCTCTCTCTAGAAGAAATCAAATGTGTCCAAACCTGTAGAAGAGATGAGCTCCGCCAGGTTTAACATGCCAAAGGCACACTGTATGTCACTACGGTAACCCTACGAATCCATACAACCAAAACCACCCGTCTACCCATCCATCCATGCGTCCATACATACATACATACATACATACATACATACATACATACATACTTACATACATACATACATACATACATACATACATACATACACACATATATATATATAACGAAGGAAGTGTGGTAAGGAACCCGATGGACCATAACGCACCAGAGTACCCAATACTTAGGATAGTAGAGTGGGTAATAGGAAAATGTTCAAGACCCCGATGGCAGAGCTCAAGCCGATTCTATGGCTATTTCTGGACGCCAGAAATAGCCGTCTGCGTCCAGAAATAGCCGTTGAAACGGCTTGTGCTCTCCCGTCGGGGTCTTGAACATTTTCCTATATGTATATATATATATATATATATATATATATATATATATATATATATATATATATATATGGTCGTTTTGGAAGCCTCAACAATGCAGATGGGTAAATCTCCGGGTAACAGAATCCGGTGGTGAAGAGAGAGATGTAAGGAAGTGTAGAATGGGATGTAGTGTGTAGAGGAACGTAGGAAAGAACGTAAAGAATAAAAATAATAACACGAAATAGAGTTACCTTGGGAGAGATTTAAATGTCGCTAAATTTCGGATTCGCATACATCAACTGTGGGGGGGGGGGGTTCCGGCGGCGGGGGGGAGAGGGGTATCTCTCGGAGAGGAACGGTACGTGGCCTCTGTTGTCCGGTGTTTGTTGTGTAGGTCTGTAGGTGGCTGTGTGGGTAATAGTGGTGTATCTTTGCATGCGTTATGTATGTATAGATTGGAGGTAGGGTTTCAATCTTCTTTATCTAAAATTTAAAGTATATATATATATATATATAACGAAGGAGGTGTGGTAAGGAACCAGAGTACTCAATACTTAGGGTAGTAGAGTGGGTAATACTGGAGTTCAGAAATAGCTGTCGAAACGGATTGAGCTCTGCTGTCGTGGTCAAACATTTTCCTATATATATATATATATAGATATATATATAAATAAATATACACGGGTGTGTATGATTGTGTATAAAAGATTATATTAATAAAAGGAATTCCAACTTTGTCTGATTTACACTTTGGTGTTGCAAAAATTCTTGTGGTCAAAACAATTTTGATTGGTCGGTAGAGGTCATGTGAATGTAAAAAATTGATTTTTACTAATACTCTTTTATTCCTAATTAAACCATTTTTCAACTGTGAACAATTTGTCAGCATTTTCTATTCCGTTTAACAATATATAATAACTTGTGTGTTACACCTCTATTCTTTTAACTATATATATATATATATATATATATATATATATATATATATATATATATATATACATATATATATATATATATATATATATATATATATATATATATATATATATATATATATATATATTGTTGAAAAAAGCCAAATTGATGTAACACAACGCTAACAACACTGTCTTCCACACTTAAGTTGCTACAGAAACTTCTCGCTCGATTCTTGATAGAAAGCTACACGAACTAAGACTAAGGCTCCAGTCTAAGTTAGTTAACATAACCAGATGTTATGGTATATAAAGCCTAGAGTCAGACAAAACAAATCAATTTAGAATTGAGTATATTACCCAGAAACAACGAAACACTTTAAGTTGATTCGAACTGACGACCTTGGAATGTGTAGTATTATACTAAATTCCCTGGGTACTTTTTACTATAGCTTGTTTACCACCTACATAGCCCGAAGAATTGGGTGAATGTAAGAAGCAATATCTATTTTGAAGCGAACTTACTTTTTTTTTAACAGCATACGCTTCTCGTTTACTTTGTCTTCATATCACAGCAGAAGAATTAAACGACTGTTTTTTTTACCATATCAATTTACAAATACGTGTCTTTTTATATATTCCATTCTCTTCTCAAAGGTTCTGCCCTAAATACTATATATTTCTTTTTTCTAAGGTAACGTAAACTAATAAACATCAGGTGCTTTTTTATAACGCATCTTATATAACGACAGCCACCAAATGGGAATACTAGGCAGAGTGGCTCGAAAATAGAATACACAATTATGACAACGATTAAAACTGTTTTGAGGGAATAAAATACATGGAAGGACTTGATACAGAATTTCTGTGTAAGATCTGTGGTAGGTCTGAGACCGGGGAGATCAATACTGTTCATGGAGAAGGAGGGAGATATAGAAAGCATATG
Organism: Eledone cirrhosa; assembly: GCA_964016885.1. Classification (NCBI taxonomy): domain Eukaryota; kingdom Metazoa; phylum Mollusca; class Cephalopoda; order Octopoda; family Eledonidae; genus Eledone; species Eledone cirrhosa. The sequence continues at coordinate 375,259,826 of OZ024743.1, read as the reverse complement.
TTAAGGGGGAGGAAAGACTGGATGTTGTGGTTAGTGCAGGGCACAGTATGTTGAATATAATAGTGATAGGAGGGGTTGGGGACGAGTGCATCAGATATGATTGAGTGGAGATGGCGTGATACTAACGTGCTTAGACTAACATACCATCGTGATGACTAACATACCATTTTGACGACTAACATACCACCATGATGACTAACATACTATCATGACGACTAGATACCATCATGATGACTAACATACCATCATGACGACTAGATGTCATCTTGACGACTAACATACTATCATGATGACTAACATACTATCATGACGACTAGATACCATCGGGATGACTAACATACCATCTTGACGACTAGATAGCATCATGATGACTAACATACCATCTTGACGACTAACATACCATCGTGATGACTAACATACCATCTGGACGACTAACATACCATCGTGATGACTAACATACCATCATGTTGACTAAATACCATCATGATGACTAACATACCATCATGATGACTAAATACCATCATGATGACTAACATACCATCATGTTGACCAAATACCATCATGATGACTAACATACCACCATGACGACTAAATATCATCGTAACAACTAACATACCATCATGATGACTAACATACCATCATGATGACTAACATACCATCATGATGACTAACATACCATCTTGACGACTAACATACCATCTTGACGATAGCATACCATCATGATGACTAACATACCATCATGATGACTAACATGCCATCATGACGACTAACATACCATTATGATGACTAACATACCATCATGACGACTAACATACCATCATGACGACTAACATACCATCATGACGACTAACATACCATCAAGATGATTAAATACCATCTTGACGACTAACATACCATCAAGATGATTAAATACCATCTTGACGACTAACATACCATCAAGATGATTAAATACCATCTTGACGACTAACATACCATCATGATGACTAACATACCATCATGACGACTAACATACCATCATGACGACTAACATACGATCATGATGACTAACATACCATCATGACGACTAACATACCATCATGACGACTAGATACCATCATGATGACTAACATACCATCTTGATGACTAACATACCATCATGATGACTAACATACCATCATGATGACTAACATACCATCTTGATGACTAACATACCATCATGACGACTAACATACCATCATGACGACTAACATACCATCATGACGACTAACATACCATCATGACGTCTAACATACCATCATGACGACTAACATACCATCATGACGACTAACATACCATCATGATGACTAACTCTAGAATCGCTAGTGCAGGTAGTCCGAAGGTACAGTGAGGAAACAGTCATGCGAGTTATGGTCGCAAAATGCTACATTTGTCATCGATTTTACTATCTAGAGAACAGCTGAGTGTGATTCAACTGATGACGGGTTCAAATATCGGTGAATTCTGGAGATTGATGAAACATTTCACGGGCCAATGAAAAGCAATGTAAAAAAAAAAGAATTATATACTAAAACAATATACAAGTAACTTGATTCTTGCAGTAAACACCTGGGTTGTATCTGTGATACGGTACAGTACTAGATCAACAAGATGAATAAAGCTGAGGTTGATGAGAACAAGAAAAATGCATAAGGCATTACATTCGAAAGTAAGTATAAATTGTCTGTACATGAAAGGTACGGTTGAAGGAAAAGGGTTATAATAGGTGTTACAGAATGTATTGCAAATGAGAGGCGGACCATTAATTACTACCTGATAAATATTACCGAAAGACTTATATAGTATAGCGTAGAAAAGGGAAACATGGAAAGTAAAGAAGAGTTACAGAGACGAGTCTCAGTAGAGAAAAGAAGCAATACTTGGAAAGACATTGCATGGCTAATTTGAATACAAATGGCTGAGTTAAAGAGTGAACTGTCATGGATGGGTTCTCCCATAGTGATCTAAAATGGTAAACTGAAGCACTGCTGATATCAGTTCAAGACCAAACTTTAAGTTCTAATTGGTGACCAAGGAATATATTATCTGTGTGAAAGTGTGAAGTGGCGTCTATGTGGAATTAATACAGAAGGTGTCACCCACATAATGAGCTGGTGCAAAATGCCAGCTTAAAAGAATTTACAAGAAGATATGATAGGCTTGTATATACCTTCATTGGTTAGTTGCAAAATATGGATATCAGATGCCCGATAAGTGGCACCAGCATGACCCAAAGTGTCCTTGATGACTGAGACAAATTCAAAATACTTTGGGACATCACTTTTCAAACGGCCCGCTGACTTGAACACAACAGACCTGATGTTATTGTTATTCACAGAAATATTTGTGAATACCAGATTATTGATGTTACCATTCCAGGAGACCACAACATAGTCTTGAAAGAAATAACCAAATATACTGACTTGAATATGGAAATTACACGAAAGTGCTCAATACCACATTACAACATTAAATAATTCCAGTTGTTATTGGAGCTTTGGACTCAATACCCCTAAAACAAAGCTAATCTCGACGGGGTTTGAACTCAGAACTTAAAGGATCGTAACTATATGCTGTGAAGCATGGTATCCGACGTTCTACCGACAATTTTAAGGGGAGGGGAAAGTGTATTAAATCGACTCTAGTGTATCACTGGTACCCTATTGACCCGGTAAGGGTGAAAGGTAAAGCTAACCTCGAGGGTATTTTAACTCAGAATGTAAAGAGTTCAAATCCCGCCGAGGTAAGCTTAATAATTATGATTTATAATATAGGCACAAGGCCAGTAATTTGGGGGGTTAAATCGACCCCAGTACGTTACTGGTGCTTTATTTTATCGATCCTGTAAGGATGAAAGGCAAAGTTAACCTCGACGGGATTTGAATTCAGACCGTAAAGGGGCATAACTCTATGCTACAAAGCATGGTGTCCGACCCTCTACCGATACTGCCAATCCACCGCACACAATAATAATGGGATCAGGTAGAATAACATCATGGACGTCTATAATATGGCTCTCCGCATCATTTGAAAATAAATCTCTTAACATCACCAAGAGGAAAAGCAAATTTAACCCCAAAACAATGATATGTTAGAGAGGAACCAACAAACCTAGTGGAAAGCATATTTTATGTACGACTCGTGTATACCATATTACAGACTTTGTTGGCACTAGGTGTCTTTAAAGTACGATCAGTGAATGAAATAGAAGAATAACAATTACAACAAATGAAACCTACTGCTGTATGTATGTATGTATGTATGTATGTATGTATGTATGTATGTATGTATGTATGTATGTATGTATGTATGTATGTATGTATGTATGTATGTATGTATGTATGTATGTATGTATGTATGTATGTGTTTGTGTGTTTGATTGAATGTGTTTGCATGCATGTATGTGTGCTTGTGTGTGTATGTGTATGTGTGTGTGTGTGTATGTGTGTGTGTGTGTGCGCATCTGTTTGTATATGTGTGTTTATATGTATGTATGTAATGTATGTATGTATGTATCCATGTATATATGTTCTTTTAGTTTTATAATTTTATAAATTTTTACCAATAGAGAGGGAGTCGGTTTCTAACATAGATACAAGAATTTACACAACATCAACTAGGTAGATATGTATGCATGTATGTGTGCATGTATGTGTGCAGTTATGGATGTTATTGTCTGTGGATGTGTATGTTTTGTGCATATGCTTTGTATCTTCATGTGTACATGCAATTATTAGATACAGAATTTTTGGAATGTGTATGTATGTATGCATGTCGAGTCACTCTTGAGTGCTACTGGTAACATGTAACCCAGTACAGCCTGTCGGCAACCACACCAAGTTAACTTGGTGAGGAGGGTGATTTTGGACACCCTGCAGGACAAAATCAAAACCTGACAAAGGGCGGAAGAACTCATAAGAGTCAACGGCCATCCAAAGGTGTGTAAATATGTATATACACATGTACATATGTATGTATATATATATGTGTATATACATGGGTGCATGTGTATGTATATGCGCGGGGACATAAAAATAATCGGGCTGGACACCTGATCGCGCGGTTAAACCACTGGGAGTGAAGGACCCCTAGCCTTTGTCAGGGCATTCTTCTAGGAGAAGACAACTCAGGAAACTGGGATAACTCCGACATAAAACCTGCGACTCAGGAGTTACGGATGATGTTGATCTTTTCTTCTTTTCGGGTTATAGCTACTGTCGCTCAGAGAGTGGGATTGGCTCAGTGCACAGTCTTTCCTCACTTTAAAAAATATCTTCACGCACAGGCATTGCACGATAGAATTAATTAATAATTATTAATAATGGTATATCGTGCAATGGCCATACTCGATGACGAGGGGGCAGCCATCATGTATGTATATATGTATGCATGTATGTTTGCACTCGTAACTCTTGATGAAACCTATCTTTTCCCTGGTCTGAACACCAACGATTTCTTCCAAAGAAGGAGAGAAAGAGAGGTGAAAGAGAGGAAGTGAGAAAGAGATATAGAGTAAGAATCGACCCCAGTACTGGACTGGTATTTATTTTTTCGACCCCGAAAGGATGAAAGACAAAATTGACTCTGGCGGGATTTGAAATCATCAATTAAACGGATAGTTACTAATAACAAACAGAAGCATGTAAGTAATAAACATATAAAATATTCATTATTACAACTCAATAGTGCAGCAGATTGGCAGTATCGGTAGAGCGACGGACAACATGCTTTGCGGCATTCGATTTAATCGACTTTCCTCTCCCCTCCAAATTGCTGGCCTTGTGCCTAAAGTAGAAACGATTATTACAACTCAAGGGACACCATGCTTTGCAAGCATAGAGTTACGGTCCTTTACGGCCTGAGTTCAAATCCATCCAAAATGACTGGCCTTGTGTCTATACTAGAAATCATTATTACAACTCAAGGGTGGTAGATTGGCACTATCGGTAAAGCATCGGAAAATATGCTTTATGGTATAGGGTGACGCCCCTTTACGATCTGAGTTCAAATCCAGCCGAGGTTAACTTTCCCTTTCATCCTTACGGGGTCGATAAAAGTACCAGTAATGCACTTGGGTTGATTTAAGCGACTTTCCCCTCCCAAACAATTGATGGCCTTTTGCCTAAAGTAGAAACAATTATTACAACTAATAATTGTTGTATTAGAAGGGTTCACTTTACTCGAATAACCTATATACAATATGTATAGTGAGCTATGGAGAGAAATACAATACTACCACAGACACGGCAGACGCGAGAAAGTACTGAAATAAACACTATACCTTTCAGCCCATAGCTGAGAAGAATACAAAAGTATGTGATTTTGAATGTAACGAATAAAACGTACGAAGCCTTTACAGAGATAAAAACAAACCGATACACAATGAAAATGAAGGCATTTAAAATAAAAGTACCACTTCTTCCTCCAAAAAGGAAAGTACCACTGGAGATCACGACCACATTAGTATAAAGATGGAAATAATCTAAGAATTACAAAGAATAGATCTTCCTATAAACCAACAAAAGTATCTTCCAAAGGTATAAAACTCCACGATAAAATATCAACTACTATAAAAATCGCTATCCTGGCCATCATTGACTTAACACAAACATAAACATTTCTACCAAAGGACAAAGTGACATAATATATACAACAGCATATATTATGTGTACATCATTAGATCTATATAAATAAAGTGTATACAACATTAGATCTATAAAGATAGGAATAACGAAGCCAAAAGAAACATGGTAAACACATAAGACAGTAACAGAAAAGGGTTCCCAATTTTAAATGAAACAGGAAAGGAAACCCTATAACTGGAGATAAAGGAGGGGTAATATTTAAAATATACAACATGACAACAAAAAGAAAGAACCGAAACCAAAGCACGCCTAAATTTCCTCAAGGCATTGGTTAATCTGTATCTATAGAAGACATTTGCTCAAGGCTCCAAGCAGTGGGACTGAACACGAAACCACGGGGTTGCAAAGAGGATTTCTTAAACACGTAGCTATGATTTAAAAGGAGATTCCTTCATCATAATATATATTATCTTTAATACTGATTCCAGAAATTTCTGAAACTAATATAAAATTTCCTTTCTGCATTTGTTTTGCAAGTTCCTTGATGAAAAAGCGTCTGTTAAAATAGATATTGTAATTTGGAAGGGTCATAAATATAGCTTAATAAAACACATACCTATGCACAGGCGCACACAGGCGCACACCATACAGCATAACAGAAATATAAATAGCGTAAAATACGAAATAAAGTTCTGAAAGGTGAACAAAGTATGACATAAGTGAATACTGGAGGAAATGCACGAGAGAATAGAGTCATCAATAAGATCATAGTGTGTGACGAAAGAATGTTGACGAACATAAGATATACACAATCTACATATCTAAAACAGAGAATGTCTGTCTGTCTGACTCCATAAAACTCGAGAACCACGCAACCTATTGTTTTCAAACATTACACATGTAATACTTATGGTCCTGTGAGTGTTTTGAGAAAACAAAATTTCAAATTTTCAATGCCCTAGGGACCGCATAGATAGATACATAGATATAACGTTGCGCCTTTATAATATCTGTCTGTATGTCTGGCTGTCTGCATTACGACATTATGACGGTGTGTGTATGTGTGTGTGTGTGTGTGTGTATGTATATATATAGTGTATATATATATATATATATATATATATATATATATATATATATATATATATATATATATATATATATAATATATAAGATCAAAAGATGGTTAAAAGAGTTCCATGTATTTTATTATGCGCATTTCAAAAACAAATATCATCATGCAATAACATTTGTGTTTTCATCAGATAAAATAGGAAGACATGATATGAAGGTTAAAAACACTTGTGGATAGTGCAGTTTTAAATCAACATATGAAAAGTAGTTTTAGATTGATGTGTGATATTGGGTAAAAAAAATGTTTGAGGGGGGGGGGGTTGGAAAGGATGAAAAAGAGGAGGAGATGAGAGTAAAAAGTGGAGGGGGAGGAGTATAATGAGGAAGGATGAGATAGGAGGAGAGATGGGTGATAGAGAGAGATAGCTTTTATAACTGAGAAAGATATATTGTTTTACATAGAGAGGTTGAAAAACCGTTGGAAGATAATGTATAAATTAAAAGAATTTGAAAATTAACGAAGAGAAAAATAATGTAAAGTTAAGGTTTGTATATTGAAGGGTTTAATAATATGTGCGATGAAAAGAAAATGTTAATATGTATTAAGAATAATATTTAAGGGTTTAATAATATGTGCGATGGAAAGAAAATGTTGATATGTATTATTAAAAAAAACAAAAGTAATGTAAGTAAGGATATATTGTGAGATGAGCATGAATAAGTTAGATGAAAGTGAGAAAAAAATAATGAATAGAGGATGAATAATCAACGTCAAAAAAAAATGTTTATGTTTACGAAGGATTTTTTCAAGGTGATATAAAGTAAGAATATATTGTATTGTGTAATAATTGTTTCTATGTTAGGCACAGTGAGAAAAGGTACAGATTAGGGGTTAGAAATTAAAAGAAAAAGAAAAGAAAAGAAAAGAAAAGAAAAAGGAAGAAAGGGAAGTGATAAATAGGAGTGATATAGAATGAGTAACAAGTATTATATAATGTATAATAAATAACTTTGAAATAAGGTAGAAAGGTGGGTATATTTTTAAAGAAGTATATATATATATATGTGTGCCTTTGAGAAAAGGATTCTGAATTGATAAAGTTTAGGATATTAGCTGTATACTTTATGGAATGTTCTGTGGAATTTATGCAAGCAGAGAGAAAACAAGTCAGTGCGTCTATTTATTATAGAATCTAAATTAGATATAATGGTAAATTTTTCATTTAGACAGAGATTGCAAGTCTTGGATAGAGAACTGTTCAAGATAGAGAAGCAGAAGAAACCTTTTTCCAAGAGATGTTATATTTAATATTTTTGTCTTTCAAGGACCATATGAGTTTTGAGAGAGCCGTGTTGGTTCTTTTAAGTTGGTATTTAAAAGACGAATGATGATTATAAAGACGAGCTTTAAAGGAGGTGGAAGTGGAGCCAAAATAGGTGAAGGAATTGGTGTCAGTTATAACTTTACATTCGTAGATTAAGTTTTTATCAAGACAATGGTTGTTGAGAGGACATTTATTTTTAGCAGGGCAATTGCAATTGCGATTAGAGAGATTATTAACGAGTGACCTAGTGTTATCTATAGAAGGAATTGGATTGGAGAAGTTATTTGCGATAGGAATAATAGTTTCTTGATTTAGAATGGGATTAAGAACATTTAGCGAAGTTGTGTTTGACGTTGTATTTGGGTTTGCAGAAATTAGCCTAGAGTTTACAATGACATCGGGAGTACTATTACTATTATTATGATATTCAGTGTTGGAAGGAAGAGATTTAGTATTTAGTATTTTATTGTTGTATTTAGAGATAATGTTGGAAATGTTGGAGGATGTCGAATAGGAAAATTTTATAGTGTATTTGTTAAATATTTTACTATAGATATGTGAGAGAGGGAAGCATTTATTTAAGGCACTAAAGAATAATTTAGGAATATTATTATTAATAGAGATGGAGAAAGGAGCATTATACCAGATTATGTTTTTGTATCTAGGTCTTTTATTAAAGTTATTGGAATGATCATGATTAATTATTCTACTGTAAGATTTTCTAGAATTTGTTTCTTTACTATATTTGATTTTATCAGGATAGCCCGCTTTAGAAAGTGCGTTATTATAGTAATTAGCGTTAGCATCAAAGATATTTTTATTAGAAGATAAGTTAGATATTCTTTTTCCAATATTACTAACTATAGCATTCTTAATATTAGTAGGGTGGTTAGATTTAAAATTAACATAATTTAGGTTCTCATTGTTTTTATGGTAAGGGTAATATAGGCCAGTGTCAAGATTAAGAGATACATCCAAGAAATTAGCTAGTTTGATGCTGTTATCAAATTCAATTTTTAGGTTATGTTGGTTAAAGAGATTACGTATATTGTTCTTAATAATATTGAGGTTAACTATGTTGCAATTTAAGATAGTAAAGAGTCCATCATTACGATAAATTCCACCGCGAAATTGAGGAATTTTCCGACTCAAAGAGTTCAAAATAAAGATACCAATTAAATCTGTCAATTGGGATGAATCAGATGCTCCCATTGTGATGTCGAAGTTGTTAGAGGTATCAGCTCTGGTCCAATATTCATTGTTGAACTCAAGGATGGTTTTACGTGCGGTGAGAATGATGTGAAGTTCATCTGTGGTGATGTCAGAATATTTAAATGCGAAAGATAGAGCATTGTTGAGAAGTGAAGGCGAAATAGAAGAATAGTAGCTGGCAATATCAAATTGAACAAATTTTAGTTTGTTTTTATTATTCAATTTGTTGAACCAGCCAATTACTTCAGAAGTACCAAACCATAAATTTAAGTTCAAAGAAGAGCAATTAGAACGAACTCTTTTAACCATCTTTTGATCTTATATATTATGTATACTCCAGTCCTACAAACTGTAGAGTGCTTCTTATCCGATATCTGCATTGCTTTATTGTACTACAATAAAACTCACCTCCTACATATATATATATATATAGTGCGTGTAACGTTTTTCGAAATATTTACTTCTGCGTTCACAGATTGATTTTTTTTTAATTTCAGAAGATCCCGTTAAGGGTGAAAGCAGCGATTCTTTGCATGTTGTCCGACTCTTTACCAATACTGCCAATCTACCCCCTTCAATCACCCTTAATAATTGTTTCTACTTTTAGCACAAGGCCAGCAATTACCCAGTGCATTACTGGTATTTTATTTTATCGACCCCGTAAGGATGAAAGGCAAAGTCAACCTCGGCGGGATTTGAACTCAGATTGTTAAGGGACGTAACTATGCTGGAAAGCATGGCGTCCGACCCTCTACCGATACTGCTAAGCCATGGTTTCTAATTTAGGCAGTGTGGACGTAGCATAGCCAAGTGGTTAAGGAGTTCGCATCGCAATCAAACGTCACAAGTTCGATCCCACTGTGTGTAATTACTTTCAGGATACAATGTCTTTGGAATGCTCAGCCACTTACACATTAATTTCATGAGCAGGAACAACTGGAACACTGGTCATCGAAACCGACGGAGGTCCATTCTAATTTAGTCACATAGTCAGCAATTTTTAAGGAGAAAATTGAACTCAGAATGTGATGAGTCAAAACAAATAGCACAATGGCATTTTATATGACGCTCTACCAATTCTGCCAGTCCACCATTCTACATCATATTAACCATCTTTTTTTTAAAATTAAAACTCGTATTTGTTTATATATTTTTTTAATATTAGATAGCGAAGATTTATTGTTGATATAACTATAAATTGGTCAAATATACAGAAAAAGAAAGCAACATTAGAAAGGACTACAAAGCATGGGGAGATTTCCATGCAATTATCATTATTCCAGAAGTCCATTTTATCACAATATTCATAGAAAATGCGATTTCCATAAAAAATATCCTTGATTTCCATCTTTATCAACAAGTATGGAGACTGTTTCTCTGTCTTACACAGCTTAAACAATCATACAGCTAACCTCTTACTCTAACCTCTTACTCTAACCACTTACTCTCATGTTAATACTCTCACTTTCATTCATTATTTCTCTATTTAGGTGGATTGGCAGTATCGGTAGAGGGTCGGACGCCATTCTTTGACGCATAGAGATACGGCCCTTGCC
>OZ024743.1:375231559-375234059 GCA_964016885.1 Eledone cirrhosa | reverse complement strand
GTGCTGATAACAGCTAATAAGCTAGAAACTAGTTCATCGTTCCTTTGTCAGTGTTGAACAAGAGGGCAACGATGTTTGCCGAACACTGTACGGCTAATAAATATTTCGGGCTGTTTGTTTACAAACAAACCGAACATTATAATAAATGTTCGGTAAACCCATACGTACATATATATATATGTGCATGTATGTATATACATACTACTGTACGTCTGTATACATATATGTATGTACGTATACATACTTATATTTAAGTATCAGCCGTACTTAGAGTGAGAAATGAAATTTCATTTTTTCCATTTATATATATATATATATATATATATATAAATATATAATTGTTTCTACTTTTGGCACAAGGCCAGCAATTACCCAGTGTATTACTGGTACTTTATTTTATCGCCCCCGTAAGGATGAAAGGCAAAGTTAACCTTGGCGGGATTTGAACTCAGAATGGCAAGGGCCGTAACTCTATGTGTCAAAGCATGGCGTCCAACCCTCTACCGATACTGCCAATCCACCGCCTTATATATATAATATTAATTGAAAATATTAATAAATGTAGACATTCACGTAATCAAAATATATTTTATATATATTTCGGAGGTACTGTGCTGTTTTTTCAGTACGTCCTCATTAGATAAAATACATAAATTGATGTATGACATACCTCGACTGTGGTGATGGTTCAATTCCAGTCTTGGCAGTATATATATAATAAAATATATTTTGATTACGTGAATGTCTACATTTATTAATATTTTGAATTAATATTAATAACTCCCAAAAGCTCTTTGTTGAGTGCTTCTAATCTATTGTAAAACTATATCCATTGATTAATCAATAAACCTTGTTTAACTTTTGGTTATATATATATATATATATAAGAGAGTATTGAAGTTTGCTTGAAGCACTGTGGAATAATAAGATATATTTTCTTTAGGTCGTTTTGGAAGCCTCAACAATGCAGAGGGGTAAATCTCCGGGTAACAAGATCCGGTGGGGGAGAGAGGAACGTGTCCTCCGCTGTTCGTTGTTTTGAATATCTGAGATATTCAAAACAACAAACAGCGGAGGACGCGTTTCGCACCTTTCCGACAGACAATCCCCCCCTCCGGAAAAAAACCCCAGTTGATGGATGGGAATCCGAAATATATAGGGACAATTAAATCTCTCCCAAGGTAACTCTCTCTCGTGTTGTTATTTTTATTTTATCCTTTATACTCTTTCCTTCATTCCTCTACACGTCTTATACACACCACGCATCTCAACGTACACCCACTTACATCTCTCTCTCCACCACCGGATCTTGTTACCCGGAGATTTACCCCTCTGCATTGTTGAGGCTTCCAAAACGACCTAAAGAAAATATATCTTATTATTCCACAGTGCTTCAAGCAAACTTCAATACTCTCTTATATATATATATATATATATATATATATATATATATATATATGTGTGTGTGTGTGTGTGTGTGTGTGTGTGTGTGTGTGTGTTAAGTGACAATCTAACTAGCTGGTCATGATAAAACTTATGTATGTATTTATAGAAAGTCAATTGTATGTACATAGGATCACATATACTTCTCTTTTCCCCCTCTGTTGGTGTGTAACGTGCCGTCTCTTAGATACACACACACATAAACACATAGACACACACACATATGGATATACATATATATATAGACACACTCACATATATAGACATATAAATAGACACGCTCACACACACACACATATAGATATACATATATATAGACACACTTACATATATAGACACACACACATATAGACATAAATATATAGACATATATATATATATAGACACACTCACACATATAGACATAAATATATAGACATATATATATATATAGACACACACACACATATAGACATAAATATATAGACATATATATATATATATATAGACACACACACACATATAGACACAAATATACATGCACACAGGCATAGACACATACACAGGCATACACACTGACACATACGCACACACACACACATACACAAACATGCGTACACAGGGACACACAAACATAGGTATACATACACACACAAAAAAACGCACAGGCACTCAGATACACACGAAAACACATACACCGATACACAAATACACGTTCACAAACACGTAGACACTCATACACACACAAACACACTCACACACATACGCACACACACACACACACACACACACACACACACACACACACACACACACACACACACACACACACACACACACACACACTCACACACACACACACACACATACACACAAACAAACACACATCCAAGCACACTCACATAAACACAGAATTACAGATTGCCTAATGTTTGTTGTTGTACCATGATGTTCCTTGTTCAATCCAACTCCACGGTATTTTGACCAATCATCTTTGAATATAGTCTCGGGTTTACTGCAGCCTTTTCAGCGAAATTGGTCGGACGGAGATCGTAAACCTGACGAATGATGAACTGTA
>OZ024743.1:375194059-375221559 GCA_964016885.1 Eledone cirrhosa | reverse complement strand
GCCAGGCCAGGGACCTCTGGAAGTTATCCATGGGTCCCGGGCTGAATGTCCTACCGAACAGGTTGGCCAGTTCGTCTTCCTCCATGCCTAGGGCTTCTCCGAGGGCGTCGTCGCACCTGCTAACCACTAGCCCTCTATAGAATGACGAGATGGATTCTCCACTGACAGCCGGGTCCGCCTGCCAGAGAGCCGTGAGTGCCTGGGCACACTCGGTGTGCCAGGCGCCCAGTTTTCTCGGTCTTTGTTTGATCCAGGATTGCAGCTCGGTGAGTGAGACGAGTCTGGGAAAGGCTCGCCTCACAAACGGGGCCCACACCGGTTGACCGGAGAGGAATACCTGAAGGTGCCGTAGCCTTAATGCGTGTTTACGTATCATTAGCCACGGCATCCCCAGCCCTCCTTTCGAAGGGTGTTGACAGCAGATGGATCTCCTCACCATAGGAGCCCGCTTCTTCCAAAGGAATTGGAAGAGTGCGCGCTCCATTTTGGCTAGCGTTTCCCTTGGGCAAGGCACAACGGTCAGGCGATAGTAGATGACGGACGCTATATAAGTGTTCGCCACCTCCGCCCGACCTTTCAGGGACAGTTTGCACTCGGCCCACTTCTGGGTCAGTGCAAACACCCTGTTCGTTACCTCACCCCAGTTCTTCTCCACCTGGAGGTCTGGTCCGAATCAGACCCCGAGCAACTTCACCGGGCCCTCCGTCCAGCGCCCGACGATGCCATCGGAGGGCATCGATATGCCCCTCCACGTGCCGAGTTGCAGACCGATCGACTTGTCCCGGTTCAGCTTAGCCCCTGTAAACCTTTCGTATTCCTCCAGTAAGGTGCCGATCGCCCTGATTTCCGAGGCCGTCGACACCATTATTGTTACGTCATCGGCGTAGGCTGACACCGCTTTCCGCAATCCCGGTTCCAACGGGATGCCCTGCAACAACTCCAACTTCCGCAGCAGTGGCTCTAGAGTCACTACATACAGAAGGGAGGAGAGAGGGCACCCCTGTCGGATGGACCGCGCGATTTTGAACGGCTCCGAGAGGTAGCCGTTCACCTTGACCCTAGAGCAGATGCGGCTGCTGTGCATGGCATTGATCCAGCCCCTGAAAACGGGTCCGAAGCCTGCCGCCGCTAGCACCGCATCCAGGTAACCATGGTTGACCCTATCGAATGCCTTAGATTGATCCAAGTTGATCAGGGCCCCACCAAAGCCGGGTTCGTTCCCAACCCTCTCTATGATGTATCGCATGAGGTGGAGGTTATCGTGGATGGACCTGGACGGGATAGCACATGTCTGCGCATCTCCCACCAGGTTGCCCACGACAAGCGCCAACCTCTTTGCTAGCACCTTGGCCAAAATCTGTAACTCTGTATTTAGCAGAGTTATGGGCCTGAAATTATTTATATCGTCCCCCTTGTTCTCGTCCTTCCTCACTAGTGTGACTACGCCCTTGGTCACAGCACAGGGAATTCTCCCGTTCTGTTGCCAGTTGCAGTAGACCGCCTCGAGGAGTTCGGGGAACAAGTCCGGCATAGCTAGATATAGTTTGTATGGAAGACCATCGAGACCCGGGGATTTGCGTTTGCCGCATTGGCTCAGCACGTCCTCTATCTCAGCGGCTGAAATCGGCTCCTCGCAGGACTTCGCCTCCCTGTCCGAGAGACGCGGCAGGCCGTCGAGGTATGGACCGAAGTCCACGTCCCCAACCGGCCCCCCGCCCCTTCAGAACAATCCGGCAAAGTGCTTTTGAAAAGCCTCGCACATCTGCTTAGGCTCAAGGATCACCCGTCCATCCTGGTCTCGCAAAGACCGGATAGTGGATCTGCTCCCTCTTTTGGCTTCTGTCACGCGGGCCCAGCTAACAGCTTTGGTCCCCTCGTTTCCCAGAGCACGTATTTTGCTTCGGACGATGCAGCCTTCGTGTTTCGCGTCGAAGAACTGGCCCAGGGCCGTTCTCGACGCTAGCACTCTGGCCACGTCGCCGCTTCTAATTGCCTCTTCTACACTATCTACCAACTCCCTTTCCTTCCTATTTCTATTTGAGGCTAACTCCTTACTAAATTCTATAGAGACTACTCTAATCTCTCTTTTGAGAGATCCCCACCACCTGCTGTTGACGATGGCGCCCGTCAACCGCTCCTTAACTAAAGTGCTAATCCGGTTCCTGTAAGCCTTACTTGCCGGTAAGGACAAGTTGAGCTTCCAGTAACCGGGGCCCTGTCTATGAGTTCTGTCAAGGTTGACCATGCAGGTCACTAATTTGTGGTCTGAATAGCCAACCATGCGCATTTTTGGACAACTTAAAAAGTCCTTATCCTTAATTCTAACTAAGAACCTATCTAGGTACGACCTAGATGATCCGCTACGATTTGCCCAAGTCCAGGTTGGCGCAGTCGGAAAATCTAGTCGATATCTATCGGCCAGGTCAAATCGACCGATTAACCCTTTGAGGCTATTACACCCCTCTCTATCGGGGCAGGCCCCTACGTAGTCCCAGCGTGCATCTAGGATACCATTCCAGTCCCCCACTAATAGCAAGGAGCGGGACGTCCCTAGAAAAGTCTCCAGACGATGGAAGAAGTCCGGCCGCATTGACCCGAAAGGGCAGTAGGCGGCTACCAACCTAAACGCTCCGCCTTTACCACTGCCAAGGTCCAGAACCACTAGTCGACCCTCCGGGTCCATATACATGCATACATATATAGATTCATGAGTAAATATTCACATAAATACATGCATACATACATACATACATACATACATACATACATACATACATACATACATACATACATACATACATACATACATATATATATATATAGTTATACGTAGACATTTACCTTTATATGTACATATATACATAGAGCTATATACACAGGTGTACAGTGTACAGACATGTATACTTTTATACATACATGTATACGCCGTTACATGACACAATGGGGATGAAAGCATGTGATACTATCACTGAGTATTAATTCCGATAGTTTGCACACACACACACACGCACACATACACACATATACACACATATACACACATACACTCTCTGTATACAATACAGATTAGTTTTATAAATAAATATTTTATCTGATGAAAGCGCACCATAATTTGCCTTGGTGGGCTTTAAAATATGTATAATAAAATAAATATGGTTTTATAAATATAGTTTCCATTTGTTAATATATTGTATATATATATATATATATATATATATATATATATAATTGAAAAAGTGGAGAATAACATGGTCAACAGTACAAAAAAGGGGATTTATTTGCAGTCTAACAATTGTTTCACTGATGGAGTTGTCTAAAAATTGCTGAACCCTAAAAGCAGTGCCACTCAATTTTAAATACGATGTTAACTCTACTAGATCATGGATCAGTTTCCGATAATCTAGTAGAGTTAACATCGTGTTTAAAATTGAGTGGCACTGCTTTTAGTGTTCCGCAATTTTTAGACAACTCCATCAGTGAAACAATTGTTAGACTGCAAATAAATTCCTTTTTTTGTACTGTTGACCATGTTATTCTCCACTTTTTCAATTATATTACTCCAAGAAAAACTTACATAGGAATACAAGTGAAATCATAAACTCGTCTTCTACATAAACCTCTTGTTGAGTCAAGAAACGCCATACGTTAAAACTATCCATAATAAGAAGTATTCACAACCTCTAACTGGATTACTTACAACGATTTTTTGTTATCCTTTATATATATATATATATATATATATATATATATATATATATATATATATATATATATATATATACAAGTTTATCCCGGGTTCAATCGGGGGTAACCACAGTAAGTAAGGTACTCAATATAAAGCAGAGTATAAATATTTAATATAGAAAAGCTTTTACAGGACTAGAACTGTTTCATTCGGGAGAAATCACCAGGAAGCGATATATATATATATATATATATATATATATATATATATATATATACAGGGTGTCTCCAAAAAATGAATAGATACTTCAACTGTATTCTAATAAATATTGCATGTACAGGTATCAAATTTAATTTCGTTTCGTTATTTGTTTTTATCGTCTCCGTTGAACCGGTACTTACTCACACTCTATGCAAATTAGTCTGCCCACTACTAATTTTCATAGAAAAAGCATATAACGATATGTGCTTTTACGATTCTCTAGAGAGGCCGGAAGATAGGTAAATATTGCTGATGAGTTGTAACAACAACGAAACTAGTTCAATATTCCTTGTCTGGCTTTCTGGAGAATAGAGGAAAGGTGTTTCCTCAAAAACCAGTATGACTCTAAAAACCGGTTTGTCTGTGTGTTTACATACAGAATAGCTGGACACTCACAGTAAAGTGACCAGTGAAAAAACTTGGTACATCTACATATGTATACGTGTGTGTATTCATATACATACTAGTATTTCAGTATACATATATGGATGTACATCTTTAACTTAATTGTTTAAGCGTCAGTCATACAAAAGTGAGTTACAAACGAAACGAAATTTAATTTCGTTTCGTTATTTGTTTTTATATATATATATATATATATATATATATATATATATATATATATATATATATATATATATATATATATATATATATATATATATATATATATTCTTTTTAGTGGGGTGGGGGGATCACCCTATATATATATATATATATATGCATATTGAGAGAGAGAGAGAGAGAGAGAGGGATATATATATATATATATATAGAGAGAGAGAGAGAGAAAGAGAGAGAGAATAGGAAAGTTGTTTAACACATCAGTAACCATCACTTTAAAAATACACCACAATTCTTATAATATTGGTTTTGAATTAATTTTTGTTTTAGAATTCAGCACTATTTATTGGGCTAATATGTATTGATACTAGGTCATAGTCAATTTCACCTACGATCATATGAAAAGCTGTTCGATCTATCGATTTAGTACTAATTCACGTAGACATAGTTAGCTAACTAACTAGCTAGATAGCATTTGTTGAGACATGACATGGCAGCTACATATCTCTATCTAATTATATACCTATTTCTCTCTCTCTCTCTCTCTCTCTCTCTCTCTCTCTCTCCCTCTCTCTCCCCCTCTCTCTCTCTTTCTTTCTCTCCCTCTCTCTCTCTTTATATATATATATATATATATATATATATATATATATATATATATTCTTTTACTCTTTTACCTGTTTCAGCCATCCGGCTGAGACCATGCTGGGACGCCGCCCTTGTTGCTACACATTTTATCTCCAGCCTGTATAGGTTGGCCACTGGTGTGGGCTCATCCGGGATCCTGGATAGCAAGGTGTCGAGATGACTGGACGTGGACTAATCGCAGCGGAACATCTAGGTCGTACCTAGATAGGTTCCTAGTTAGAAATAAGGATAGGGACATATTAAGCTGTCCACGAATGTTCCTGGTTGACTATTCGGATCACAAGTTGGTGACCGGAGTGGTCGACCTTGATAGAACTCATAGACAGGGACCCGGTTACTGGAAGCTAAACTTGTTTTACCGACAAACAAAGCTTACAGTAAGCGGATTAGCACTCTAGTTAAGCAGCGTTTGACGGGGGCAATTGTCAACAGCAGGTGGTGGGGCTCTCTCAAGAGAGAAATTAGAATAGAATCGATAGGTTTTAGTCGGGAATTAGCATCAGATAGGAATAGGACTGAAAGGGAATTAACAAATAGAGTAGAAGAGGCGATTAGCAATGCAAACGTGGCCGGCGTGCTGGCGTCAAGAACGGCCCTAGACCAGTTCTTTGATGCGAAGCACGAGGGCTGCGTTGTCAGGAGTAAAATACGTGCTCTGGGTAACGAGGGAGCCAAAGCTGTTAGCTGGGCCCGAGTGACAGAAGCAAAAAGTGGAAACAAGTCCACGATTCGGTCTTTGAAGGACCAGGATGGACGCGTGATCCTTGAACCTGAGCCGATGAGCGCGGCCTTTCAACGGCGTTTTGCACGACTGTTCGGGAGGGGCGGCGGGCCCGGTGGGGCCATGGATTTCGGTCCATACCTCAACGGTCTGGCGCGGCTCTCGGACGGGGAGGCGAAGTCCTGCGAGAGGCCGATTTCAGCCGCTGAAATAGGGGAAGCGCTGAGCCAATGCGGCAAACGCAAATCTCCGGGTCTCGATGGTCTACCATACGAACTTTATGTAGCGATGCCGGACTTGTTTTCCGGTCTCCTCGAGGCGGTCTACTGCAACTGGCAACAGAACGGGAGAATTCCCAGTTCTGTGACCAAGGGCGTAGTCACGCTGGTGAGGAAGGACGAGAACAAGGGGGATGACATAGATAACTTCAGGCCCATAACTCTGCTAAACACAGAGTTAAAGATTTTGGCCAAGGTGTTAGCGAAGAGGTTGGCGCTTGTCGTCGGGAACCTGGTGGGAGAAGCGCAGACATGCGCAATCCCTTCCAGGTCCATACACGACAACTTCCACCTTATGCGATACATCGTAGAGATGGTAGGGAACGAACCCGGCTTTGGTGGGGCCCTGATCAACTTGGATCAATCTAAGGCATTCGATAGGGTTGACGATCGGTACCTGGATGCGGTGCTCGCGGCGGCAGGCTTCGGACCCGTTTTCAGGTGATGGATTGCTGCAATGCACAGCAGCAACACCTGCTCGAGGGTCAAGGTGAACGGCTACCTCTCGGAGCCGTTCCAAATCACGCGATCCATCCGACAGGGATGCCCTCTCTCCTCCATCCTGTATGTGCTGGCCCTCGAGCCACTACTGCGGAAGCTGGAGCTGTTGCAGCGCATCCCCTTGGAACCGGGATTGCGGAAAGCGGTGTCGGCCTACGCCGATGACGTGACAGTAACGGTGTCGTGCGCCTCGGAAATCGGGCAGATAGGCACCTTACTGGAGGAATATGAAAGGTTCACAGGAGCCAAGCTGAACCGGGACAAGTCCGTCGGTTTGCAACTCGGGACGTGGAGGGGCAAAACGATTCACTCCGACTGCATCGTCGGACGCTGGACGGAGGGACCGGTGAAGCTGCTCGGGGTCTGGTTCGGACCGGACCTCCAGGTGGAGAAAAACTGGGACGAGGTAACGGGCAAGGTGTTTGCACTCGCCCAGAAGTGGGCCGAGTGCAAACTATCTCTGAAAGGTCGAGCGGAGGTGGCGAACGTTTATATAGAGTCCGTCATCTACTACCGCTTGACCGTCGTGCCTTGCCCAGAGAAAACACTCGCCAAAATGGAGCGCGCGCTCTTCCGATTTCTTTGGAAGAAGCGGGCTCCTTTGGTGAAAGATCCATCTGCTGTCAACACCCTTCGAACGGAGGGCTGCGGATGTCGTGGCTGACGATGCGTAGACACGCATTAAGGCTACGGCACCTCCAGGTATTCCTCACCGGTCAGCCGGTGTGGGCCCTGTTTGTGAGGCGAGCCTTTCCGAGACTCGTCTCACTCACCGAGCTGCAATCCTGGGTCAAGCAAAGACCGAGAAAAGTGGGCGACTGGCACATTGAATGTGCCCAGGCGCTCACGGCCCTCTGGCAAGCGGATCCGGCAATCAGTGGAGACTCAACCTCAACATTCTATAGAGGGTTGGTGAGCAGTAAGTGCGACGACGCTCTCGGAGAGGCTCTGGGCATGGAGGAAGACGAGCTGGCCAGTCTGTTCGGTAGGACGTTTGGCCCGGGACCGATGGACAACTTCCAAAAGTCCCTGGCTTGGCAATATTACCGAGGAGCTCTACCCATTCGGGACAAGCTCTACAGATACGGGCGCCCTCGAAGAAGATCTGTCCAAGATGCGTGCGTGACGAGGAAACCGTCGCACACGCATTCGTACACTGCCCGGGCGTTGCTGACCTGTGGGGCTATGTAGAACGATTACTGTCGAGGGTGGGACCAATCCGGTTGACCACTGAGAACATTGTCACAATCAAACCGCCTCCCCCTTTCAAAAACGAAGGAGAGGCGGTTTTCCTCTGTGTGATAGCCATGGCGAAAGAAGTTGTATGGTGGACAAGGTTGAAAGGGCTGAGGTCAAACACCTATCTCTCCGGCCAACAACTGGTCTTTTTTTTCAAGCACCACTTTAGAAGAAGGATCAGAATGGAGAGAGAGGTGCTGTACCCCAGCAAGTTTTATGAAAGATGGGTGAAAGTAGCGAGAATGGCCCGAGTGAATGGGCCTTCTCTCTATATCAGCCTGTAGGTGAGAGAGGAGAAGAATGAGAAGAGGAAGGAAGCACCCGCTCTTTGCGCTCCTGAAGAGGAGGGTTGCACATTTTTTCGGGGGTGTGTGCGACCCATGTCAACGCCCCTCCCTATTGAGGACATCGATTGTTAAATTTAATTTGTTATATGTTTTTTACACGTCTTTTTAAATGTATGTAAACTCCCCCCTTTGTATTTGTCCCAATCTTTCATGCCCTGGTGGCAAATAAATAGAAATATATATCAACTACACAGAACTCTCTTCTGATACCCCTCTAACTCTCCTCCTCTTTATATCAACTACACAGAACTCTCTTCTAAAACCCCTCTAACTCTCCCCTTCTCTATATCAACTACATAGAACTCTCTTCTAATACCCCTCTAACTCTCCTCCTCTCTATATCAACTACACAGAACTCTCTTCTAATACCCCTCTAACTCTCCTCCTCTCTATATCAACTACACAGAACTCTCTTCTAATACCCCTCTAACTCTCCCCTTCTCTATATCAACTACACAGAACTCTCTTCTAAAACCCCTCTAACTCTCCCCTTCTCTATATCAACTACACAGAACTCTCTTCTAATACCCCTCTAACTCTCCCCTTCTCTATATCAACTACACAGAACTCTCTTCTAATACCCCTCTAACTCTCCCCTTCTCTATATCAACTACACAGAACTCTCTTCTAATACCCCTCTAACTCTCCCCCTCTCTATATCAACTACACAGAACTCTCTTCTAATACCCCTCTAACTCTCCTCCTCTCTATATCAACTACACAGAACTCTCTTCTAATACCCCTCTAACTCTCCTCTTCTCTATATCAACTACACAGAACTCTCTTCTAATACCCCTCTAACTCTCCTCCTCTCTATATCAACTACACAGAACTCTCTTCTAATACCCCTCTAACTCTCCTCCTCTCTATATCAACTACATAGAACTCTCTTCTAATACCCCTCTAACTCTCCCCTTCTCTATATCAACTACACAGAACTCTCTTCTAAAACCCCTCTAACTCTCCCCTTCTCTATATCAACTACACAGAACTCTCTTCTAAAACCCCTCTAACTCCTCTTTATATCAACTACATAGAACTCTCTTCTAATACCCCTCTAACTCTCCTCTCTATATCAACTACATAGAACTCTCTTCTAATACCCCTCTAACTCTCCTCTCTATATCAACTACATAGAACTCTCTTCTAATACCCCTCTAACTCTCCTCTCTATATCAACTACATAGAACTCTCTTCTAATACCCCTCTAACTCTCCTCCTCTTTATATCAACTACATAGAACTCACTTCTAATACCCCTCTAACTCTCCCCTTCTCTATATCAACTACACAGAACTCTCTTCTAAAACCCCTCTAACTCTCCTCCTCTTTATATCAACTACACAGAACTCTCTTCTAATACCCCTCTAACTCTCCTCTCTATATCAACTACATAGAACTCTCTTCTAATACCCCTCTAACTCTCCTCTCTATATCAACTTCATAGAACTCTCTTCTAATACCCCTCTAACTCTCCCCTTCTTTATATCAACTACATAGAACTCTCTTCTAATACCCCTCTAACTCTCCTCCTCTCTATATCAACTACACAGAACTCTCTTCTAATACCCCTCTAACTCCTCTTTATATCAACTACATAGAACTCTCTTCTAATACCCCTCTAACTCTCCTCTCTATATCAACTACATAGAACTCTCTTCTAATACCCCTCTAACTCTCCTCTCTATATCAACTACATAGAACTCTCTTCTAATACCCCTCTAACTCTCCTCTCTATATCAACTACACAGAACTCTCTTCTAATACCCCTCTAACTCTCCCCTTCTCTATATCAACTACACAGAACTCTCTTCTAAAACCCCTCTAACTCTCCTCCTCTTTATATCAACTACACAGAACTCTCTTCTAATACCCCTCTAACTCTCCTCTCTATATCAACTACATAGAACTCTCTTCTAATACCCCTCTAACTCTCCTCTCTATATCAACTTCATAGAACTCTCTTCTAATACCCCTCTAACTCTCCCCTTCTTTATATCAACTACATAGAACTCTCTTCTAATACCCCTCTAACTCTCCTCCTCTCTATATCAACTACACAGAACTCTCTTCTAATACCCCTCTAACTCTCCCCTTCTCTATATCAACTACACAGAACTCTCTTCTAATACCCCTCTAACTCTCCTCCTCTCTATATCAACTACACAGAACTCTCTTCTAAAACCCCTCTAACTCTCCTCCTCTTTATATCAACTACACAGAACTCTCTTCTAATACCCCTCTAACTCTCCTCTCTATATCAACTACATAGAACTCTCTTCTAATACCCCTCTAACTCTCCTCTCTATATCAACTTCATAGAACTCTCTTCTAATACCCCTCTAACTCTCCCCTTCTTTATATCAACTACATAGAACTCTCTTCTAATACCCCTCTAACTCTCCTCCTCTCTATATCAACTACACAGAACTCTCTTCTAATACCCCTCTAACTCTCCCCTTCTCTATATCAACTACACAGAACTCTCTTCTAATACCCCTCTAACTCTCCTCCTCTCTATATCAACTACACAGAACTCTCTTCTAAAACCCCTCTAACTCTCCCCTTCTCTATATCAACTACACAGAACTCTCTTCTAATACCCCTCTAACTCTCCCCTTCTCTATATCAACTACACAGAACTCTCTTCTAAAACCCCTCTAACTCTCCCCTTCTCTATATCAACTACATAGAACTCTCTTCTAATACCCCTCTAACTCTCCTCCTCTCTATATCAACTACACAGAACTCTCTTCTAATACCCCTCTAACTCTCCTCTTCTCTATATCAACTACACAGAACTCTCTTCTAATACCCCTCTAACTCTCCCCTTCTCTATATCAACTACACAGAACTCTCTTCTAAAACCCCTCTAACTCTCCCCTTCTCTATATCAACTACATAGAACTCTCTTCTAATACCCCTCTAACTCTCCTCCTCTCTATATCAACTACACAGAACTCTCTTCTAATACCCCTCTAACTCTCCTCCTCTCTATATCAACTACATAGAACTCTCTTCTAATACCCCTCTAACTCTCCCCTTCTCTATATCAACTACACAGAACTCTCTTCTAATACCCCTCTAACTCTCCTCTCTATATCAACTACATAGAACTCTCTTCTAATACCCCTCTAACTCTCCTCTCTATATCAACTACATAGAACTCTCTTCTAATACCCCTCTAACTCTCCTCTCTATATCAACTACATAGAACTCACTTCTAATACCCCTCTAACTCTCCCCTTCTCTATATCAACTACACAGAACTCTCTTCTAAAACCCCTCTAACTCTCCTCCTCTTTATATCAACTACACAGAACTCTCTTCTAATACCCCTCTAACTCTCCTCTCTATATCAACTACATAGAACTCTCTTCTAATACCCCTCTAACTCTCCTCTCTATATCAACTTCATAGAACTCTCTTCTAATACCCCTCTAACTCTCCCCTTCTTTATATCAACTACATAGAACTCTCTTCTAATACCCCTCTAACTCTCCTCCTCTCTATATCAACTACACAGAACTCTCTTCTAATACCCCTCTAACTCTCCTCTCTATATCAACTACACAGAACTCTCTTCTAAAACCCCTCTAACTCTCCTCTTTATATCAACTACATAGAACTCTCTTCTAATACCCCTCTAACTCTCCTCCTCTCTATATCAACTACACAGAACTCTCTTCTAAAACCCCTCTAACTCTCCTCTTTATATCAACTACATAGAACTCTCTTCTAATACCCCTCTAACTCTCCTCCTCTCTATATCAACTACACAGAACTCTCTTCTAAATCCCCTCTAACTCTCCTCTTTATATCAACTACATAGAACTCTCTTCTAATACCCCTCTAACTCTCCTCCTCTCTATATCAACTACACAGAACTCTCTTCTAAATCCCCTCTAACTCTCCTCTTTATATCAACTACATAGAACTCTCTTCTAATACCCCTCTAACTCTCCTCCTCTCTATATCAACTACACAGAACTCTCTTCTAAATCCCCTCTAACTCTCCTCTTTATATCAACTACACAGAACTCTCTTCTAAATCCCCTCTAACTCTCCTCTTTATATCAACTACACAGAACTCTCTTCTAAAACCCCTCTAACTCTCCTCTTTATATCAACTACACAGAACTCTCTTCTAAAACCCCTCTAACTCTCCCCCTCTTTATATCAACTACATAGAACTCTCTTCTAATACCCCTCTAACTCTCCCCTTCTCTATATCAACTACACAGAACGCTCTTCTAAAACCCCTCTAACTCTCCTCTTTATATCAACTACACAGAACTCTCTTCTAAAACCCCTCTAACTCTCCTCCTCTCTATATCAACTACACAGAACTCTCTTCTAAAACCCCTCTAACTCTCCTCCTCTCTATATCAACTACACAGAACTCTCTTCTAATACCCCTCTAACTCTCCCCTTCTTTATATCAACTACACAGAACTCTCTTCTAATACCCCTCTAACTCTCCTCCTCTCTATATCAACTACATAGAACTCTCTTCTAATACCCCTCTAACTCTCCTCTTTATATCAACTACATAGAACTCTCTTCTAATACCCCTCTAACTCTCCCCTTCTCTATATCAACTACACAGAACTCTCTTCTAATACCCCTCTAACTCTCCCCTTCTCTATATCAACTACACAGAACTCTCTTCTAATACCCCTCTAACTCTCCTCCTCTCTATATCAACTACATAGAACTCTCTTCTAATACCCCTCTAACTCTCCTCCTCTTTATATCAACTACACAGAACTCTCTTCTAATACCCCTCTAACTCTCCCCTTCTCTATATCAACTACACGGAACTCTCTGCTAATACCCCTCTAACTCTCCTCCTCTTTATATCAACTACACAGAACTCTCTTCTAATACCCCTCTAACTCTCCCCTTCTCTATATCAACTACACAGAACTCTCTTCTAATACCCCTCTAACTCTCCTCCTCTCTATATCAACTACACAGAACTCTCTTCTAATACCCCTCTAACTCTCCCCTTCTCTATATCAACTACACGGAACTCTCTGCTAATACCCCTCTAACTCTCCTCCTCTTTATATCAACTACACAGAACTCTCTTCTAATACCCCTCTAACTCTCCCCTTCTCTATATCAACTACACGGAACTCTCTTCTAATACCCCTCTAACTCTCCTCCTCTTTATATCAACTACACAGAACTCTCTTCTAATACCCCTCTAACTCTCCCCTTCTCTATATCAACTACACAGAACTCTCTTCTAATACCCCTCTAACTCTCCTCCTCTCTATATCAACTACACAGAACTCTCTTCTAAAACCCCTCTAACTCCTCTTTATATCAACTACATAGAACTCTCTTCTAAAACCCCTCTAACTCTCCTCCTCTCTATATCAACTACATAGAACTCTCTTCTAATACCCCTCTAACTCTCCCCTTCTCTATATCAACTACATAGAACTCTCTTCTAAAACCCCTCTAACTCTCCCCCTCTTTATATCAACTACATAGAACTCTCTTCTAAAACCCCTCTAACTCTCCTCCTCTCTATATCAACTACACAGAACTCTCTTCTAATACCCCTCTCACTCTCCTCTTCTCTATATCAACTACACAGAACTCTCTTCTAAAACCCCTCTAACTCTCCTCCTCTTTATATCAACTACACAGAACTCTCTTCTAATACCCCTCTCACTCTCCTCTTCTCTATATCAACTACACAGAACTCTCTTCTAAAACCCCTCTAACTCTCCTCCTCTTTATATCAACTACACAGAACTCTCTTCTAATACCCCTCTCACTCTCCTCTTCTCTATATCAACTACACAGAACTCTCTTCTAAAACCCCTCTAACTCTCCTCTTTATATCAACTACATAGAACTCTCTTCTAAAACCCCTCTAACTCTCCCCCTCTCTCTATCAACTACATAGAACTCTCTTCTAAAACCCCTCTAACTCTCCTCCTCTCTATATCAACTACACAGAACTCTCTTCTAAAACCCCTCTAACTCTCCTCCTCTTTATATCAACTACACAGAACTCTCTTCTAAAACCCCTCTAACTCTCCTCTTTATATCAACTACATAGAACTCTCTTCTAATACCCCTCTAACTCTCCCCTTCTCTATATCAACTACATAGAACTCTCTTCTAAAACCCCTCTAACTCTCCCCCTCTTTATATCAACTACATAGAACTCTCTTCTAAAACCCCTCTAACTCTCCCCCTCTCTCTATCAACTACATAGAACTCTCTTCTAAAACCCCTCTAACTCTCCCCTTCTCTATATCAACTACACAGAACTCTCTTCTAAAACCCCTCTAACTCTCCTCCTCTTTATATCAACTACATAGAACTCTCTTCTAAAACCCCTCTAACTCTCCCCTTCTCTATATCAACTACACAGAACTCTCTTCTAAAACCCCTCTAACTCTCCTCCTCTCTATATCAACTACATAGAACTCTCTTCTAAAACCCCTCTAACTCTCCTCCTCTCTATATCAACTACACGGAACTCTCTTCTAATACCCCTCTCACTCTCCTCCTCTCTATATCAACTACACAGAACTCTCTTCTAAAACCCCTCTAACTCTCCTCTCTATATCAACTACATAGAACTCTCTTCTAAAACCCCTCTAACTCTCCTCCTCTCTATATCAACTACACGGAACTCTCTTCTAATACCCCTCTAACTCTCCTCCTCTTTATATCAACTACACAGAACTCTCTTCTAATACCCCTCTAACTCTCCTCCTCTCTATATCAACTACACAGAACTCTCTTCTAATACCCCTCTAACTCTCCTCCTCTCTATATCAACTACACAGAACTCTCTTCTAATACCCCTCTAACTCTCCTCCTCTTTATATCAACTACATAGAACTCTCTTCTAAAACCCCTCTAACTCTCCCCTTCTCTATATCAACTACACAGAACTCTCTTCTAAAACCCCTCTAACTCTCCTCTCTATATCAACTACATAGAACTCTCTTCTAAAACCCCTCTAACTCTCCTCCTCTCTATATCAACTACACGGAACTCTCTTCTAATACCCCTCTAACTCTCCTCCTCTTTATATCAACTACACAGAACTCTCTTCTAATACCCCTCTAACTCTCCTCCTCTCTATATCAACTACACAGAACTCTCTTCTAATACCCCTCTAACTCTCCTCCTCTCTATATCAACTACACAGAACTCTCTTCTAATACCCCTCTAACTCTCCTCCTCTCTATATCAACTACATAGAACTCTCTTCTAATACCCCTCTAACTCTCCCCTTCTCTATATCAACTACATAGAACTCTCTTCTAAAACCCCTCTAACTCTCCCCCTCTCTATATCAACTACACAGAACTCTCTTCTAAAACCCCTCTAAC
This sequence comes from Eledone cirrhosa, assembly GCA_964016885.1. NCBI lineage: Eukaryota > Metazoa > Mollusca > Cephalopoda > Octopoda > Eledonidae > Eledone > Eledone cirrhosa. The sequence goes on along the minus strand of OZ024743.1, from coordinate 375,205,943 downwards.
TCTCCCCCTCTCTATATCAACTACACAGAACTCTCTTCTAATACCCCTCTATCTCTCCTCCTCTCTATATCAACTACACAGAACTCTCTTCTAAAACCCCTCTAACTCTCCCCCTCTCTATATCAACTACACAGACCTCTCTTCTAAAAGCCGTCTAACTCTCCCCTTCTCTATATCAACTACACAGAACTCTCTTCTAATACCCCTCTAACTCTCCCCCTCTATCTATCAACTACACAGAACTCTCTTCTAATACCCCTCTAACTCTCCCCCTCTCTCTATCAACTACACAGAACTCTTTTCCAATCAAAAGTGATTCATATTGATACAACAACTGGACAATCTAATAATAATTCTATTTTACATTTAAAAACCCCCTTATATATGATAACAATAGAACAATACAAGAAATCCCATATTTACGAACGTATACAATTACCGATTCGGGATTTGAATTCAGAATGGCAATGGCCGTAACTCTATGCGATAATGAATGCAATAGCCAGCGATAACAAACAAACAATAACAAACAAGAGACACAATAACAAACACTAACTCTGCAAACTATTGAAAAATATTGTAAATAATGTAATTTCTGAAAGTGATACAAGCTATCGCTGTTTGTTTATATGGATGCACATATCAGAAAATAAAGAATGTATTAGATGACAACAATTCAAGGAAATTCAGAAACTAACGCAAAGAAAAACATCTGACACTCCGTCAGTTACGACGACGAGTGTTCCACTTGATACGACCAACGGAACAGCCTACTTGTGAAATTAACGTGCAAGTGGCTGAATATTCCACAGACACGCCTACCGTTAACGTAGTTCTCAGGGAGATTCAGCGTGACACAGAATACGCCTCCGGGAATCGAACTCACGACTTTACGATTGTGAGAGGAATACACTAACCACTAAGATTATCTAATTATTATATAATAGTAGTGGCACTCCTTCTGTTACGACGAGGAATATTCCTGTTGATACGATCACTAGAACAGCCTGCTCATGTAATTAACATGCAAGAGGTTGGGCATTCCACAGAAACGCCTATCCTTACAGTAGTTCTCAGGGAGATTCAATGTGACACAGAATGGCCCTTCGAATTGCAGGCACAACTTATTTTTGCCAGCTGAGTGAACTGTAGCAACGTGAAATAAAGTGTCTTGCTGAAGGACACAACGTGTTGCCAAGAATGGAACTTACGACCTTACGATTGTGAACCCAATACCCTAACCCTAACCTTAACCCTAACCACAAAGCCAGGCGTTTCACAGCTAACGTAACACAAGTCTACGAACGAAATCTCAAACACAGCAAATAACTGCAACCAGCGTTTAGATATGATATATCCCTTTTCAGTATATAGAAAGTTTAGCTCAGTTTACCGGTGGGTATATTATATATATATATATGTATATGTATGGACCTGTAACCCTTGATGGAGTTGTAGGAGTACCGTAGTGACATGGTTTGAACAAAACCGATTTCTTTCAGAGAGAACGAGTGTGTGTGTGAGAGAGAGAGAGAGAGAGAGAGAGAGAGAGAGTGAGAGTGAGAGAGAGAGAGAGAGAGAGAGTGAGAGAGAGAGAGTGAGAGAGAGAGAGAGAAAGAGAGAGAGAAAGAAAGGGAGAGAGAGAGAGAGAGAAAGAGACAGAGAAAGAAAGAGAGAGAGGAGAGAGAGGGAAGGAGAGAGAGAGAAGAAGAGAGAGAGAGAAAGAGAGAGAAGGAGAGAGAGAGTATATATATATATATTGACTATAAATTCATGTTTTTTCTCTCGTCTCCTACTCCACTGGATAACGTTTGGCCTGTGTCAGACGCAGTGACTCGGGGTGGACCATCAGTGCTATTGCTAGGGGTCGAAACTGCCAAAGATCGATAAACGGCCGATAAACCTGGTGTTCTGTGACTTTCGTTTTTGTTTATCTTTTTAAAAATCAACTTTTTAAGGAGAACCTTAAAAAATTGTTTTTCGTTTTGCCCTCTTTTCGCTCATTGTCTTGTCCTCTCTGTTAATACACACACACACACACACACACATATATATATGTATGTATGTATGTATGTATATATGTATGTGAAGCTTTCATAGTGAGCAAAGACACTGCACAAAGCCAGTCCCACTCTCTTAACCAAGATGATATTTACCATAAAGAAGAACAAGTCAACATCATTGGATACCATCAGGGTTGCAGGTGTTATATCAGAGCTTTCCTTCTCCTAGAATTCTGCCTTGACAAAGGCTAAGGGGTCATCTCTCCCCGTAATTTTGCATACAACTCACAAAAACAAAATGGTGTAGGACAGAACAAAGGAGAGGCACAAAATAAAAACCTAGTCATTGAGGAGGTCACAAAATGTGTGACGAAAGAGCTTTGACAATATATAAACAACTATCCGTTTATCGAACCAACCAACCAACCAACCAATCTATAATAAATTGAAGTGAAAATTAACAGGAGAGTGTGGTTTTATTGGCAGCATGACCCTTACAAAGTATAACAATATATATATATATATATATATATACATATATATATATATATATATAAGCAAAGGGATATTTAGTTTGTTGGCAATTCAACAAATATATTTATAACAGTTTCGAAGCACTCGACAAGTTTTCTGGAGTATAATATCAATGATATTAATAAATGGAAACTATATTTATAAAACCATATTTATTCTATATATATATTTCAAGGGTACCAAAACCTTGGTAGGCTCTCATCAGATAAAATACAAAGTTTGTTTTATAAATATTGACATATCCAGGAATGAGACCTTAACGGAACTTAAACAGAACTTGAACCGTTAAGGTCTGATTCCTGGGTATGTCACTATTTATAAAACAAACTTTGTATTTTATCTGATGAGAGTGTACCAAAGATTTGGTACCCTTGAAATATACGTATATAATAGAATAAATATGGTTTTATAAAAATAGTTTCCATTTATTAATATCATTGATATATATATATATATATATATATATATATATATATATATATATATATATATATATGTATGTATATACACGGCGAGCTTCCACACAGTTTCTGTCTACTTAATTTCACTCATAGAACTCGTGGTTGCGAAACGAACTCCTTAATGACAGACATTTCAGGTAGAAATGTATACCTCAGAGTTATACCTTACAATTATTTTGTGCTTTCCTAGATATTCTACAGGTAAGTGACAAAACTCAAAATATCTTCACCGTTGACGGAGATGGCATGTTTACCAACGTTTCAGTAACAGAATCTATAAATATAATTTAGGCAATGTTTACATACGCTCTGTAATAGAATCTATAAACTAAGTGGCAGGCAATAGGTACTGGAAACTATATGTAATGGAAACTATAAATATTATATTGGACAATGGGTACTGTAAGCATCAGCTTAGAGAATGTTTACATATACACTGTAATAAAACCATTTATTATACCAAGAAACACCATGTAACCCTTTCATGACTGCATTTCTAATGAAATACTCTATATTTTAATTAATTAATCAAAAACTTTGAGGGGTTTACTAAAATCATTAATTATTTCATTCCTAAGATAGTAACTTAATGTAAGGTTCTTGTATAAAATTATATTGGAAGATTTTAATTTAAATTGGAAACTTTTAAAATGGATGGTTTTATTTCATAGAACAAGAGGTGGTTTTGGCTGGGTTGGTAACATAGTAACTTAACGTAAAGAGCCGTAAACATATGCCGCAAAGCATGTTGTCGGACGCTCTACCGATACTGCAACATATATAATAAAATAGTGATTTCTACTTGACTGTTACATTATTTTGTCGGCCTCGAAAGGATTATAGTTAACGTTAACGTCAGTGGGATTTGAACTCAGAACATAAAGAGCCCGAAAAGAAAAATCTGCTGTACATGTGTCCAACGCTTTTACGACATTGCCAACACACACCACCCGATATTTCATAAACATAAAAGAATGAAAAACAGCACATTAACACGAAACCACAAACTGGAAAACCAGAGAACATACTTCAAATATATAATATCATATATATATTCCAATGTAAACATAAAAGTTGTATACCTCATAACTGAAACTGTAATATTGGGCAGGCGTGTAAAACACCTCCCTCAGTCCTAATATATTATATATATTATCATACAGTATACGCAATAATATTAAATAGAAAAACATTAGTTGAAAACACTACAATCTCATATAGAATTCCGTAATTCCATATATATAAATATATATACGATATACAGGAGGATATATGATACACTCACACTTACACACACACACACACACACACACACACACATATATATATAAATCCGTATGTAGTTGATGGCTGAGAGAAAAGAGTACTCAATACCTGAGTAGAGTTTTAATATTCAATATTATTAAGGCTAAATAGGGAGTGTTGTTACTCTGGAGTCTCGTCTCTTTATCACAGGGTCATCATGTTCTTGTCTGTTGACCCTGTGATAAACAGGCGAAACTCCAGAGTAAAAAAAGTCATGTTTTAGCCTTAATAATATTGTATATCTCTCTTTCGTTCTCACCCCCCGCTCTCTCTCTCTCTCTCTCTCTCTCTCTATATATATATATATATATATATATATATATATATATATGAAAAGAGTCAGCCCCCCCCCCCCCCCCGACAGCTAGTATCGAGTACTCTGGTGCGCTATAGTCCACCTGGTTCCTCTCACCACACTTCCTCCGTTATATATATATATATATATACTAAGAGATAGATATAGATAGGGAGAAAGAGTGAGAGAGAAAGAAAGAGATAGATAGATAGATAAATAGAGAGAGAGAGAGAGGGAGAGAGAGAGAGAGAGAGAGAGAGAGAGAGAGAGAGAGAGAGAGAGAGAGAGAGAGAGAGAGAGATATCAGCTTCCCATAATCCAGGTCAATTTCAAACGAGAACATTCCCGAACAACCAGGAACTCCTGGCAAATCAGATGTTATTGAATTAGCCTGGGGCCTCATTAAGGCCGGTGTTTATCCCACTTTCCTTGGCGTTAAGCGACTGAGAGTAAAAGACTCTATACCATCCCTGGACAGGACGCTAGTCCATCCCAGGGTTATGTAAAGTATATATGTAATGTTAAATTAAAGCCTGTTTCAAGGCAGGAAGCTCATTAAAGCCGGTGTTTATCACGGTTTCCTTGGCGTGAAGCGACTGAGAGTACAAGACTCTATCCACCCCTGGACTGGATGCCAGTCTATCGCAGGGTTAACCCCCAGATACTGCTGGTAGTCATTTTCAGTTGAATGTAGTGGAGCAACGTGAAATGAAATGTTTGGCTCAAGAACACAACGCACCATCCTGTCCAGGAATTGAACCCACGACATTATAATCACAAATTCAATACTCTAAACATTAGGCCAGTGGTTCCCGAAGTGAGTTCCGTGGAACCCAAGGGTTCTGCAAAGGAGTGTTTGAAGGTATCGTGAAAAAAGGTAGAGGAGTATATTTATATTACGACCATATAACAGTATTAGACTTAGGGTTCCCCACAAATTTTCTGAACCAAAAAAAAAAAGGGTTCCGTATTTGAAAAAGTTTGGGAAACCCTGCACCAGGCTATGCACCATCACCACAAGTAATTGAGCGTTTCCTAAATTATGGGAATTGTTTGTGATTTTCTTTCTTTTTGGATTAAAATAAAAAGAAAGAACAGCTGTCCTGATGGCTGAATTGCTAAGTGTGGTGAATCTTGTAGCTTACATGTTGTAGTTACAGGTTCAATCTCTGATTGAGTATATAGACTAAACTGTCATAACTCATACACTCTTCACTTTCCCGACATTTGTACACTATTCTATGTAACCTACATGCACATTTGATGAGTCGTAGTGCACCTGAGCACTGTAAACAATAAATTTCATTATTAAATCCCGCCGAGGTTAACTTTGCCTTTCATCCTTACGGGGTCGATAAAATAAAGTACCAGTAATACACTGAGTAATTGCTGGCCTTGTGCCTAACGTAGAAACAATTATTATTATAATTTTCATCGACATAATATATGTTACAATTTTGAGTTAAACAAACACAAACTTCATAGATGATTTTCTGACATCAAGCCAACATTCTAGGATATATGAGATAGAAATATTCAGATAGATAGCATGCTTTGACATGATGTCACTCATTCTCACATACGCATACACGTACAGTCATCCACACATTCCCAACCACTCACATATATACACAGTACCCGTTATCTCTTGGCTCGTGTACAGTCACACACACACGCACGCACACATAAACGAACACACACACACACACATAAACGAACACACACACACATACACATGGGCAAACAGCCCGATAGACACACAAACTTGTAGTATAGGACCCGGTTTCAGTTATCATTGCGCATGCGTTACCGGTAGTCAAAACGGAACGAAATCAAATTATATATATATATATATATATATATATATATATATATATATATATATATATATATAGTGCCAAGGGTTTCTGCATTATATATAAGATAGGCAATGCTATAATATAAACATATGCATATAATGTATATTTACATTAAGACTAGTGTTTAAACATTTAGAAGAAAGAATGGCCTTCGATACATATTCAAAGTAGATGTTGAGGCAACGGTCATTGTGAAAGAGAATTAGAGAACAGGGAAGAGAGAGAGAGAGAGAGAGAGAGAGGGAGCAGTAGGTAGAGAGAAGGAGAAAGAGACAGAGACATGGAGATTGATATAAAAAAAGTTCAAAACATTTTTAGTCTATTTACCTACCTTCAAAATAGATATATCGACAAACCAAAAGAGAAGTCCGCATGTGTACATATTAGATATGAAACAGAAGCCAGGTTTATGTTAGACACACTATGTTTATGTGTAAGATAAAAAAAACACTGACATAATTTTTATGTGTGAACACATAACACAATATATGAGGGATCCTTCATCGATTTCGACAATAAGCATTCGATTTTACCACCAACTGAACCTCCAACTTGTGAAGTAACGTGCAACTCCCATCTAAATTTAATGTAACAAGGCTGGACCTTTGAATTAAATGTCCACTCTATCTGACAGACTTCCACATAGTTTCTGTCTACCAAAATTCATTAACAAAGCTAGGTGTAACCCGAGGCTATGGTAAAGACACTTATCCAAGAGGCATAGAGTGAGGTCGAACCAGGAATCAAGTGATAAAGTGAACTTCTTATCTACTCAACGTTGCCTGCGTCCACCACATAAGAGAATAAATGTTGGTAGATTAAGAGACTCCTCTGATATATATTCTAAGTAGATACTGAGGCAATAGTGATTGTGAAAAGGCAAATTAAATCTCGGAGCCCCTAAGACCATGTACCCCACAAGACATCTCGTATCAACACTGTAGCAGTTTAGCCAAAGTTAAAGGCCTACAATACTTGGCTAAAGTCCAGTGCATGTGTATGTCATATTAATGGCGTTTGATTAATAATTCACACATAGAAATGTCAATGTTGATAGAAGCGATAAACATAAACATAAACTCACAAATGATTTCATTGACAGTCTCATTCACCTAATAAAATAGTCACGATGATATTAATGGTAATAATATTAATAATATAATAAGGTAACATTTAAAACACCAGATTCAGTGTAATCAGTCATGGGAATGTGTGTTTGTGTGTGTGTGTGGTGGTGGTGGGTGATAAACATTGTGGTACGGGTGTTGCTCCACTTTTAAGTTTCACAGGGTATGCGCGCTTACTGCGTCCCAGTTTCATTCTCGTTGACCTTTGAGTACATCTAGTTCGTAAACCTCATTTCCATAATCGGATATAAACAATTTTTGCCCCCTTCTCCAATTTCTGGCCTTGTACTTATCACTGGGTCGATAAATAAAGTACCGGTAACACACTGGGGTCGATTTAATCGACTTTCCCTCCCCTTCAAATTGTTGGCCTTGTGCTTAAAGTAGAAACAATTTTTATTTTTATTGGTGTTGGTGCTGTCGTCGTTGCTGTTACTGTTATTGTTGTTGCAGTTGTTGTTTCTGGACTGTACGCCATGTCGTTTACGTTCTGTAAGTTTTATTGAGTTTTACCAGTTTTTGAAATGATTTTCTTTGGAATTTTTGTTTATTTCTGTGACTAAACCGGCCAACTTCCGAGGAAGTTGGTCGGTTTTCCCTTACATTTAGTCCCGAACAGGGATAAAGCTACATTTATTTTGTTGCTTTGCTTCCCAATTTTTAACAAAAAAACATGGCAGATACCAAAGTTTCTTCCTCTAGGAAAAGCTACGGCGTCAAGCACGGAAAAAAGCAAGAAAAACACCGTTACCTCCAACGGCACCACTGTTACCACCACCACTATAGACACTGCCAACAGCAGCGACAACAGCAACAGCAACCACAACATCAACAATAACTACATATAACCAGAGCAAATCAATATGCGGTCATTTCAGTGCTCTTCAAATCCAAAGCTCTGTCCGACAAGCTTTCTGTGGTTCCGGTTCGGACAGACCAATTCGTGTTATACTCTTCGTACCAAGAAAGAAGAACTGTAAGGGTCAGGAGAATAAGTATCTCGCCGAGACTAGACATCTGATAGATCCTGACCTGTGTGACACGAGGGGGTGGTGAAGCATCACTAGAAGTCAGGTGCACCGACAGGAAACACTAGTCGGAGATATGTTTAGAAATGCTACTATATATTGAACCAGAAAATATAGAAAACATCCCTGACGTCATTCACCTACGGGATGGCGTAGCTCAAAACGTAGTCATTGGGGGCCAAAAATCCGTTGTCATCTGTGTAGGGAACTGGCCGCTGGGGAGATTTTTGCCCTCAACAAAAAAACGGGGAACCACAGAGTCTCCTTGCTACCAACACCAGGATTACAAAAGCTACAACAACAACACTAACAGTAGTCCAGGTATTGCTGACTTTTGAAGTTTTGTCGAACAGCTATTGTTGTATATAAGATGGATCCAGTTATCGGCCAACTCCATCGCGAAGAACAACCCGCCGACTTCTTTTGGCAATTTAGGGAAAGCAGTTTTCCTTTGTTAGGTGGCTGTGGGGAAAGAGGTTGTATGGTGGACGCCACTAACAGGACTAAAGACAGACACTTTTCTCGTCGACTAAGCACTCATTGACTTTTGAAGTTCCACTTGAAAAGGAGGTTGAGGGTGGAGATAGAAATGTTGCTCCCCCCCCCCCCCCCAAGTAAATTTGCTAAAAGGTGGGTGAATGTAGTGAGAATGGCCATGAGCTAATAGGCTGGAAAATTTAGGGGCACCTTCCGGTGGTTCTCCTAGTGATTAGTGTGGTTCCGCATTTGTGGGCTCTTAAACTACCCCTGGTGGATGCCCCCACCCCCTATTGCAAATTCTGTTGTTATTTATTTTATGGTTTATTGTTACATGATTTGCTTCTGTTTAAACGCATTTATGTAAATCCCTACTTTCCCTGTTTTTGTATTGTCCCCTCTGTTTCGACCCTAAAGTTCCTTCAATGATCTGCAGACACGTAGAAAACCAAATAAACAGTAAACAGAATATAAACTAAATAGGAACTATAGTCTAATCATATAAAATCCAGAAACCTGTAATAAGTATCATTTAATTGTATTAATTTATGGGCGGTGGACTGGCAGTAATCGGTAGAGCGTCGGACAATATTTTTATGGCATAGTGTTATAGCCTTTTACGTTCTGAGTTCAAATCCCGTCGAGGTTAAATTTGCCTTTCATCCTCACGGGGTCGATAAAATAAAGTATCCGTAATGTACTGGGTCGATTTAATCAACCTTCCCCACAAACCCTAAAATTGTTGGCCTTGTACCTCAGAAACCATTATTTTATGTATTTTCATTTCATGTCAAAAGGTTCAGCGAAGCCCTTGGGTAGTCCCATTGAAAATCAGGGGGTCATTATGTGTTTATAGGGCGGTGGATTGGCAGTATCGGTAGAGGGTCGGACGCCATGCTTTCCAGCATAGTTACGTCTCTTTACGATTTGAGTTCAAATCCCGCCGAGGTTGATTTTACCTTTCATCCTTACGGGTCGATAAAATAAAGTACCAGTCATACACTGTATATTGCTGGCCTTGTGCCTAAAGTAGAAACAGTTATGTGTTTATATCAGTTATATCAATTTACTGTCAAGTCATCACATTTTCAGACGAGAATATTGTCCAATATTTGGTGATATATTGGCAGAGTCGTTAAAACATCGGATAAAATATATTTGTGGTATTGTTTCGGCTCTCTGTACTTTGAGTTCAAATCTCGCAGGGGTTAACTTTACTTTTAATCTTTTCGAGGCTGATAAAAACTATCAGCCCATTACAGAGGGAGGGGGATTCTTCCTTTATATCACTTTCTCACTCCTCTCTCTATCTCACTCTCTTTCCTTCCCTGGAAGAAATTGGGTGCATTCAGACCAGAAGAGGGGATAACCTCCGCCAGGTTTTAAAAGAAGTGCCCCAAAACATGCCCCTATATCACTACGGCACCCTTCAGACACCATCAGAAATTACGGGTACATACATTGTCTAACGTTTATTTTTCTAAATGTTGTTGTTAGTAAAATCGTATATATCTGGGCATAACTAAGATTCAGAACTGGCCCACGATGTTGGTACTGGATACAGATTGATGTACACATAACGGTTTTTAATGTTTACAGAAGGCCAGCAATATTGGAGGGCAGGAGAAGATAATTATATCAACTCTCATTACTCGAATGGTACTTTATTTTATCAATCTCGGAAGGATGAAAGGAAAAGTTGGCCTCGGTGGGATTTGAACTCAGAAAGTAAAGAGTAGGAACAATTATTGCTAAGAATTTGTTCAAAACTCTAATGACGCTGCCAACTCACCACCATTTTGCTGTACATATAATTCGTACTAACATTGGCACAAGGCTAACAATTTGGGGCAAAGAGTAAAGTTGATTATATTGAGCCCAGTACTTAACTGGTAATTCAGGCGCTTTATTTTAAAGTTAACCACGGTGGGATTTGAATACAGAATATAAGAGAGACGAACCAAATATTTGTTTCTGATTTAGGCACAAGGGCAACATTTTGGGGGAGGGCAAAGTCGATTAAATCGACACCAGTGCGTGAATGCTACTTTAATTTATCAACCCTCGTAAGGATGAAAGGCTAAGCTAACCTCGACAGATTTGAACTCTGATCATAAAAGACCGTAACTCTATGCATGTTGTCGGACGCTCCACCGATACTGCTAATATTGTTAAGGATTCGTACGACATTCTAACAGCTCTGCCAACACACCGCCCTGCCCAGTACACATCATGCAATGCGGACATCGAAAAATCAACAAGTGGATTTTCAATGTTTACAACGAGGCCTCTGCTTTAAGCTCAATTTGTGCGCATGCGTACACCTCTATAACTATGGCGAACACAATATATACGTGTGTGTATTTGTATGTATATTCTATTTATGTATGTGTGTTATTCGCGTGTATGTATGTGCATGTGTATGCTATGTATGTGTGTTTGTGTGTTTGTATGTTTGTGTGTGCATGTATGTGTATGTGTACATATGTTTGTATGTATGTTTGAGCATGTATGTGTATGTCTACATATAAATATACATAGATATATACGTGTGTGTATTTATGTATGTTTATACATATACTTGATGTGTGTATGAGTGTTTGTATGTTTAAAGTGCTTGTGTGTGTATGTGCATGTACGTGTATGTATATACATATGTATGTGTGTGTGTATGTGTATGCATGTGTATGTGTGCGTATGTGTGTGTATGCGTGTGCGTGTGTGTGTGTGCATGTGTATGTGCGTGTATGTGCGCGCGTGTGTGTGTGTGTGTGCATGTGTGTGCGTGTGTATGT
>OZ024743.1:375179059-375184059 GCA_964016885.1 Eledone cirrhosa | reverse complement strand
TAACTGTGAAATTAGCATGGGTCAGTCGATTGACTTGACCACTCGATGACCAGAGGTCAAACTGAAATTGGCAGGATTTGAACTTAGGAGCATGAAGTTACCAGCATGCAGTATTTATGTAACCACTGTATTCTTCCTCGAAGAATTTGGACTGGAAGTGAATCTAAATTATTCTCCCCTTAATTCAATGTTATAGCCCTATGTAAACATTTAATAACAATAATAATAATTGTTTCGACCTTTGGCACAAGCCCAGCAATTTGAAGGCAAGAGGGAAAATCGATCAAATCGACCTGAGTGCGTTACCGGTACTTTTTTTATCGACCCCATTTGAATAAAAAGCAAAGCTAGCCTCGGCGGGATTTGAACTCACAATGTAAAGGGCAGTAACTATATGCGGCAAAGTACATTGTCCGAAGCTCAACAGGTATAGCTAATGGTTTCTAATTTAGGCTCAAGGCCAGCAATTTGGAGCGCAGGGAAAGTCGATTATATCGACACCAGTACTTGACTGGTACTTTTTTATCCACCTCCGAAGGATGAAAAGCAAACTTGACCTCAGCATGTGTTGATATCGGGGCGCAGGGTCGGAACAGTTACCTCCCAAAAGATTCTAACCATTATTCTAGAGATTCTTCCAACCCACCACCCTTAATATGGTTTTGTAATTTAAGTTCAAGGCCAAGAATTACAGAAACAAATCAATTATATCGATCCCGAGTACTAGTCTGGTATTTTATTTTATCAACCTCGGAGGTAGGGAAGGCAAAGTTGATCTCGGTGTTAATTGAACTCTGAACTTAAAGAACCGGAACAAATATCGCAAGGCATTTTTTCCGACCCTCTACTAATTCTGCCAATCAACCACCCTTAATAATTGTTTCTAATATTGGCACAAGGCCAGCCATTACTCAGTGCATTACTGGTATTTCATTTTATCGACCCCATAAGGATGAAAGGCAAAGTTAACCTCGGTAGGATTTGAACTCAGAATGGCAAGAGCCGTAACTATGCGTCAAAGCTTGGCGTCCGACCCTCTACCGATACTGCCAATACACTTTAATAATAATAAATGTTTCTTTATCAAGGGAGACAGCTGAGTGGGGTAGATATTACAATACCCATTAGAGAACGGTGGTAGATTTATGTTGAACAGATTATTAATACAAATAAAGACAGGCGCGAATAAAAATTCATGGTCTTAATTTCTAACATAAACACAATGCTGCAACATTTTGACGAGAAGGTATAAAGACCTTGATATATGACTGGTACTAATTTATTGACTACGGTAGGATGAAAAGGAAAGTTAACTTCTGCACGATTTTCTTTTCTTTTTATAAAATTTACTTGGGAGGTCTGGAAGAAGGGGCAGTACCCGTCGCCTTCACAGGTTCTCGGAGAAAGACAATGAAGGAGGGAGTAAGGGAGAGGGTAGATCGATAGATTGATAGAGAAATAGATCGTTAGATTGATAGAGAGACAGATAGTTATATATATATAAATATATATATATATATATAATATATATATATATATACACACACACACACATATATATATATATATATAGAGAGAGAGAGAGCTGCCGTTGAAGTTCTGTACTAACTGTTGCATGGGGTGGGCTGGGATGGGGAGAGGTAGTTCCAGATGTTCAAGGTCCTGGGCAAGAAGAACGGACTCGGAAGTAGGGTGTAGTGGGTGGAATGGATATACTATGAGAGACGAGAGGGATCAGACGGGTGGAGCCGGGTGGAACCGGGAGTCGGTAATAGAACATTGGTTCTAAAGGGACGTAACTTAATTCAGCAAATTATTTTGTCCTCCACTCTACCAACTGTTCCAGTTCATCGTGTTTCAATAATAATAATGATGATGATGAGAATAATGATGAAATAGAGAGGGTTTTAATAGAATTCATAAAGTAATAGGCATTACGTTTCTATGTTTAATAAATATACATAGAGATATTAAAGTTGTATGGACATGTATAGAGACATACATAGAGGTCTAGATAGACAGGGTTTTATAGAGACATAGAGGTATAGATAGACAGGGTTTTATAGAGACATAGAGGTATAGATAGACAGGGTTTTATAGAGACATAGAGGTCTAGATAGACAGGGTTTTATAGAGACATAGAGGTATAGATAGACAGGGTTTTATAGAGACATAGAGGTATAGATAGACAGGGTTTTATAGAGACATAGAGGTATAGATAGACAGGGTTTTATAGAGACATAAAGGTGTAGATAGACAGGGTTTTATAGAGACATAGAGGTATAGATAGACAGGGTTTTATAGAGACATAGAGGTGTAGATAGACAGGGTTTTATAGAGACATAGAGGTATAGATAGACAGGGTTTTATAGAGACATAGAGGTGTAGATAGACAGGGTTTTATAGAGACATAGAGGTATAGATAGACAGGGTTTTATAGAGACATAGAGGTATAGATAGACAGGATTTTATAGAGACATAGAGGTGTAGATAGACAGGGTTTTATAGAGACATAGAGGTATAGATAGACAGGGTTTTATAGAGACATAGAGGTGTAGATAGACAGGGTTTTATAGAGACATAGAGGTATAGATAGACAGGGTTTTATAGAGACATAAAGGTGTAGATAGACAGGGTTTTATAGAGACATAGAGGTATAGATAGACAGGGTTTTATAGAGACATAGAGGTATAGATAGACAGGGTTTTATAGAGACATAGAGGTGTAGATAGACAGGGTTTTATAGAGACATAGAGGTGTAGATAGACAGGGTTTTATAGAGACATAGAGGTGTAGATAGACAGGGTTTTATAGAGACATAGAGGTATAGATAGACAGGGTTTGTAGACATATGCAGAGATATAGCTAGACACATAGTTTTATAGACAGGGGTATACATAGACAGAGTATGTAGAAACACAACAGGTATAATATATAAATTCTTGTGAAGGTGTGTTGAGAGAGCGTGTGCACACACACATACACATACACACACACACACACACATAGATATATATATACATATACATACATATATATATATATATATATATATATATATATATATATATATACATACACACACATATATATATATACAAACATATATACATATATACATTATATATATAGACATACACATATACGTGTACATACGCATATATATATGTGTGTGTGTGTGTGTGTGTGTGTGTGTGTATAATACCAGGCAAAACAGACGTAAAATGGTGATGATGTTGATATATATATATATACATAAATGTATATATATATATATCATCATCATCCCCATCTTGCCTGGTATTATACACACACACACACACACACACATATATATATATATATATATATATATATATATATATGTGTGTGTGTGTGTGTGTGTGTGTGTGTGTGTGTGTTTAAAAAGTAAACAGAAATAAGAAAGCAAACGTTACAGTACATTGAAGAAGTATATTAGTTTAGAATAATTTAGAATATATATGCACACAAAAACGAATGTTAATACATACATACTCCGATTCTCTCTCTCTCACACACACACACACTATATATATATACATATATATATATATATATGTGTGTGTGTGTGTCTGTGTGTGTCTGTGTGTGTATGTGTGTGTGTGTGTCTGTGTGTCTGTGTGTGTGTGTGTCTGTGTGTGTGTCGCATGAAAGAAATGGTATTAACATTGGATATATTTGTGTGGTGTGAATAAAAAATATATAAAGTATTATAAAGTATACAATGTAAATTACCAACGAGATTATAAACATCATTAACTTCATTGACTTCATTAACATTAACATCAACATCATCAAAGTGATCATTCAACTTTTACGAGTTTATATATATATATATATAAAATTGTGTGTGTATATATATAATATGTCTTACCTTTAAATATGGGTAAATTCTCTTTCCGTACCGACCATAAGTTTTAAAACAAAATTTCCATTTAAATATGTTATAATTTCCACAGCTTAGTAAATACTATTTTTTTTTCCACAACACAATTTTTTTCCACTTTGTTTCCTTGTAATCTTCCTATTTTTTTCTCTTTTTTCAGGAATTTGGTAAAATTTTTATTACTTTTTTCTTTTAATTTTTATTGTGTCTCCCTTATTTTTTTTTTCTTTTTTATTTTTTTTCTTTCTTGTTTTCCTTTGTATTTTTTATTATTATTATTATTATTATTATTATTATTATTATTATTATTATTTCTTTTTTGTTAGGTGGTAATATTTTTTTTCCTTTTACGTCTGTTTGGTCTTGTGGGAATAGACTGTTCGTGAAGCCTGGTTTCGGGTTCGATGCAGCGTACAGCCTTTAGCGTTTTCATTGAAAGATTCCTCGCGGCCGAATGCGACCTCTTCAACCGGTCTGCAATATGATATTATCGTTATGATTATTTATGTTTTATATATTATATATTATTATTTATTATTATTATTATTAATATTATTATTATTATTATTATTATTATTATTATTATTATTATTTATTGTTGTTGTTCTTTGGTAGCCGTATGTTGACAGCGTGCCGTGCGTTCACTGCACCAGCGAGCGCAGCTCTGTGGGCCTTGGCTAGGTGCAGTGTTGTTTTCGTTTTCTATTTAGTCTTCTATTGTATTGACAGTATGTATCTACGTAAAGTGTGAGTCTGTGTATGTGTATGTGTGAGCGTATGCATGCCTGTGAGAGTGTGAGTATGCGCAGTGCCTCTAACAGTGGTAGTGTTCTGTATTATATCTGGAAATATAACCGCTATTACTATAAACCTTATTACCGCTATCGTTGTTGTTAGTGTGAAGTTGTTGTTATTGTTGTTGTTAATTATTGTGCAATAAAAATAATGGCATAGATGGTGATAACTCTCTAACTATACTAATAATAAATTGAAAAATTAAAAAATAAATTAATATTATTCAATTAATATTAACTCGCCTAAATCGAGCACCTGCTATCTAACTAATACTTCCATTATGACAGTGTATATATAT
>OZ024743.1:375159059-375176559 GCA_964016885.1 Eledone cirrhosa | reverse complement strand
CGATGATGTTGATGTTGGTGGCGGCGGCGGTACTGGTGCTGGCGTTACTGCTGCTGTTAATGTGTGTGTGAGTGCACTGGAGAGCTGCTGTGAAAGTAAGCATTATGTTTGTGTGTGTGTGTGTGTGTGTTTGTGTGTGTGTGTGTGTGTGTGTGTGTGTGTGTGTGTGTGTGTGTGTGTGTGTGTGTGTGTGTGTGTGTGTGTGTAATAAAGCTATCGATCAGTCAACTGCAGTAAGGGCTCTGATATACAGGGTGAACAGTTTAGACAGTTTGCTAGTTGGTTAGATATAGTGTAAGATAAACGGCTGGATAGCGATTCAGCTATCCAACTAGCCACCACCTAGCTAAATAGCCGTCTAGGTATACGGATAGATAGACAGATAGTTCAATATCAATATAGATAATATGTTAGGACTATTAAGGCTGTTCAACAAGTATGCAATACTTTCAAAAAGTAGTGTGTAGATGATACCCGTTACATGTAAGCCCAACAGTCAAGCTTAAACCGTCCCTATAGTTCAAATCAAAATAGATGAATATGTAAATACTTCGTATGATTAGATTAAATATGAGTAGAATTAGCAGTTCGACAAATAGAAATTGATAAAATACGTACCAATCTTAAAAATAAGCACTCGGGTGGATATACTCGCTTAAATCCCTTGGAGGCTGTAGCCCAGCATGACCGCAGCCTAATGACTGAAACCAGTTGAAGAAGAATACAGCAACATATATTAGATAGATAGTTCTACTTGCACATTTGCCGCACTCTCTCTCTCCCCCCCCCCCTCTCTCTCTCTCTCTCTCTCTCTTACACAAACACACACACAATTCCCCTGCCTTTTATGATTTTTCTCTCTACTTACCTTCCTTCTTTCTAACTCCTATTTGGAATATACGAATGAATGTTTCTTTCTCCAAACTTTTGAATATTAAAGCAATATGTGAACCCTGTATGTAAGGTGATATATTGATATGTTACATACATTTGCATCTAAGACTATTGCTGTTGGGGTGCAAATCGGCGCCTCATCTACGCTGGTTGGGTCACTTGGGAAATTGTGTATGATGTTGAAAAAGCCAGTACAGCTAACGACCCTATGTCACATCACAAATGTTGCTGTATAGCCAGGACTGGTGCTGCTATGAAGGTCAACAGGACAGCCACATCGAACACAGTCCTCATTGTGGAACATTATTGAACTTTAAACTTTCACAGTTCAATATCAATTTGTATAATTAAATAAAATATGTAATAATTTCTTGCGATCAATAAATAAATCAATAAACATCTTTGGTGCGAAGCAACATTGTAGAAATATTCAAAGTGGTGGAGAGGGTCGTAGGGTGTTTTGACAGGTAACATGGTTTGGCGTGGCGAATTAGGATTGTCTTCTTCTTCTTCTTCTTCTTCTTCTTCTTCTTCTTCTTCTTCTTCTTCTTCTTCTTCTTCTTCTTCTTCTTCTTCTTCTTCTTCTTCTTCTTCTTCTTCTTCTTCTTCTTCTTCAAGTGTCGTAGGGGCAGAGCCCTCAAACACTCTTTCCAGCAGGTCCTGTCAGAAGCAACCGTCTCCAACTGATCCAGCTGGACCCTCAAGCGAGACCAGCAAAGTTCATGGAAGTTATTCAGCCATCTTTCTTGAGGTCTACCTCTGGGTCCCCCGCCAGTTGGTTTTGCCCGTTAAAATCTGTCCAGCGATTCTTTCCTGAGACATTCTAACCACATGTCCCCCGTAGTATCGGAGCTGTTGTCTCTCAATTCGGAGTCTCTCTACCTGGTAGTGTCTCTACCTGGTAGTGTCTCTACCTGGTAGTGTCTCTACCTGGTAGTGTCTCTACCCGGTAGTGTCTCTACCTGGTAATGTCTCTACCTGGTAGTGTCTCTACCTGGTAGTGTCTCTACCTGGTAATGTCTCTACCTGGTAGTGTCTCTACCTGGTAGTGTCTCTACCTGGTAGTGTCTCTACCTGGTAGTCTCTCTACCTGGTAGTGTCTCTACCTGGTAGTGTCTCTACCTGGTAATGTCTCTACCTGGTAATGTCTCTACCTGGTAATGTCTCTACCTGGTAGTGTCTCTACCTGGTAGTGTCTCTACCTGGTAGTGTCTCTACCTGGTAGTGTCTCTACCTGGTAGTGTCTCTACCTGGTCGTGTCTCTACCTGGTCGTGTCTCTACCTGGTCGTGTCTCTACCTGGTAGTGTCTCTACCTGGTAGTGTCTCTACCTGGTCGTGTCTCTACCTGGTAGTGTCTCTACCTGGTAATGTCTCTACCTGGTAGTGTCTCTACCTGGTAGTGTCTCTACCTGGTAATATCTCTACCTGGTAGTGTCTCTACCTGGTAGTGTCTCTACCTGGTAGTGTCTCTACCTGGTAGTGTCTCTACCTGGTAATGTCTCTACCTGGTAGTGTCTCTACCTGGTAGTGGTTCTACCTGGTAGTGTCTCTACCTGGTAGTGTCTCTACCTGGTAGTGTCTCTACCTGGTAATGTCTCTACCTGGTAGTGTCTCTACCTGGTAGTGTCTCTACCTGGTAATGTCTCTACTTGGTAGTGTCTCTACCTGGTAATGTCTCTACCTGGTAGTGTCTCTACCTGGTAGTGGATCTACCTGGTAGTGTCTCTACCTGGTAGTGGATCTACCTGGTAGTGTCTCTACCTGGTAGTGTCTCTACCTGGTAGTGTCTCTACCTGGTAATGTCTCTACCTGGTAGTGTCTCTACCTGGTAATATCTCTACCTGGTAGTGTCTCTACCTGGTAGTGTCTCTACCTGGTAGTGTCTCTACCTGGTAGTGTCTCTACCTGGTAGTGTCTCTACCTGGTAATGTCTCTACCTGGTAGTGTCTCTACCTGGTAGTGGTTCTACCTGGTAGTGTCTCTACCTGGTAGTGTCTCTACCTGGTAGTGTCTCTACCTGGTAATGTCTCTACCTGGTAGTGTCTCTACCTGGTAGTGTCTCTACCTGGTAATGTCTCTACCTGGTAGTGTCTCTACCTGGTAATGTCTCTACCTGGTAGTGTCTCTACCTGGTAGTGGATCTACCTGGTAGTGTCTCTACCTGGTAGTGTCTCTACCTGGTAGTGTCTCTACCTGGTAATGTCTCTACCTGGTAGTGTCTATACCTGGTAATGTCTCTACCTGGTAGTGTCTCTACCTGGTCGTGTCTCTACCTGGTAGTGTCTCTACCTGGTAGTGTCTCTACCTGGTAATGTCTCTACCTGGTAATGTCTCTACCTGGTAATGTCTCTACCTGGTCGTGTCTCTACCTGGTAGTGTCTCTACCTGGTAGTGGGTCTACCTGGTAATGTCTCTACCTGGTAGTGTCTCTACCTGGTAGTGTCTCTACCTGGTAGTGTCTCTACCTGGTAATGTCTCTACCTGGTCGTGTCTCTACCTGGTAGTGTCTCTACCTGGTAGTGTCTCTACCTGGTAGTGGGTCTACCTGGTAATGTCTCTACCTGGTAGTGTCTCTACCTGGTAGTGGGTCTACCTGGTAATGTCTCTACCTGGTAGTGTCTCTACCTGGTAGTGTCTCTACCTGGTAGTGTCTCTACCTGGTAGTGTCTCTACCTGGTAGTGTCTCTACCTGGTAGTGTCTCTACCTGGTAATGTCTCTACCTGGTAATGTCTCTACCTGGTAATGTCTCTACCTGGTAATGTCTCTACCTGGTAATGTCTCTACCTGGTAGTGTCTCTACCTGGTAGTGTCTCTACCTGGTAATGTCTCTACCTGGTAATGTCTCTACCTGGTAGTGTCTCTACCTGGTAGTGTCTCTACCTGGTAGTGTCTCTACCTGGTAGTGTCTCTACCTGGTAGTGTCTCTACCTGGTAGTGTCTCTACCTGGTAGTGTCTCTACCTGGTAGTGTCTCTACCTGGTAGTGTCTCTACCTGGTAGTGTCTCTACCTGGTCGTGTCTCTACCTGGTAGTGTCTCTACCTGGTAGTGTCTCTACCTGGTAGTGTCTCTACCTGGTAGTGTCTCTACCTGGTAGTGGGTCTACCTGGTAATGTCTCTACCTGGTAGTGTCTCTACCTGGTAGTGGGTCTACCTGGTAATGTCTCTACCTGGTAGTGTCTCTACCTGGTAGTGTCTCTACCTGGTAGTGTCTCTACCTGGTAGTGTCTCTACCTGGTAGTGTCTCTACCTGGTAATGTCTCTACCTGGTAATGTCTCTACCTGGTAGTGTCTCTACCTGGTAGTGTCTCTACCTGGTAATGTCTCTACCTGGTAGTGTCTCTACCTGGTAGTGTCTCTACCTGGTCGTGTCTCTACCTGGTAGTGTCTCTACCTGGTAATGTCTCTACCTGGTAGTGTCTCTACCTGGTCGTGTCTCTACCTGGTAGTGTCTCTACCTGGTAATGTCTCTACCTGGTAATGTCTCTACCTGGTAGTGTCTCTACCTGGTAGTGTCTCTACCTGGTAGTGTCTCTACCTGGTAATGTCTCTACCTGGTAATGTCTCTACCTGGTAGTGTCTCTACCTGGTCGTGTCTCTACCTGGTAGTGTCTCTACCTGGTAGTGTCTCTACCTGGTAGTGTCTCTACCTGGTAGTGTCTCTACCTGGTAATGTCTCTACCTGGTAGTGTCTCTACCTGTTCGTGTCTCTACCTGGTAATGTCTCTACCTGGTAGTGTCTCTACCTGGTCGTGTCTCTACCTGGTAGTGTCTCTACCTGGTAATGTCTCTACCTGGTAGTGTCTCTACCTGGTAGTGTCTCTACCTGGTAGTGTCTCTACCTGGTAATGTCTCTACCTGGTAGTGTCTCTACCTGGTAATGTCTCTACCTGGTAATGTCTCTACCTGGTAATGTCTCTACCTGGTAGTGTCTCTACCTGGTAGTGTCTCTACCTGGTAATGTCTCTACCTGGTAGTGTCTCTACCTGGTAATGTCTCTACCTGGTAATGTCTCTACCTGGTCGTGTCTCTACCTGGTAGTGTCTCTACCTGGTAATGTCTCTACCTGGTAATGTCTCTACCTGGTAGTGTCTCTACCTGGTAGTGTCTCTACCTGGTAATGTCTCTACCTGGTAGTCTCTCTACCTGGTAATGTCTCTACCTGGTAATGTCTCTACCTGGTAATGTCTCTACCTGGTAGTCTCTCTACCTGGTAGTGTCTCTACCTGGTAATGTCTCTACCTGGTAGTGTCTCTACCTGGTAGTGTCTCTACCTGGTAATGTCTCTACCTGGTAGTGTCTCTACCTGGTAATGTCTCTACCTGGTAGTGTCTCTACCTGGTAGTGTCTCTACCTGGTAATGTCTCTACCTGATAGTCTCTCTACCTGGTAGTGTCTCTACCTGGTAGTGTCTCTACCTGGTAGTGTCTCTACCTGGTAGTGTCTCTACCTGGTAGTGTCTCTACCTGGTAATGTCTCTACCTGGTAATGTCTCTACCTGGTAGTGTCTCTACCTGGTAATGTCTCTACCTGGTAATGTCTCTACCTGGTAGTGTCTCTACCTGGTAATGTCTCTACCTGGTAATGTCTCTACCTGGTAATGTCTCTACCTGGTAATGTCTCTACCTGGTAGTGTCTCTACCTGGTAGTGTCTCTACCTGGTAATGTCTCTACCTGGTAATGTCTCTACCTGGTAGTGTCTCTACCTGGTAATGTCTCTACCTGGTAATGTCTCTACCTGGTAATGTCTCTACCTGGTAATGTCTCTACCTGGTAATGTCTCTACCTGGTAGTGTCTCTACCTGGTAATGTCTCTACCTGGTAATGTCTCTACCTGGTAGTGTCTCTACCTGGTAATGTCTCTACCTGGTAATGTCTCTACCTGGTAATGTCTCTACCTGGTAGTGTCTCTACCTGGTAGTGTCTCTACCTGGTAGTGTCTCTACCTGGTAATGTCTCTACCTGGTAATGTCTCTACCTGGTAGTGTCTCTACCTGGTAATGTCTCTACCTGGTAATGTCTCTACCTGGTAGTGTCTCTACCTGGTAATGTCTCTACCTGGTAGTGTCTCTACCTGGTAGTGTCTCTACCTGGTAATGTCTCTACCTGGTAGTGTCTCTACCTGGTAATGTCTCTACCTGGTAATGTCTCTACCTGGTCGTGTCTCTACCTGGTAGTGTCTCTACCTGGTAATGTCTCTACCTGGTAATGTCTCTACCTGGTAATGTCTCTACCTGGTAGTGTCTCTACCTGGTAGTGTCTCTACCTGGTAATGTCTCTACCTGGTAGTGTCTCTACCTGGTAGTGTCTCTACCTGGTAATGTCTCTACCTGGTAATGTCTCTACCTGGTAATGTCTCTACCTGGTAGTCTCTCTACCTGGTAATGTCTCTACCTGGTAATGTCTCTACCTGGTAGTCTCTCTACCTGGTAGTGTCTCTACCTGGTAGTGTCTCTACCTGGTAGTGTCTCTACCTGGTAGTGTCTCTACCTGGTAGTGGGTCTACCTGGTAATGTCTCTACCTGGTAGTGTCTCTACCTGGTAGTGTCTCTACCTGGTAGTGTCTCTACCTGGTAGTGTCTCTACCTGGTAGTGGGTCTACCCGGTAGTGTCTCTACCTGGTAGTGGGTCTACCTGGTAGTGTCTCTACCTGGTAGTGTCTCTACCTGGT
This sequence comes from Eledone cirrhosa, assembly GCA_964016885.1. Lineage (NCBI taxonomy): Eukaryota > Metazoa > Mollusca > Cephalopoda > Octopoda > Eledonidae > Eledone > Eledone cirrhosa. The sequence goes on along the minus strand of OZ024743.1, from coordinate 375,169,994 downwards.
AGTGTCTCTACCTGGTAGTGTCTCTACCTGGTAGTGGGTCTACCCGGTAGTGTCTCTACCTGGTAGTGGGTCTACCTGGTAGTGTCTCTACCTGGTAGTGTCTCTACCTGGTAGTGTCTCTACCTGGTAGTGTCTCTACCTGGTAGTGGGTCTACCCGGTAGTGTCTCTACCTGGTAGTGGGTCTACCTGGTAGTGTCTCTACCTGGTAGTGTCTCTACCTGGTAATGTCTCTACCTGGTAATGTCTCTACCTGGTAGTGTCTCTACCTGGTAGTGTCTCTACCTGGTAGTGGGTCTACCTGGTAGTGTCTCTACCTGGTAGTGTCTCTACCTGGTAATGTCTCTACCTGGTAATGTCTCTACCTGGTAGTGTCTCTACCTGGTAGTGTCTCTACCTGGTAGTGTCTCTACCTGGTAGTGTCTCTACCTGGTAGTGTCTCTACCCGGTAGTGTCTCTACCTGGTAGTGTCTCTACCTGGTAGTGGGTCTACCCGGTAGTGTCTCTACCTAGTAGTGTCTCTACCTGGTAGTGTCTCTACCTGGTAGTGGTTCTTCCTGGTAGTGTCTCTACCTGGTAGTGTTTCTACCTGGTAGTGTCTCTACCTGGTAGTGGGTCTACCCGGTAGTGTCTCTACCTAGTAGTGTCTCTACCTGGTAGTGTCTCTACCTGGTAGTGTCTCTACCTGGTAGTGGTTCTTCCTGGTAGTGTCTCTACCTGGTAGTGTTTCTACCTGGTAGTGTCTCTACCTGGTAGTGGGTCTACCCGGTAGTGTCTCTACCTGGTAGTGTCTCTACCTGGTAGTGTCTCTACCTGGTAGTGGTTCTTCCTGGTAGTGTCTCTACCTGGTAGTGGTTCTTCCTGGTAGTGTCTCTACCTGGTAGTGGTTCTTCCTGGTAGTGTCTCTACCTGGTAATGTCTCTACCTGGTAGTGTCTCTACCTGGTAGTGGTTCTTCCTGGTAGTGTTTCTACCTGGTAGTGGGTCTACCCGGTAGCGTCTCTACCTTGAGCGACTGGCTCATCTCTGAACTACACACTATTTCGAGTAAAGTTACGCCAAAAATCCTTCGGAGGGCCCCATTTAGGCCGCTTGTATTCGCGATCATATTTTTTGGATTGAATTTTAGAAAATACCGACTTAGTTATTTTCTTAATGTGGTCAGAGGAAGCGGTGCCAAAAACTAGGTTCGTCAGCTTGCCAAACTTTGAGTTGAAATTTTCATTTCTTTGGTGGTTGGGGTGGGGGAGGGGAGGCGTGACGCAAATTGCAAGGTGCACATACCCATGTATTGAATTTTTTACTTAATGGAATTGCCCGTCTTCGCTCGTGCATCTCTATCTCCCTCTCTCTCCCTCTCTCTCCCTCTCTCTCTCTCTGTATATATATATATGTGTGTGTGTGTGGATACACACACACACACACACACACACACACACACACACACACACACATATATATATATATATATATATATATATATATATATATATATATCAACGTATGTATATCAATGTATGTATATATATATATATATATATATATATATATATAGTCAGAAAAACCACAAACTCTCCATCTCAATTCTACTTTTGAAAAGCAGAAGAACTGCGAAACCGGTAAAGGAACCAAATAAATATATATCTTTTAAAAAAACGACTCCAGTTACATTTTCGATTTCATCTTTTTTCCTTATACTTTCACTCGTGTAGGACACCTTTTATTTTATTTTGTAAAAAAACCTCACTTTCTAATAAATAATATATATATAGTTGAAAATGAACAAACAAAACACAGGAGGCAATTGTACACAGTTATATATACTAGCATTAAAGCCCGGCGTTGCTCGGGGTCAGTAAGTTACCAAAGTTAGGTTGCACCACCCATTTTATGGCAGCACTTTTTTGTCTGCCAGGCACTGGGTGAATGAATTGCAGACCTGGACTGCCGAAGCAGGAGCTGCGCCAGCAGTTACAATTGTAGTTTCGCCTATGGATATTATCTCTGTGCAAAGAAGTGTTGAAATTTATTGTTTCACAGTACTTGCGCAACACGCGCGTATACGATGCCAGCCGAACAACAGAGCTGCGATGGAGTTGTTCTGCATGGTTGTCTAATGTGTATTTTCTAAATTTAAGACAGTAGGGAGGGGTGTGATATGGGGGAGAGTTAGCTGCTGTTTCTAGCAGGTTTAGTGACCTCATAGAGGAGATGTTTTCTAAATTTAAGACAGTAGGGAGGGGGGGGGGTGATATGGGGGAGACTTAGCTGCTGTTTGTAGCAGGTTTAGTGACCTCATAGAGGATATGTTTTCTAAATTGAAGACAGTAGGGAGTGGGGTGATATGGGGGAGAGTTAGCTGCTGTTTCTAGCAGGTTTAGTGACCTTATAGAGGATATGTTTTCTAAATTTAAGACAGTAGGGAGGGGTGTCATATGGGGGAGAGTTAAGTTCTCTTTGTCATTGAAGTAAATAAATGTTTGACCGTTCCACACTCAAAAACAAACGTTCTCTCTCTCCCTCTCACTCTCTTCTCTCTCTCTCTCTCTCTCTCTCTCTCTCTCTCTCTTCGGCGTTCCTAAAGGAAGTTTGTAAGCATGTATGTAGTTTTATCAAATTTGAAGGGTAGTAGAGAGAGGTAAGCAGATTCTATTAGAAGGGTAAAGCGTCATGTATTTAATTTTATCGATTATTTCCATAATTGTGGGTGAGTTTGAATGAAATAAATAGTCGGTGTCCTATGTTAGACCATTTACAACAATCTTACAGACTTTGAGTCAAATCGGTTTGAAATTGTGCAAATGTATAAACATGGAACATGTACACACACACACACACACACACACACACAACAACAACAATCTGCCTTTTATAGATAATTGTTTCTACTTTAGGCACAAGGCCAGCAATCACCCAGTACATTACTGGTACTTTATTTTATCGACCCCGTAAGGATGAAAGGCAAAGTCAGCCTCGGCGGGATTTGAACTCAGATCGTAAAGGGACGTAACTTTTATAGATAACTAGCAGTAAAGCCCGGCGTTGCTCGGGGTAGCTCAGTAGCTGTGTTAAAGTTACAATATTAAGTTTCTTTTTTGGCTTAAAGTCTGTCTGCACGACTGTCTGTCTGCACGCCTAATGAAATTTACAGATACATATATTTTAAATAAACTTATATAATTTTTGCTTTTTTTTACGAAATATTTGCTTGTTTTACGTAGTCTTTAAATAGACTTGTTTTCAAGTAAAAATATTGTTTTAAAAGGCTTTTAAATGGAAATGAAGCAAAATGAAGCTTAGTGTTCGAACTGATGAATTTTGCAGGTCAAAATTTTGCTGGCTCGACAACTGTTCGTGTATTGTGTTAATGTCATTTTAAACGCTGAGAAAGCCAGCGTAATTTTTTTAATTTTTGCACGCAGAAAATGTAAACAGAACGTAAGACGCTCAATGTAAACAGAACAAAGGGAAATAACTCGTCACTTACGCTCAAAAATCGATACATTAGATTCGATTTCGTCACATAGGGTGAGTCAATTTGAAATAATTTTTTCCGATGTCTTCACTAGGGCTCAATGTACAAGTATAGCAATTTCGGTGCAATTCCGTCAGAGATTCTAAGAGGAGATGTGTGCCAAAAATCGATAGACAGACAGACAACCACAGCTTTATATATATAGATGATATATATATATAAAATAATTGTTTCTACTTTTGGCACAAGACCAGCAATTACCCAGTACATTACTGGTACTTTATTTTATCGACCCGGTAAGGATGAAAGGCAAAGCTAACCTCGACGGGATTTGAACTCAGACCGTAAAGGGACGTAACTATGCTGGAAAGTATGGCGTCCGACCCTCTACCCATACTGCCAATTCACAAAATAATGGTAGTTAAGACGGAATTATATATATATGTGTGTATTTATATATATATAAATGTATGTATGTATGTAAGTATAAATATGTATGTTTGTTTGTGTGTATGTATGTTTGTATGCATGTTGTCAGGTCACCACTTGGTGGTACTGGTAACATGTATCCCAGTACAACCTGTCTCATGGTCGGGTCGTTGGCGACTAAACTGGCAACCCCACTAAGGTTTCTTGGTGAGGAGGGTGACTTTGGACATCCTGCAGGACTAAAAACAAAACCTGTCAAAGGGCAAAGGAGCTCTTAAGAGTCAATGGCCATCCAAAATCACTGGGAGAGATGACCCCTTAGCCTTTGTCAAGGCAGAATTCTAGGAGAAGGAAAACTCTGATATAACACCTGCAACCCTGATGGTATCCAATGATGTTGACTTGTTCTTCTTTTTGGTAAATATCATCTTGGTTAAGAGAGTGGGACTGGCTTTGTGCAGTGCCTTTACTCACTATAAAAGCCTCACGGCACAGGCATTGCTTTGTATCTGGAGATCTCTCTGCACTTGTCGTCACATGGTACCAAAGGTAAAGCACTATGTGTCAATAATTGTCACAAGTGTAGTGTTTGTACCAGAGTTTTCAAGTCGCTGGCTGGACTAAAAAGTCACACTCGTTCAGCGCATCGGTAGGGGTTCTCCTACATGGATATAAAGTAGTGGCCGTACTCGAAAACGAGTTGGCAGCCACCATACATGTATCTATACATACGGGAGAGATGACCCCTTAGCCTTTGTCAAGGCAGAATTCTAGGAGAAGGAAAACTCTGATATAACACCTGCAACCCTGATGGTATCCAATGATGTTGACTTGTTCTTCTTTTTGGTAAATATCATCTTGGTTAAGAGAGTGGGACTGGCTTTGTGCAGTGCCTTTGCTCACTATAAAAGCTTCACGGCACAGGCATTGCTTTATATCTGGAGATCTCTCTACACTTGTCGTCATATGGTAACATGAGCCCAGCACTGTGTCAATAATTGTCACAAGTGTAGTGTTTGTACCAGAGTTTTCAAGTCGCTGGCTGGCCTAAAACGTCACACTCGTTCAGCGTATCGGTAGGGGTTCTCCTACATGGATATAAAGTAGTGGCCGTACTCGAAAACGAGTTGGCAGCCACCACCATGTATGTATATACATACATGTATGTATATATATATATATATATATATATCCCGTCCAGGTCCATCCACGACAACCTCCACCTCATGCGATACATCATAGAGAGGGTTGGGAACGAACCCGGCTTTGGTGGGGCCCTGATCAACTTGGATCAATCTAAGGCGTTCGATAGGGTCGACCATGGTTACCTGGATGCGGTGCTAGCGGCGGCAGGCTTCGGACCCGTTTTCAGGGGCTGGATCAATGCCATGCACAGCAGCCGCATCTGCTCGAGGGTCAAGGTGAACGGCTACCTCTCGGAGCCGTTCGAAATCTCGCGGTCCATCCGACAAGGGTGCCCTCTCTCCTCCCTTCTGTATGTAATGACTCTAGAGTAACTGCTGCGGAAGTTGGAGTTGTTGCAGGGCATCCCGTTGGAACCGGGATTGCGGAAAGCGGTGTCGGCCTACGCCGATGACGTAACAGTAATGGTGTCGACGGCTGCGGAAATCGGGTGATGGGCACCTTACTGGAGGAGTCTGAAAGGTCTACAGGGGCTAAGCTGAACCGGGACAAGTCGATCGGTCTGCAACTCGGCACGTGGAGGGGCATATCGATGCCCTCCGATGGCGTCGTCGGGCGCTGGACGGAGGGCCGGGTGAAGTTGCTCGGGGTCTGGTTCGGACCAGACCTCCAGGTGGAGAAGAACTGGGGTGAGGTAACGAACAGGGTGTTTGCACTGACCCAGAAGTGGGCCGAGTGCAAACTGTCCCTGAAAGGTCGGGCGGAGGTGGCGAACACTTATATAGCGTCCGTCATCTACTACCGCCTGACCATTGTGCCTTGCCCAAGGGAAACGCTAGCCAAAATGGAGCGCGCACTCTTCCAATACCATTGGAAGAAGCGGGCTCCTATGGTGAGGAGATCCATCTGCTGTCAACACCCTTCGAAAGGAGGGCTGGGGATGCCGTGGCTAATGATACGTAAACACGCATTAAGGCTACGGCACCTCCAGGTATTCCTCACCGGTCAACCGGTGTGGGCCCCGTTTGTAAGGCGAGCCTTTCCCAGACTCGTCTCGCTCACCGAGCTGCAATCCTGGGTCAAGCAAAGACCGAGAAAACAGGGCGCCTGGCACACCGAGTGTGCCCAGGCGCTCACGGCTCTCTGGCAGGCGGACCCGGCTGTCAGTGGAGAATCCACCTCGTCATTCTATAGAGGGCTGGTGGTTAGCAGGTGCGATGATGCCCTCGGAGAAGCCCTAGGCATGGAGGAAGAGGAACTGGCCAACCTGTTCGGTAAGACATTCAGCCCGGGACCCATGGATAACTTGCAGATGTCCCTGGCCTGGCAATGCTACCGAGGGGCTCTGCTCGTTCGAGAAAGGCTCTACAGACACGGGCGCCCGGGTAAGGATTCCTCGAAAAAGATCTGTCCCAGATGCGTGTGCGACGAGGAAACCGTTGCACACGCATTGGTACACTGCTCGGGCATTGCCGATCTGTGGGGCTATGTCGAACAACTGCTGTCAAGGGTGGGACCGATCCGGTTGACCACCGAGTCTATTGTAACGATCAAGCCGCCTCCCCTCTTCAAAAACGAAGGAGAGGCTGTGTTTCTGTGCGTAATAGCCATGGCGAAAGAGGTTGTATGGTGGACGCGTCTGAAAGGACTGAGGTCAGACACCTTTCTCTCTGGCCAACAACTGGTCCGTTTCTTCCGATATCATTTCGGAAGAAGGATCAGGATGGAGAGAGAGGTGCTGCACCCCAGCCGTTTTTATGAAAGATGGGTGAAAGTGGCGAGAATGGCCCGTGTGAATGGGCCTTCACTCTACATCAGACTATAGGTGAGGAAGATGAAAGATCAAGGGAGCACCCCCTCTCTGTGCTCCTGAGGAGAAGGGTTGCACACTTTTTTTCGGGGTTGTGTGCGACCCCCCCAAGGCGCCTCCTCCCTATTGAGGATTTTGTTATAAAATTTATTTTGTTATATTTTATATTATTTTTATATTTTGTTATAGCCTCCTCCTTATTGAGGACGCCTTTTTATGTAAACTCCCCCCTTTGTACATGTCCCACTTTTTGATGCCCTGGTGGCAAATAAAAAGAAAGTTATATAATGAGAGAGGGGAGATAACATAGGATATATATTGATGTGTGTTGGCTAAGATTATGTTCGTGTGTATATATATATATATATATATATATATATATATATATATATATATATATATATATATGCGTGTGTGTGCATTGCGTGTATGTGCGAATGCCTATATATTAGTATGTGTGTGTGTGCTAGCAAACCCTAAACGGGGTAGGAGGACGAGGAAGAGAGAGAGAGGGGGTGGGAGATAAAAGGGAGAGAGGGGGTAAAAGAGAGACACCGAGAGAGAAAAAGAGAAGTGAGAGAGGATGAGTAAGAGAGAGCGGGAGAGAGAGAAAAAAAGAGAGAGAGAGAGAGAGAGAGAGAGAGAGAGAGAGAGAGAGAGAGAGAGAGAGAGAGAGATTGAATAAGAGGAAGGGGGAAACAGAGAGAGAGAGAGAGGGAGAGAGAGAGAGAGAGTGAGAGAGAGAGAGACTGAGAAAGTTTTTCTCTCTCTCTGTATTTGGATGTGTGTATCGTTGAGAGAAAGAGAAACCACGAGACCGAGAGAGAGAGACAGATGTATATGAGGAGTAGGGTGTGTGTATGTCAGTATGTCAACTTGAGTAAAGGAGGAGAGAGAGGGAAAGAGGGAGAGGGCGAGTGACATATTATATATATATATATATATATATATATATATATACATATATATATATATATTATGAAGAGAGAAGAAACATTTAGATATAATTAGTAATAAAATGTATCATACCTAAACTGCTCCTAGATTCCTCGACTACGTAGTTTCGTGGCATAAACAAAAACAATACATCATAAAGATATAGAGTCCTTGCGAGGTCTGCCGACTTATCAAGAGGATACCTCATTTTACTAGTCTCAAGAACGCGTCTACACGACGTGAGAAAGAATCCCAAAAGGCGGAGGGGGAGATAGTCACGCGATATAACGGTCGAGAAACAGAGCTAAGCCTCCTATAACCCCGAAGAAAATACCACGGAGGCGGAGGGGGTATTTATATCGAAACCGTAGAAGAGGTGGTGAAGGAGACGAGAAGTATGAGTAATGGAAGCTTTCCAGCAGTCCTCACACTTCAAAGATTGCTCGACCAGAGGGAGTTATTAACAATATATTTAGAAACGGCTTCGATATAAATACCCCCTCCGCCTCCGTGGTATTTTCTTCGGGGTTATAGGAGGCTTAACTCTGTTTCTCGACCGTTATATCGCGTGACTATCTCCCCCTCCGCCTTTTGGGATTCTTTCTCACGTCGTGTAGACGCGTTCTTGAGACTAGTAAAATGAGGTATCCTCTTGATAAGTCGGCAGACCTCGCAAGGACTCTATATCTTTATGATGTATTGTTTTTGTTTATGCCACGAAACTACGTAGTCGAGGAATCTAGGAGCAGTTTAGGTATGATACATTTTATGACTAATTATATCTAAATGTTTCTTCTCTCTTCATAATGTATTTTTAACTCTGATACTGGTTCAGTCTGGTTCAACCGGATTGGTCTGTCCCAGTCATTCATTGAGCAACATCGGTGAAGTTGGCACCCTTAACTCACGGTTGGGTGCGGATGCATTCATGTATATGTGTGTGTCCGCATGTATCTGTGTGTGTCTAAATATATTATATATATATATATATATATATATATGTATATATTAAAGTGTTTAACAATATTCAATGAGTATGTCAAAGAATGAGTTTTACAGTAGATTGGAAGCACCCTACAAAAAATAATTTTCCGGAGTTATTAATATTAAAATATAAATATTAATAAAATAGATGTTCTTTTGAATTATATATTTATGCACCCGGCCGATTAACCCACCGATATGCAAATTGGGCTACTCAGCCGTTAATGTGCATAAGGTAAGTATATACGTTCAACAATCTGGCAGGAAGGTATACGTTACTGACGATAGCTAATAAGCTTGAAACTAGTACAGCGTTCCTTTGTCAGTGTTGAACAAACGAGCAACGATGGTTGCTGGACACTACGGCTAAATACGGTATGTTTGTTTACAAACACACCGAGCATTATAATAAATGTTCGGTGAATCCATACGTACATATATATATGTATGTATATATATATACATACTACTGTACGTCTGTATACATATATGTATGTACGTATACATACTTATATTTAAGTAACAGCCATACTAAGAGTGTGAAATGAAATTTCGTTTCATTTTTCCGTTTATATATATATATATATATATATATATATATATATATATATATATATATTATATATATTCAGCGAGAATCGCATTTCGGCGGGTAGAAAAAGCGAAACGTAACGCAAATTCTATGGGCTAAAAAAGTCCAAAGCAATAAACATAAGTTATAAAGGCCATATATATATATATATTTATTTATTAAAATAACAGATTAAAGTTTAAGCAAAGAATCGCTGCTTTCACCCACTCTTTGGATTTTAGTCTTCAATATATATGTATATATATGTGTATATATATATATGTATATATATGTGTATATATATATATATATATATATATATATAGATATATATATATATATATACACATATATATACACATATATATACACATATATATACATATATATATACATATATATATATATACATATATATATATATATAAATTGAAACAAAATGAAAACGAAATTTCATTTCTCACTCTTAGTATGGCACTTACTTAAATGTAAGTATGCATGTATACGTACATACATATATGTATACAGACGTACAGTAGCATGCACATATATATATATATATACATATATATATATACATATGCATACAGGTACACATACATATATGCACGTATCAGTTTAGCGGCGCTAACGTCGCTTTGTTCGTTTGTAAACAAACTGAACAGCCTGAATTTATGCCATACGGTGTTAAGGCAACCACGTCACCTTTTTGTTCAACACTGACACAGGAACGATGTACTAGTTTCAAGCTTGTTAGCTATCATCAGCACCGTTTACCCATCTGCCAGATAGTTGAACGTTCGAAAGTAAATGTCAACTATCTGGCAGATGGGTAAACGGTGCTGATGATAGCTAACAAGCTTGAAACTAGTACATCGTTCCTGTGTCAGTGTTGAACAAAAAGGTGACGTGGTTGCCTTAACACCGTATGGCATAAATTCAGGCTGTTCAGTTTGTTTACAAACGAACAAAGCGACGTTAGCGCCGCTAAACTGATACGTGCATATATGTATGTGTACCTGTATGCATATGTATATATATATGTATATATATATATATATGTGCATGATACTGTACGTCTGTATACATATATGTATGTACGTATACATGCATACTTACATTTAAGTAAGTGCCATACTAAGAGTGAGAAATGAAATTTCGTTTTCATTTTGTTTCAATTTATCGTTTTCGGTATGCCTGACCGATTTAACTCACTCAATATGCAAATTAGGCTGCTCAGCCGTTAATTTTCATAAGGAAAGTTTATACTTTCGAACGTTCAACTATCTGGCAGATGGGTAAACGGTGCTGATGATAGCTAACAAGCTTGAAACTAGTACATCGTTCCTTTGTCAGTGTTGAACAAAAAGGTGACGTGGTTGCCTTAACACCGTATGGCATAAATTCAGGCTGTTCAGTTTGTTTACAAACGAACAAAGCGACGTTAGCGCCGCTAAACTGATACGTGCATATATGTATGTGTACCTGTATGCATATGTATATATATATGTATATATATATATATATATATATGTGCATGCTACTGTACGTCTGTATACATATATGTATGTACGTAGTATACATGCATAC
>OZ024743.1:375151559-375154059 GCA_964016885.1 Eledone cirrhosa | reverse complement strand
CTACCATTACAAACACCACTACCACTACCAACACCACTACCACTACCAACACCACTACCACTACCATCACCACTACCACTACCAACACCACTACCACTACCAACACCACTACCATTACAAACACCCCTACCACTACCAACACCACTACCATTACCAAACACCACTACCACTACCAACACCACTACCATTACCAACACCACTACCACTACCAACACCACTACCACTACCAACACCACTACCATACCAACACCACTACCACTACCAACACCACTACCACTACCAACACCACTACCACTACCAACACCACTACCACTACCAACACCACTACCACTACCAACACCACTACCATTACCAACACCACTACCACTACCAACACCACTACCACTACCCAACACCACTACCACTACCAACACCACTACCACTACCAACACCACTACCATTACCAACACCACTACCACTACCAACACCACTTCCACTACCAACACCACTACCACTACAAACACCCCTACCACTACCAACACCACTACCATTACAAACACCACTACCACTACCAACACCACTACCACTACCACACACCACACCACTACCAACACCACTACCACTACCAACACCACTACCATTACAAACACCACTACCATTACAAACACCACTACCACTACAAACACCACTACCACTAACAACACCACTACCACTAACAACACCACTACCACTACAAACACCACTACCACTACCAACACCACTACCACTACCAACACCACTACCATTACAAACACCACTACCACTACCAACACCACTACCACTACCAACACCACTACCACTACCAACACCACTACCACTACCAACACCACTTCCACTACCAACACCACTACCACTACCAACACCACTACCACTACCAACACCACTACCACTACCAACACCACTACCACTACCAACACCACTACCATTACCAACACCACTACCACTACCAACACCACTTCACTACCAACACCACTACCACTACAAACACCCCTACCACTACCAACACCACTACCATTACAAACACCACTACCACTACCAACACCACTACCACTACCAACACCACTACCATTACAAACACCACTACCATACAAACACCACTACCACTACCAACACCACTACCACTACCAACACCACTACCACTACCAACACCACTACCACTACCAACACCACTACCACTACCAACACCACTACCATTACAAACACCCCTACCACTACCAACACCACTACCATTACCAACACCACTACCACTACCAACACCACTACCATTACCAACACCACTACCACTACCAACACCACTACCACTACCAACACCACTACCATTACCAACACCACTACCACTACCAACACCACTACCACTACCAACACCACTACCACTACCAACACCACTACCACTACCAACACCACTACCACTACCAACACCACTACCACTACCAACACCACTACCACTACCAACACCACTACCACTACCAACACCACTACCACTACCAACACCACTACCATTACCAACACCACTACCACTACCAACACCACTACCACTACCAACACCACTACCACTACAAACACCCCTACCACTACCAACACCACTACCACTACAAACACCACTACCACTACCAACACCACTACCACTACCAACACCACTACCACTACCAACACCACTACCACTACCAACACCACTACCACTACAACCACCACTACCACTACCAACACCACTACCACTACCAACACCACTACCATACCAACACCACTACCATACAAACACCACTACCACTACAACACCACTACCACTACCAACACCACTACCACTACCAACACCACTACCATACAAACACCACTACCACTACCAACACCACTACCACTACCAACACCACTACCACTACCAACACCACTACCACTACAACACCACTACCACTAACAACACCACTACCACTACAAACACCACTACCACTACCAACACCACTACCACTACCAACACCACTACCATTACAAACACCACTACCACTACCAACACCACTACCACTACCAACACCACTACCACTACCAACACCACTACCACTACCAACACCACTTCCACTACCAACACCACTACCACTACCAACACCACTACCACTACCAACACCACTACCACTACCAACACCACTACCACTACCAACACCACTATCATTACAAACACCACTACCACTACCAACACCACTATCATTACCAACACCACTACCACTACCAACACCACTACCACTACCAACACCACTATCATTACAAACACCACTACCACTACCAACACCACTACCACTACCAACACCACTACCACTACCAACACCACTACCACTACCAACACCACTATCATTACAAACACCACTACCACTACCAACACCACTACCACTACCAACACCACTACCACTACCAACACCACTACCACTACCAACACCACTACCATTACCAACACCACTACCACTACCAACACCACTGCCACTACCAACACCACTAC
>OZ024743.1:375141559-375146559 GCA_964016885.1 Eledone cirrhosa | reverse complement strand
CCAACACCACTTCCACTACCAACACCACTACCACTACCAACACCACTACCACTACCAACACCACTACCATTACCAACACCACTACCACTACCAACACCACTACCACTACGAACACCACTACCACTACCAACACCACTACCACTACCAACACCACTACCATTACAAACACCACTACCACTACCAACACCACTACCACTACCAACACCACTACCATTACCAACACCACTACCATTACCAACACCACTACCACTACCAACACCACTACCACTACCAACACCACTACCACTACCAACACCAATACCACTACCAACACCACTACCACTACCAACACCACTACCACTACAAACACCACTACCATTACCAACACCACTACCAACACCACTACCATTACCAACACCACTACCACTACCAACACCACTACCATTACCAACACCACTACCACTACCAACACCACTACCATTACAAACACCACTACCAACACCACTACCACTACCAACACCACTACCATTACCAACACCACTACCATTACCAACACCACTACCACTACCAACACCACTACCACTACCAACACCACTACCACTACCAACACCACTACCACTACCAACACCACTACCATTACCAACACCACTACCATTACCAACACCACTACCACTACCAACACCACTACCACTACCAAACACCACTACCACTACCAACACCACTACCATTACCAACACCACTACCACTACCAACACCACTACCACTACCAACACCAATACCACTACCAACACCAATACCACTACCAACACCACTACCACTACCAACACCACCACCACTACCAACACCACTACCACTACCAACACCACTACCATTACCAACAACACTACCACTACCAACACCACTACCACTACCAACACCACTACCACTACCAACACCACTACCATTACAAACACCCCTACCACTACCAACACCACTACCATTACAAACACCACTACCACTACCAACACCACTACAATTACAAACACCCCTACCACTACCAACACCACTACCATTACCAAACACCACTACCACTACCAACACCACTACCATTACCAACACCACTACCACTACCAACACCACTACCACTACCAACACCACTACCATTACCAACACCACTACCACTACCAACACCACTACCACTACCAACACCACTACCACTACCAACACCACTACCACTACCAACACCACTACCACTACCAACACCACTACCATTACCAACACCACTACCACTACCAACACCACTACCACTACCAACACCACTACCACTACCAACACCACTACCACTACCAACACCACTACCATTACCAACACCACTACCACTACCAACACCACTTCCACTACCAACACCACTACCACTTCAAACACCCCTACCACTACCAACACCACTACCATTACAAACACCACTACCACTACCAACACCACTACCACTACCAACACCACTACCACTACCAACACCACTACCACTACCAACACCACTACCACTACAAACACCACTACCACTACCAACACCACTACCACTACCAACACCACTACCATTACAAACACCACTACCATTACAAACACCACTACCACTACAAACACCACTACCACTACCAACACCACTACCACTACCAACACCACTACCATTACAAACACCACTACCACTAACAACACCACTACCACTACCAACACCACTACCACTACCAACACCACTACCACTAACAACACCACTACCACTAACAACACCACTACCACTACAAACACCACTACCACTACCAACACCACTACCACTACCAACACCACTACCATTACAAACACCACTACCACTACCAACACCACTACCACTACCAACACCACTACCACTACCAACACCACTACCACTACCAACACCACTTCCACTACCAACACCACTACCACTACCAACACCACTACCACTACCAACACCACTACCACTACCAACACCACTACCACTACCAACACCACTATCATTACAAACACCACTACCACTACCAACACCACTATCATTACCAACACCACTACCACTACCAACACCACTACCACTACCAACACCACTATCATTACAAACACCACTACCACTACCAACACCACTACCACTACCAACACCACTACCACTACCAACACCACTACCACTACCAACACCACTATCATTACAAACACCACTACCACTACCAACACCACTACCACTACCAACACCACTACCACTACCAACACCACTACCACTACCAACACCACTACCATTACCAACACCACTACCACTACCAACACCACTGCCACTACCAACACCACTACCACTACCAACACCACTACCACTACCAACACCACTACCACTACCAACACCACTACCACTCCCAACACAACTACCACTACCAACACCACTACCACTACCAACACCACTACCACTACCAACACCACTACCACTACCAGCACCACTACCATTACCAACACCACTACCACTACCAACACCACTTCCACTACCAACACCACTACCACTACCAACACCACTACCATTACCAACACCACTACCACTACCAACACCACTACCACTACCAACACCACTACCACGACCAACACCACCACCACTAACAACACCACTACCATTACCAACATCACTACCACTACCAACACCACTACCACTACCAACACCACTACCACTACCAACACCACTACCGCTACCAACACCACTACCACTACCAACACCACTACCACTACCAACACCACTACCATTACCAACACCACTACCACTACCAACACCACTTCCACTACCAACACCACTTCCACTACCAACACCACTACCATTACCAACACCACTACCACTACCAACACCACTACCACTACCAACACCACTACCATTACCAACACCACTACCACTACCAACACCACTTCCACTACCAACACCACTTCCACTACCAACACCACTACCACTACCAACACCACTACCATTACCAACACCACTACCAACACCACTACCACTACCAACACCACTACCACGACCAACACCACTACCACTAACAACACCACTACCATTACCAACATCACTACCACTACCAACACCACTACCACTACCAACACCACTACCACTACCAACACCACTACCACTACCAACACCACTACCACTACCAACACCACTACCATTACCAACACCACTACCACTACCAACACCACTTCCACTACCAACACCACTTCCACTACCAACACCACTACCATTACCAACACCACTACCACTACCAACACCACTACCACTACCAACACCACTACCATTACCAACACCACTACCACTACCAACACCACTTCCACTACCAACACCACTTCCACTACCAACACCACTACCACTACCAACACCACTTCCACTACCAACACCACTACCACTACCAACACCACTACCATTACCAACACCACTACCACTACCAACACCACTACCACTACCAGCACCACTACCACTACCAACACCACTACCACTACCAACACCACTACCAACACCACTACCACTACCACTACCAACACCACTACCACTACCAACACCACTACCACTACAAATACCACTACCACTACAAACACCACTATCATTACCAACACCACTACCACTACCAACACCACTACCAC
Source organism: Eledone cirrhosa (assembly GCA_964016885.1). Classification (NCBI taxonomy): domain Eukaryota; kingdom Metazoa; phylum Mollusca; class Cephalopoda; order Octopoda; family Eledonidae; genus Eledone; species Eledone cirrhosa. The sequence goes on along the minus strand of OZ024743.1, from coordinate 375,142,941 downwards.
TACCAACACCACTTCCACTACCAACACCACTACCACTACCAACACCACTACCACTACCAACACCACTACCACTACCAACACCACTACCACTACCAACACCACTACCACTACCAACACCACTACCATTACCAACACCACTACCACTACCAACACCACTACCACTACCAACACCACTACCACTACCAACACCACTACCACTACCAACACCACTACCACTACCAACACCACTACCACTACCAACACCACTACCACTACCAACACCACTACCATTACCAACACCACTACCACTACCAACACCACTACCACTACCAACACCACTACCACTACCAACACCACTACCACTACCAACACCACTACCACTACCAACACCACTACCACTACCAACACCAATACCACTACCAACACCACTACCACTACCAACACCACTACCACTACCAACACCACTACCACTACCAACACCACTACCACTACCAACACCACTACCACTACCAACACCACTACCACTACCAACACCACTACCACTACCAACACCAATACCACTACCAACACCAATACCACTACCAACACCACTACCACTACCAACACCACTACCACTACCAACACCACTACCACTACCAACACCACTACCACTACCAACACCACTACCATTACCAACACCACTACCAACACCACTTCCACTACAAACACCACTACCACTACCAACACCACTACCACTACCAACACCACTACCACTACCAACACCACTACCACTACCAACACCACTACCACTACCAACACCACTACCGCTACCAACACCACTACCACTACCACTACTAACACCACTACCACTACCAACACCACTACCACTACCAACACCACTACCACTACCAACACCACTACCACTACCAACACCACTTCCACTACCAACACCACTACCACTACCAACACCACTACCACTACCAACACCACTACCACTACCAACACCACTACCACTACCAACACCACTACCACTACCAACAGCACTACCATTACCAACACCACTATCTCTACCAACACCACTACCACTACCAACACCACTACCACTACCAACACCAATACCACTACCAACACCACTACCACTACCAACACCACTACCACTACCAACACCACTACCACTACCAACACCACTACCACTACCAACACCACTACCATTACCAACACCACTACCACTACCAACACCACTACCACTACCAACACCACTACCACTACCAACACCAATACCACTACCAACACCACTACCACTACCAACACCACTACCACTACCAACACCACTACCACTACCAACACCACTACCACTACCAACACCAATACCACTACCAACACCACTACCACTACCAACACCACTACCACTACCAACACCACTT
>OZ024743.1:375131231-375141359 GCA_964016885.1 Eledone cirrhosa | reverse complement strand
ACCACTGACCCACAGTCCAATCACACACTTACCACTACCATACCTCCTAAGTCTCATACACTAGTCCTTCACTACACATACACCTATCTCCACAATACCATCATCTCACTAGTCCACTACCAACACTCCACTACCACTTACCAACACACACTACCACTACAACACCACACTCACTACGCTACTTACCACTACCACTACCAGAAGACCACCCACTACCATTACCACACCACTACCACTACCAACAACCACTACCACTACCAACACCTCCTACCACTAACAACCTACCACTACCTAACACACTACCACTACCAACACTCACTACCACTACCAACACCACTACATTACCAACACCACTACACTACCAACACCACTACCACACCAACACCACTACCACTACCAACACCACTACCACTACCAACACCACTACCACTACCAACACCAATACCACTACCAACACACTACCACTACCAACACCACTACCACTACCGAACACCACTACCACTACCAACACCACTACCATTACCAACACCACTACCACTACCAACACCACTACCACTACCAACACCACTACCACTACCAACACCACTACCACTACCAACACCACTACCACTACCAACACCACTACCACTACCAACACCACTACCACTACCAACACCACTACCTTACCAACACCACTACCAACACCACTTCCACTACCAACACCACTACCCACTACCAACACCACTACCAACACCACTACCACTACCAACACCACTACCACTACCAACACCACTACCAAACACCACTACCACTACCAACACCACTACCACTACCAACACCACTACCAACACCACTACCACTACAACACCACTACCACTTACCAACACCACTACCACTACCAACACCACTACCACTACCAACACCACTACCACTACCAACACCACTACCACTACCAACACCACTACCACTACCAACACCACTACCACTACCAACACCACTACCACTACCAACACCACTACCACTACCAACACCAATACCACTACCAACACCACTACACTACCAACACCACTACCACTACCCAACACCACTACCACTACCAACCCACTACCACTACCAACAACCACTACCACTACCAACACCACTACCACTACCAACACCACTACCACTACCAACACCACTACCACTACCAACACCACTACCACTACCAACACCACTACCACTACCAACACCACTACCACTACCAACACCACTACCATACCAACACCACTACTCAACACCACTACCACTACCAACACCACTACCACTACCAACACCACTACAACCACTACACTACCAACACCACTACCACTACCAACACCACTACCACTACCACTACAACACTACTACCACTACCAACACCACTACCACTACCAACACCACTACCACTACCAACACCACTACCACTACCAACACCACTCCACTACCAACACCACTACCACTACCAACACCACTACCCACTACCAACACCACTACCACTACAACACCACTACCACTACCAACACCACTACCACTACCAACACCACTACCACTACCAACACCACTACCACTACCAACACCACTACCACTACCAACACCACTACCACTACCAACACCACTACCACTACCAACACCACTACCACTACCAACACCACTCCACTCCACACCACTACCACAACCACCACTACCACTACCAACACCTACTACCACTACCAACACCACTACCACTACCAACACCACTACCCACTACCAACACCACTACCACTACCAACACCACTACCACTACCAACACCACTACCACTAACCAACACGCACTACCACTACCAACACCACTACCACTACCAACACCACTACCACTACCAACACCACTACCACTACCAACACCACTACCATCTACCAACACCACTACCACTACCAACACCACTACCACTACCAACACCACTACCACTACCAACACCACTACCACTACCAACACCACTACCACTACCAACACCACTACCACTACCAACACCACTACCACTACCAACACCACTACCACTACCAACACCACTACCACTACCAACACCACTACCACTACCAACACCACTACCACTACCAACACCACTACCACTACCAACACCACTACCACTACCAACACCACTACCACTACCAACACCACTACCACTACCAACACCACTACCACTACCAACACCACTACCACTACCAACACCACTACCACTACCAACACCACTACCACTACCAACACCACTACCACTACCAACACCACTACCACTACCCAACACCACTACCACTACCAACACCACTACCACTACCAACACCACTACCACTACCAACACCACTACCACTACCAACACCACTACCAACTACCAACACCACTACCACTACCAACAACCACTACCACTACCAACACCACTACCACTACCAACACCACTACCACTACCAACACCACTACCACTACCAACACCACTACCACTACCAACACCACTACCACTACCAACACCACTACCACTTTACCAACACCACTACCAACTACCAACAACCACTACCACTACCAACACCAACTACCACTACCAACACCACTTCCACTACCAACACCACTACCACTACCAACACCACTACCACTACCAACACCACTACCACTACCAACACCACTACCACTACCAACACCACTACCACTACCAACACCACTACCACTACCAACACCACTACCACTACCAACACCACTACCACTACCAACACCACTACACTACCAACACCACTACCACTACCAAACACCACTACCACTACCAACACCACTACCACTACCATCACCACTACCATTACCAACACCACTACCACTACCAACACCACTACCACTACCAACACCACTACCACTTACCAACACCACTACCACTACCAACACCACTACCACTACCAACACCACTACCACTCACTCAACTCACCAACTTACCACTACCACACCACTACCACTACCAACACCACTACCACTACCAACACCACTCACACTACCACTACCAACACCACTACCACTACCAACACCACTACCACTACCAACACCACTACCACTACCAACACCACTTCCACTACCAACACCACTACCACTACACCAACACCACTACCACTACCAACACCACTACCACTACCAACACCACTACCACTACCAACACCACTACCACTACCAACACCACTACCACTACCAACACCACTACCACTACCAACACCACTACCATTACCAACACCACTACCTACTACCAACACCACTACCACTACCAACACCACTACCACTACCAACACCACTACCACTACCTACACCACTACCACTACCAACACCACTTACCACTACCAACACCACTACCACTACCAACACCACTACCACTACCAACACCACTACCACTACCAACACCACTACCTCAACACCACTACCACACCACTACCACTACCAACACCACTACCACTACCAACACCACTACCACTACCACTACCATACACCCACTACCAACACCCAACACCACTACCACTACCAACACCACTACCACTACCAACACCACTACCACTACCAACACCACTACCACTACCAACACCACTACCACACCACACCACTACCACTACCAACACCACTACCACTACCAACACCACTACCACTACCAACACCACTACCAACACCACTACCACTACCAACACCACTACCACTACCAACACCACTACCACTACCAACACCACTACCACTACCAACACCACTACCACTACCAACACCACTACCACTACCAACACCACTACCACTACCAACACCACTACCACTACCAACACCACTACCACTACCAACACCACTACCACTACCAACACCACTACCACTACCAACACCACTACCACTACCACACCACTACCACTACGACACCACTACCACTACCAACACCACTACCACTACCAACACCCACTCCCACTACCAACACCACTACCACTACCACCACTACCACTACCAACACCACTACCAACACCACTACCACTACCAACACCACTACCACTACCAACACCACTACCATTACCAACTACCACTACCAACACCACTACCCCTACCACTACCAACACCACTACCACTACCAACACCACTACCACTACCAACACCACTACCACTACCAACACCACTACCATTACCAACACCACTACCACTACCAACACCACTACCACTACCAACACCACTACCCTACCACTACCAACACCACTACCACTACCAACACCACTACCACTACCAACACCACTACCACTACCAACACCACTACCATTACCAACACCACTACCACTACCAACACCACTACCACTACCAACACCACTACCAACACCACTACCACTACCAACACCACTACCACTACCAACACCACTACCATTACCAACACCACTACCACTACCAACACCACTACCCCCTACCTCTACCAACACCACTACCACTACCAACACCACTACCACTACCAACTCCACTACCACTACCACTACCAACACCACTACCACTACCAACACCACTACCACTACACCAACACCACTACCACTACCAACACCACTACCACTACCAACACCACTACCACTACCAACACCACTACCAAAACCACTACCACTACCAACACCACTACCACTACCAACACCACTAACCATCTACCAACACCACTACCACTACCAACACCACTACCACTACCAACACCACTACCACTACCAACACCACTACCACTACCAACACCACTACCACTACCAACACCACTACCACTACCATCTACCAACACCACTACCATTACCAACACCACTACCACTACCAACACCACTACCACTACCAACACCACTACCACTACCAACACCACTACCACTACCAACACCACTACCACTACCAACACCACTACCACTACCACTACCAACACCACTACCATTACCAACACCACTACCACTACCAACACCACTACCACTACCAACACCACTACCACTACCAACACCACTACTACTACCACTTACCAACACCACTACCACTACCAACACCACTACCCACTACCAACACCACTACCACTACCAACACCTCTACCACTACCAACACCCACTACCACTACCAACACCCACTACCACTCACCAACACCACTACCGCTACCAACACCACTACCACTACCAACACCACTACCACTACCACTACCACTACTAACACCACTACCACTACCAACACCACTACCACTACCACTACCAACACCACTACCACTACCAACACCACTACCACTACCAACACCACTACCACTACCAACACCACTACCACTACCAACACCACTACCATTACCAACACCACTACCACTACCAACACCACTACCACTACCAACACCACTACCACTACCAACACCACTACCACTACCAACACCACTACCACTACCACTACCAACACCACTACCACTACCAACACCACTACCACTACCAACACCACTACCACTACCACTACAACACCACTACCACTACCAACACCACTACCACTACCAACACCACTACCACTACCACACCACTACCACTACCACTACCACTACCAACACCACTACCACTACCAACACCACTACCACTACCACTACCAACACCACTACCAACACCACTACCACTACCACTACCAACACCACTACCACTACCAACACCACTACCACTACCAACACCACTACCACTACCAACACCACTACCACTACCACTACCAACACCACTACCACTACCAACACCACTACCACTACCAACACCACTACCACTACCAACACCACTACCACTACCACTACCAACACCACTACCACTACCAACACCACTACCACTACCAACACCACTACCACTACCAACACCACTACCACTACCACTACCAACACCACTACCACTACCAACACCACTACCACTACCAACACCACTACCACTACCAACACCACTACCACTACCAACACCACTACCACTACCACTACCAACACCACTACCACTACCAACACCACTACCACTACCAACACCACTACCACTACCAACACCACTACCACTACAAACACCACTACCACTACCAACACCACTACCACTACCAACACCACTACCACTACCAACACCACTACCACTACCAACACCACTACCACTACCACTACCAACACCACTACCACTACCAACACCACTACCACTACCAACACCACTACCATTACCAACACCACTACCACTACCAACACCACTACCACTACCAACACCACTACCACTACCAACACCACTACCACTACCAACACCACTACCACTACCACTACCAACACCACTACCACTACCAACACCACTACCACTACCAACACCACTACCACTACAAACACCACTACCACTACCAACACCACTACCACTACCAACACCACTACCACTACCACTACCAACACCACTACCACTACCAACACCACTACCACTACCAACACCACTACCACTACCACTACCAACACCACTACCACTACCAACACCACTACCACTACCAACACCACTACCACTACCACTACCAACACCACTACCACTACCAACACCACTACCACTACCAACACCACTACCACTACAAACACCACTACCACTACCAACACCACTACCACTACCAACACCACTACCACTACCACTACCAACACCACTACCACTACCAACACCACTACCACTACCAACACCACTACCACTACAAACACCACTACCGCTACCAACACCACTACCACTACCAACACCACTACGCTACCAACACCACTACCATTACCAACACCCCTACCACTACTAACACCACTACCATTACCAACACCACTACCACTACCAACACCACTACCACTACCAACACCACTACCACTACCACTACCAACACCACTACCACTACCACTACCAACACCACTACCACTACCAACACCACTACCGCTACCAACACCACTACCACTACCACTACCAACACCACTACCACTACCAACACCACTACCACTACCACTACCACTACCACTACTAACACCACTACCACTACAAACACCACTACCACTACCAACACCACTACCGCTACCAACACCACTACCACTACCACTACTAACACCACTACCAACACCACTACCGCTACCAACACCACTACCACTACCACTACTAACACCACTACCAACACCACTACCGCTACCAACACCACTACCACTACCACTACTAACACCACTACCAACACCACTACCGCTACCAACACCACTACCACTACCACTACCAACACCACTACCATTACAAACACCACTACCACTACCAACACCACTACCACTACCAACACCACTACCACTACCAACACCACTACCAACACCACTACCACTACCACTACTAACACCCCTACCACTACCAACACCACTACCACTACCAACACCACTACCACTACCAACACCACTTCCACTACCAACACCACTACCGCTACCAACACCACTACCAACACCACTACCACTACCACTACTAACACCCCTACCACTACCAACACCACTACCACTACCAACACCACTACCGCTACCAACACCACTACCACTACCACTACTAACACCCCTACCACTACCAACACCACTACCACTACCAACACCACTACCGCTACCAACACCACTACCAACACCACTACCACTACCACTACTAACACCCCTACCACTACCAACACCCCTACCACTACCAACACCACTACCACTACCACTACCAACACCACTACCACTACCAACACCACTACCGCTACAAACACCACTATCACTACAAACACCACTACCACTACCAACACCACTACCGCTACCAACACCACTACCACTACCACTACTAACACCACTACCACTACCAACACCACTACCATTACAAACACCACTACCACTACCACTACCACTACCACTACCAACACCACTACCAACACCACTACCACTACCACTACTAACACCACTACCACTACAAACACCACTACCACTACCAACACCGCTACCACTACCAACACCACTACCGCTACCAACACCACTACCACTACCACTACTAACACCACTACCACTACCAACACCACTACCACTACCAACACCACTACCACTACAAACACCAATACCACTACTAACACCACTACCATTACCAACACCACTACCACTACCAACACCACTACCACTACCAACACCACTACCCCTACCAACACCAGTACCACTACCAACACCACTACCACTACCAACACCACTACCATTACAAACACCAATACCACTACCAACACCAATACCACTACCAACACCACTACCACTACCAACACCACTACCAACACCACTACCACTACCAACACCACTGGCACTACCAACACCACTACCACTACAAACACCACTACCACTACCAACACCAATACCACTACCAACACCACTACCACTACCAACACCACTACCACTACTAACACCACTACCATTACCAACACCACTACCACTACCAACACCACTACCATTACCAACACCACTACCACTACCAACACCACTACCATTACCAACACCACTACCACTACCAACACCACTACCACTACCAACACCATTACCACTACGAACACCACTACCAACACCACTACCACTACCACTACCAACACCACTACCACTACAAACACCACTACCATTACCAACACCACTACCACTACCAACACCACTACCATTACCAACACCACTACCACTACCAACACCACTACCACTACCAACACCACTACCACTACCAACACCATTACCACTACGAACACCACTACCAACACCACTACCACTACCACTACCAACACCACTACCACTACAAACACCACTACCACTAGCAACACCACTACCACTACCAACACCACTACCATTACCAACACCACTACCACTACCAACACCACTACCACTACCAACACCACTACCACTACCAACACCATTACCACTACGAACACCACTACCAACACCACTACCACTACCACTACCAACACCACTACCACTACCAACACCACTACCATTACCAACACCACTACCACTACCAACACCACTACCACTACCAACACCATTACCACTACCAACACCACTACCAACACCACTACCACTACCAACACCACTACCACTACCAACACCACTACCATTACCAACACCACTACCACTACCAACACCACTACCATTACCAACACCACTACCACTACCAACACCACTACCACTACCAACACCACTACCACTACCAACACCACTACCACTACCAACACCACTACCACTACCAACACCACTACCATTACCAACACCACTACCACTACCAACACCACTACCACTACCAACACCATTACCACTACCAACACCACTACCAACACCACTACCACTACCAACACCACTACCACTACCAACACCACTACCATTACCAACACCACTACCACTACCAACACCACTACCATTACCAACACCACTACCACTACCAACACCACTACCACTACCAACACCACTACCACTACCAACACCACTACCATTACCAACACCACTACCACTACCAACACCACTACCACTACCAACACCACTACCACTACCAACACCACTACCACTACCAACACCACTACCACTACCAACACCACTACCACTACCAACACCACTACCACTACCATCACCACAACCACTACCAACACCACTACCACTACCAACACCACTACCACTACCATCACCACAACCACTACCAACACCACTACCACTACCAACACCACTACCACTACCAACACTACTACCACTACCAACACCACTACCACTACCATCACCACAACCACTACCAACACCACTACCACTACCAACACCACTACCACTACCAACACTACTACCACTACCAACACCACTACCACTACCATCACCACAACCACTACCAACACCACTACCACTACCAACACCACTACCACTACCAACACTACTACCACTACCAACACCACTACCACTACCAACACCACTACCACTACCAACACCACTACCACTACCAACACCACTACCACTACCACTACCAACACCACTACCACTACCAACACCACTACCACTACCAACACCACTACCACTACCAACACCACTACCACTACCATTATAATCACCATCACCACCGCCATCATCATCAGTATCACCATAATCACAACTACCATAATCACCACTACGACGTCGACCACCACCATCATCATCAGTA
>OZ024743.1:375078731-375123731 GCA_964016885.1 Eledone cirrhosa | reverse complement strand
CCTGCCAGTGTCACTCTTTCACCACTCCTTCCCTCTCTGTCTGTCTCTGTTACTGTCACTCTCGCCACTGTCACACTCTCTATACCTGCCACTGTCACTCTTTCACCACTCCTTCCCTCTCTGTCTGTCTCTGTTACTGTCACTCTCCCCTGTGTCACTCTCTCTATACCTGCCACTGTCACTCTTTCACGACTCCTTCCCTCTCTGTCTGTCTCTGTTACTGTCACTCTCGCCACTGTCACACTCTCTATACCTGCCACTGTCACTCTTTCACCACACCCTTCCCTCTCTGTCTGTCTCTGTTACTGTCACTCTCGCCACTGTCACACTCTCTATACCTGCCAGTGTCACTCTTTCACCACTCCTTCCCTCGCTGTCTGTCTCTGTTACTGTCACTCTCCCCACTGTCACACTCTCTATACCTGCCACTGTCACTCTTTCACCACTCCCTCTCTCCCTGTCTGTCTCTGTTACTGTCCCTCTCCCCGCTGTCACACTCTCTATACCTGCCACTGTCACTCTTTCACCACTCCTTCCCTCTCTGTCTGTCTCTGTTACTGTCACTCTCCCCACTGTCACACTCTCTATACCTGCCACTGTCACTCTTTCACCACTCCTTCCCTCTCTGTCTGATCTGTTACTGTCACTCTCCCCACCGTCACACTCTCTATACCTGCCACTGTCACTCTTTCACCACTCTTTCCCTCGCTGCCTGTCTCTGTTACTGTCACTCTCCCCACTGTCACACTCTCTATACCTGCGACTGTCACTCTTTCACCACTCCTTCCCTCTCTGTCTGTCTCTGTTACTGTCGCTCTCCCCACTGTCACACTCTCTATACCTGCCACTGTCACTCTTTCAAACTACTTCCCTCTCTGTCTGTCTCTGTTACTGTCACACTATCTATACCTGCCACTGTCACTCTTTCACCACTCCTTCCCTCTCTGTCTGTCTCTGTTACTGTCACTCTCCCCACTGTCACACTCTCTATACCTGCCAGTGTCACTCTTTCATCACTCCTTCCCTCTCTGTCTGTTTCTGTTACTGTCACTCTCCCAAGTGTCACAGTCTCTATACCTGCCACTGTCACTCTTTCACCACTCCCTCTCTCTCTGCCTGTCTCTGTTACTGTCACTCTCCCCACTGTCACACTCTCTATACCTGCCAGTGTCACTCTTTCACCACTCCTTCCCTCTCTGTCTGTCTCTGTTACTGTCACTCTCGCCACTGTCACTCTCTATACCTGCCACTGTCACTCTTTCACCACACCCTTCCCTCTCTGTCTGTCTCTGTTACTGGCACTCTCCCCACTGTCACACTCTCTATACCTACCACTCTCACTCTTTTACCACTCCCTCTCTCTCTGTCTGTCTCTGTTACTGTCACTCTCCCCACTGTCGCACTCTCTATACCTGCCACTGTCACTCTTTGAACACTCCTTCCCTCTCTGCCTGTCTCTGTTACTGTCACTCTCCCCACTGTTGCACTCTCTATACCTGCCATTGTCACACTTTCACCAATCCTTCCCTCTCTGTCTGTCTCTGTTACTGTCACTCTCCCCACTGTCACACTCTCTATACCTGCCACTGTCACTATTTAAACACCCCTTCCCTCTCTGTCTGTTTCTGTTACTGACACTCTCCCCACTGTCACACTCTCTATACCTGCCACTGTCACTCTTTGAACACTCCTTCCCTCTCTGCCTGTCTCTGTTACTGTCACTCTCCCCACTATTGCACTCTCTATACCTGCCACTGTCACTCTTTCACCACTCCCTCCCTCTCTGTCTGTCTCTGTTACTGTCACTCTCCCCACTGTCACACTCTCTATACCTGCCACTGTCACTCTTTCACCACTCCTTCCCTCTCTGTCTGTCTCTGTTACTGTCACTCTCCCCACTGTCACACTCTCTATACCTGCCACTGTCACTCTTTTACCACTCTTTCCCTCTCTGTCTGTCTCTGTTACTGTCACTGTCCCCATTGTCACACTCTCTATACCGGCCACTGTCACTCTTTCACCACTCTTTCCCTCTCTGTCTGTCTCTGTTACTGTCACTCTCCCCACTGTCACGCTCTCTATACCTGCCACTGTCACTCTTTCACCACTCCTTCCCACCCTCTCTGTCTCTGTTACTATCACTCTCCCCACTGTCACACTCTCTATACCTGCCACTGTCACTTTATCACCACTCCCTCCCACCCTCTCTGTCTCTGTTACTATCACTCTCCCCACTGTCACACTCTCTATACCTGCCACTGTCACTCTTTCACCACTCCCCCTCTCTGTCTTTCTCTGTTACTGTTACTCTCCCCACTGTGACATTCTCTATACCTGCCACTGTCACTCTTTCACCACTCTTTCCCTCTCTGCCTGTCTCTGTTACTGTCACTCTCCCCACTGTCACACTCTCTATACCTGCCACTGTCACTCTTTCACCACTCCTTCTTTCTCTGTCTGTCTCTGTTACTATCACTCTCCCCACTGTGACACTCTCTATACCTGCGACTGTCACTCTTTCACCACTCCTTCCCTCTCTGTCTGTCTCTGTTACTGTCACTCTCCCCAGTGTCACACTCTCTATACCTGCCACTGTCACTCTTTCACCACTCCTTCTTTCTCTGTCTGTCTCTGTTACTGTCACTCTCCCCACTGTCACACTCTCTATACCTGCCACTGTCACTCTTTCACCACTCCTTCCCTCTCTGTCTGTCTCTGTTACTGTCACTCTCCCCACTGTCACACTCTCTATACCTGCCAGTGTCACTCTTTCACCACTCCTTCCCTCTCTGTCTGTCTCTGTTACTGTCACTCTCGCCACTGTCACACTCTCTATACCTGCCACTGTCACTCTTTCACGACACCCTTCCCTCTCTGTCTGTCTCTGTTATAGTCACTCTCCCCACTGTCACACTCTCTATACCTGCAACTGTCACTCTTTCACCACTTCCTCTCTCTCTGTCTGTCTCTGTTACTGTCACTCTCCCCACTGTCACACTCTCTATACCTGCCACTATCACTCTTTCAACACTCCTTCTCTCTCTGTCTGTCTCTGTTACTGTCACTCTCCCCACTGTCACACTCTCTATACCTGCCACTGTCACTCTTTCACGACACCCTTCCCTCTCTGTCTGTCTCTGTTATAGTCACTCTCCCCACTGTCACACTCTCTATACCTGCAACTGTCACTCTTTCACCACTTCCTCTCTCTCTGTCTGTCTCTGTTACTGTCACTCTACCCACTGTCACACTCTCTATACCTGCCACTATCACTCTTTCAACACCCCTTCTCTCTCTGTCTGTCTCTGTTACTGTCACTCTCCCCACTGTCACACTCACTATACCTGCCACTGTCACTCTTTCACCACTTCCTCTATCTCTGCTTGTCTCTGTTACTGTCACTCTCCCCACTGTCACACTCTCTATACCTATCACTCTCACTCTTTCACCACTCCCTCTCTCTCTGTCTGTCTCTGTTACTGTCACTCTCCCCACTGTCACACTCTCTATACCTGCCACTGTCACTCTTTGAACACTCCTTCCCTCTCTGCCTGTCTCTGTTACTGTCACTCTCCCCACTGTTGCACTCTCTATACCTGCCACTGTCACTCTTTCACCACTCCTTCCCTCTCGGTCTGTCTCTGTTACTGTCACTCTCCCCATTGTCACACTCTCTATACCTGCCACTGTCACTATTTAAACACCCCTTCCCTCTCTGTCTGTTTCTGTTACTGACACTCTCCCCACTGTCACACTCTCTATACCTGCCACTGTCACTCTTTCAACACTACTTCCCTCTCTGCCTGTCTCTGTTACTGTCCCTCTCCCCGCTGTCACACTCTCTATACCTGCCACTGTCACTCTTTCACCACTCCTTCCCTCTCTGTCTGATCTGTTACTGTCACTCTCCCCACTGTCACACTCTCTATTCCTGCCACTGTCACTCTTTCACCACTCTTTCCCTCTCTGCCTGTCTCTGTTACTGTCACTCTCCCCACTGTCACACTCTCTATACCTGCGTCTGTGACTCTTTCACCACTCCTTCCCTCTCTGTCTGTCTCTGTTTCTGTCGCTCTCGCCACAGTCACACTCTCTATACCTGCCACTGTCACTCTTTCAACACTACTTCCCTCTCTGTCTGTCTCTGTTACTGTCACACTATCTATACCTGCCACTGTCACTCTTTCACCACTCCTTCTCTCTCTGTCTGTCTCTGTTACTGTCACTCTCGCCACTGTCACACTCTCTATACCTGCCACTGTCACTCTTTCACCACTCCCTCTCTCTCTGTCTGTCTCTGTTACTGTCACTCTCCACTGTGTCACACTCTCTATACCTGCCACTGTCACTCCTTCAGCACTCCCTCTCTCTCTGTCTGTCTCTGTTACTGTCACTCTCCCCACTGTCACACTCTCTATACCTGCCACTGTCACTCTTTCACCACACCCTTCCCTCTCTGTCTGTCTCTGTTACTGTCACTCTCCCCACTGTCACACGCTCTATACCTGCCAATGCCACTCTTTCACCACTCCTTCCCTCTCTGTCTGTCTCTGTTACTGTCACTCTCGCCACTGTCACACTCTCTATACCTGCCACTGTCACTCTTTCACCACTCCTTCCCTCTCTGTCTGTCTCTGTTACTGTCACTCTCCCCACTGTCACACTCTCTATACCTGCCACTGTCACTCTTTCACCACTTCCTCTCTCTCTGTCTGTCTCTGTTACTGTCACTCTCCCCACTGTCACACTCTCTATACCTGCCACTCTCACTCTTTCAACACTCCTTCTCTCTCTGTCTGTCTCTGTTACTGTCACTCTCCCCACTGTTGCACTCTCTATACCTGCCACTGTCACTCTTTCACCACTTCCTCTATCTCTGCTTGTCTCTGTTACTGTCACTCTCCACACTGTCACACTCTCTATACCTACCACTCTCACTCTTTAACCACACCCTCTCTCTCTGTCTGTCTCTGTTAATGTCACTCTCCCACTGTCACACTCTCTATACCTGCCACTGTCACTCTTTGAACACTCCTTCCCTCTCTGCCTGTCTCTGTTACTGTCACTCTCCCCACTGTCGCACTCTCTATACCTGCCACTGTCACTCTTTCACCACTCCTTCCCTCTCTGTCTGTCTCTGTTACTGTCACTCTCCCCACTGTCACACTCTCTATACCTGCCACTGTCACTATTTAAACACCCCTTCCCTCTCTGTCTGTTTCTGTTACTGACACTCTCCCCACTGTCACACTCTCTATACCTGCCACTGTCACTCTTTCACCACTCCTTCCCTCTCTGTCTGTTTCTGTTACTGTCACTCTCCCAAGTGTGACACTCTCTATACCTGCCACTGTCACTCTTTCACCACTCCTTCCCTCTCTGTCTGTCTCTGTTACTGTCACACTCTCTATATCTGCCACTGTCACTCTTTCAACACTCCTCCCCTCTCTGTCTGTCTTTGTTACTGTCAATCTCCCCACTGTCACACTCTATATACCTGCCACTGTCACTCTTTCACCACTCCTTCCCTCTCTGTCTGTTTCTGTTACTGTCACTCTCCCAAGTGTGACACTCTCTATACCTGCCACTGTCACTCTTTCACCACTTCCTCTATCTCTGCCTGTCTCTGTTACTGTCACTCTCCCCACTGTCACACTCTCTATACCTGACACTGTCACTCTTTCATCACTCCTTCCCTCTCTGTCTGTTTCTGTTACTGTCACTCTCCCCACTGTCACACTCTCTATACCTGCGACTGTCACTCTTTCACCACTCCTTCCCTCTCTGTCTGTCTCTGTTACTGTCGCTCTCCCCACTGTCACACTCTCTATACCTGCCACTGTCACTCTTTCAAACTACTTCCCTCTCTGTCTGTCTCTGTTACTGTCACACTATCTATACCTGCCACTGTCACTCTTTCACCACTCCTTCCCTCTCTGTCTGTCTCTGTTACTGTCACTCTCCCCACTGTCACACTCTCTATACCTGCCAGTGTCACTCTTTCATCACTCCTTCCCTCTCTGTCTGTTTCTGTTACTGTCACTCTCCCAAGTGTCACAGTCTCTATACCTGCCACTGTCACTCTTTCACCACTCCCTCTCTCTCTGCCTGTCTCTGTTACTGTCACTCTCCCCACTGTCACACTCTCTATACCTGCCAGTGTCACTCTTTCACCACTCCTTCCCTCTCTGTCTGTCTCTGTTACTGTCACTCTCGCCACTGTCACTCTCTATACCTGCCACTGTCACTCTTTCACCACACCCTTCCCTCTCTGTCTGTCTCTGTTACTGGCACTCTCCCCACTGTCACACTCTCTATACCTACCACTCTCACTCTTTTACCACTCCCTCTCTCTCTGTCTGTCTCTGTTACTGTCACTCTCCCCACTGTCGCACTCTCTATACCTGCCACTGTCACTCTTTGAACACTCCTTCCCTCTCTGCCTGTCTCTGTTACTGTCACTCTCCCCACTGTTGCACTCTCTATACCTGCCATTGTCACACTTTCACCAATCCTTCCCTCTCTGTCTGTCTCTGTTACTGTCACTCTCCCCACTGTCACACTCTCTATACCTGCCACTGTCACTATTTAAACACCCCTTCCCTCTCTGTCTGTTTCTGTTACTGACACTCTCCCCACTGTCACACTCTCTATACCTGCCACTGTCACTCTTTGAACACTCCTTCCCTCTCTGCCTGTCTCTGTTACTGTCACTCTCCCCACTATTGCACTCTCTATACCTGCCACTGTCACTCTTTCACCACTCCCTCCCTCTCTGTCTGTCTCTGTTACTGTCACTCTCCCCACTGTCACACTCTCTATACCTGCCACTGTCACTCTTTCACCACTCCTTCCCTCTCTGTCTGTCTCTGTTACTGTCACTCTCCCCACTGTCACACTCTCTATACCTGCCACTGTCACTCTTTTACCACTCTTTCCCTCTCTGTCTGTCTCTGTTACTGTCACTGTCCCCATTGTCACACTCTCTATACCGGCCACTGTCACTCTTTCACCACTCTTTCCCTCTCTGTCTGTCTCTGTTACTGTCACTCTCCCCACTGTCACGCTCTCTATACCTGCCACTGTCACTCTTTCACCACTCCTTCCCACCCTCTCTGTCTCTGTTACTATCACTCTCCCCACTGTCACACTCTCTATACCTGCCACTGTCACTTTATCACCACTCCCTCCCACCCTCTCTGTCTCTGTTACTATCACTCTCCCCACTGTCACACTCTCTATACCTGCCACTGTCACTCTTTCACCACTCCCCCTCTCTGTCTTTCTCTGTTACTGTTACTCTCCCCACTGTGACATTCTCTATACCTGCCACTGTCACTCTTTCACCACTCTTTCCCTCTCTGCCTGTCTCTGTTACTGTCACTCTCCCCACTGTCACACTCTCTATACCTGCCACTGTCACTCTTTCACCACTCCTTCTTTCTCTGTCTGTCTCTGTTACTATCACTCTCCCCACTGTGACACTCTCTATACCTGCGACTGT
Organism: Eledone cirrhosa; assembly: GCA_964016885.1. Taxonomy (NCBI): domain Eukaryota; kingdom Metazoa; phylum Mollusca; class Cephalopoda; order Octopoda; family Eledonidae; genus Eledone; species Eledone cirrhosa. Next base: position 375,116,227 of record OZ024743.1, on the reverse strand, counting down.
CACTCTTTCACCACTCCTTCCCTCTCTGTCTGTCTCTGTTACTGTCACTCTCCCCAGTGTCACACTCTCTATACCTGCCACTGTCACTCTTTCACCACTCCTTCTTTCTCTGTCTGTCTCTGTTACTGTCACTCTCCCCACTGTCACACTCTCTATACCTGCCACTGTCACTCTTTCACCACTCCTTCCCTCTCTGTCTGTCTCTGTTACTGTCACTCTCCCCACTGTCACACTCTCTATACCTGCCAGTGTCACTCTTTCACCACTCCTTCCCTCTCTGTCTGTCTCTGTTACTGTCACTCTCGCCACTGTCACACTCTCTATACCTGCCACTGTCACTCTTTCACGACACCCTTCCCTCTCTGTCTGTCTCTGTTATAGTCACTCTCCCCACTGTCACACTCTCTATACCTGCAACTGTCACTCTTTCACCACTTCCTCTCTCTCTGTCTGTCTCTGTTACTGTCACTCTCCCCACTGTCACACTCTCTATACCTGCCACTATCACTCTTTCAACACTCCTTCTCTCTCTGTCTGTCTCTGTTACTGTCACTCTCCCCACTGTCACACTCTCTATACCTGCCACTGTCACTCTTTCACGACACCCTTCCCTCTCTGTCTGTCTCTGTTATAGTCACTCTCCCCACTGTCACACTCTCTATACCTGCAACTGTCACTCTTTCACCACTTCCTCTCTCTCTGTCTGTCTCTGTTACTGTCACTCTACCCACTGTCACACTCTCTATACCTGCCACTATCACTCTTTCAACACCCCTTCTCTCTCTGTCTGTCTCTGTTACTGTCACTCTCCCCACTGTCACACTCACTATACCTGCCACTGTCACTCTTTCACCACTTCCTCTATCTCTGCTTGTCTCTGTTACTGTCACTCTCCCCACTGTCACACTCTCTATACCTATCACTCTCACTCTTTCACCACTCCCTCTCTCTCTGTCTGTCTCTGTTACTGTCACTCTCCCCACTGTCACACTCTCTATACCTGCCACTGTCACTCTTTGAACACTCCTTCCCTCTCTGCCTGTCTCTGTTACTGTCACTCTCCCCACTGTTGCACTCTCTATACCTGCCACTGTCACTCTTTCACCACTCCTTCCCTCTCGGTCTGTCTCTGTTACTGTCACTCTCCCCATTGTCACACTCTCTATACCTGCCACTGTCACTATTTAAACACCCCTTCCCTCTCTGTCTGTTTCTGTTACTGACACTCTCCCCACTGTCACACTCTCTATACCTGCCACTGTCACTCTTTCAACACTACTTCCCTCTCTGCCTGTCTCTGTTACTGTCCCTCTCCCCGCTGTCACACTCTCTATACCTGCCACTGTCACTCTTTCACCACTCCTTCCCTCTCTGTCTGATCTGTTACTGTCACTCTCCCCACTGTCACACTCTCTATTCCTGCCACTGTCACTCTTTCACCACTCTTTCCCTCTCTGCCTGTCTCTGTTACTGTCACTCTCCCCACTGTCACACTCTCTATACCTGCGTCTGTGACTCTTTCACCACTCCTTCCCTCTCTGTCTGTCTCTGTTTCTGTCGCTCTCGCCACAGTCACACTCTCTATACCTGCCACTGTCACTCTTTCAACACTACTTCCCTCTCTGTCTGTCTCTGTTACTGTCACACTATCTATACCTGCCACTGTCACTCTTTCACCACTCCTTCTCTCTCTGTCTGTCTCTGTTACTGTCACTCTCGCCACTGTCACACTCTCTATACCTGCCACTGTCACTCTTTCACCACTCCCTCTCTCTCTGTCTGTCTCTGTTACTGTCACTCTCCACTGTGTCACACTCTCTATACCTGCCACTGTCACTCCTTCAGCACTCCCTCTCTCTCTGTCTGTCTCTGTTACTGTCACTCTCCCCACTGTCACACTCTCTATACCTGCCACTGTCACTCTTTCACCACACCCTTCCCTCTCTGTCTGTCTCTGTTACTGTCACTCTCCCCACTGTCACACGCTCTATACCTGCCAATGCCACTCTTTCACCACTCCTTCCCTCTCTGTCTGTCTCTGTTACTGTCACTCTCGCCACTGTCACACTCTCTATACCTGCCACTGTCACTCTTTCACCACTCCTTCCCTCTCTGTCTGTCTCTGTTACTGTCACTCTCCCCACTGTCACACTCTCTATACCTGCCACTGTCACTCTTTCACCACTTCCTCTCTCTCTGTCTGTCTCTGTTACTGTCACTCTCCCCACTGTCACACTCTCTATACCTGCCACTCTCACTCTTTCAACACTCCTTCTCTCTCTGTCTGTCTCTGTTACTGTCACTCTCCCCACTGTTGCACTCTCTATACCTGCCACTGTCACTCTTTCACCACTTCCTCTATCTCTGCTTGTCTCTGTTACTGTCACTCTCCACACTGTCACACTCTCTATACCTACCACTCTCACTCTTTAACCACACCCTCTCTCTCTGTCTGTCTCTGTTAATGTCACTCTCCCACTGTCACACTCTCTATACCTGCCACTGTCACTCTTTGAACACTCCTTCCCTCTCTGCCTGTCTCTGTTACTGTCACTCTCCCCACTGTCGCACTCTCTATACCTGCCACTGTCACTCTTTCACCATTCCTTCCCTCTCTGTCTGTCTCTGTTACTGTCACTCTCCCCACTGTCACACTCTCTATACCTGCCACTGTCACTATTTAAACACCCCTTCCCTCTCTGTCTGTTTCTGTTACTGACACTCTCCCCACTGTCACACTCTCTATACCTGCCACTGTCACTCTTTCACCACTCCTTCCCTCTCTGTCTGTTTCTGTTACTGTCACTCTCCCAAGTGTGACACTCTCTATACCTGCCACTGTCACTCTTTCACCACTCCTTCCCTCTCTGTCTGTCTCTGTTACTGTCACACTCTCTATATCTGCCACTGTCACTCTTTCAACACTCCTCCCCTCTCTGTCTGTCTTTGTTACTGTCAATCTCCCCACTGTCACACTCTCTATACCTGCCACTGTCACTCTTTCACCACTCCTTCCCTCTCTGTCTGTTTCTGTTACTGTCACTCTCCCAAGTGTGACACTCTCTATACCTGCCACTGTCACTCTTTCACCACTCCTTCCCTCTCTGTCTGTCTCTGTTACTGTCACACTCTCTATATCTGCCACTGTCACTCTTTCAACACTCCTCCCCTCTCTGTCTGTCTTTGTTACTGTCAATCTCCCCACTGTCACACTCTATATACCTGCCACTGTCACTCTTTCACCACTCCTTCCCTCTCTGCCTGTCTCTGTTACTGTCACTCTCCCCACTGTCACACTCTCTATACCTGACACTGTCACTCTTTCATCACTCCTTCCCTCTCTGTCTGTTTCTGTTACTGTCACTCTCCCCGGTGTCACACTCTCTAAACCTGCCACTGTCACTCTTTCACCACCCCCTCTCTCTCTGTCTGTCTCTGTTACTGTCACTGTCCCCACTGTCCCACTCTCTATACCTGCCACTGTCACTCTTTCACCACTTCCTCTCTCTCTGTCTGTCTCTGTTACTGTCACTCTCCCCACTGTCAAACTCTCTATACCTGCCACTGTCACGCTTTCACCACTCCTTCCCTCTCTGTCTGTCTCTGTTACTGTCACTCTACCCACTGTCACACTCTCTATACCTGCCACTGTCACTCTTTCACCACTCCCTCTCTCTTTCTGTCTGTCTCTGTTACTGTCACTCTCCCCACTGTCACACTCTCTATACCTGCCACTGTCACTCTTTCACCACTCCCTCTCTCTCTGTCTGTCTCTGTTACTGTCACTCTCCCCTGGTCACTCTCTCTATACCGTCCACTGTCACTCTTTCACCACTTCCTCTCTCTCTGCCTGTCTCTGTTAATGTCACTCTCCCCACTGTCACACTCTCTACACCTTCCACTGTCACTCTTTCACCACTCTTTCCCTCTCTGTCTGTCTCTGTTACTGTCACTCTCCCCACTGTCACACTCTCTATACCTGCAAGTGTCACTCTTTCACCACTCCTTCCCTCTCTGTCTGTCTCTGTTACTATCACTCTCCCCACTGTCACTCTTTCACCACCCCTTCCCTCTCTGTCTGTCTCTGTTACTGTCACTCTCCCCACTGTCACACTCTCTATACCTGCCACTGTCACTCTTTCACCACTCCCTTCCCTTTCTGTCTGTCTCTGTTACTATCACTCTCGCCACTGTCACATTCTCTAAACCTGCCAGTGTCACTCTTTCACCACGCCTTCCCTCTCTGTCTGTCTCTGTTACTGTCACTCTCCACACTGTCACACTCTCTATACCTGCCACTGTCACTCTTTCACCACACCATTCCCTCTCTGTCTGTCTCTATAACTGTCACTCTCGCCACTGTCACACTCTCTATACCTGCCACTGTCACTCTTTCACCACACCCTTCCCTCTCTGTCTGTCTCTGTTACTGCCACTCTCGGCACTGTCACTATCTCTATACCTGCCACTATCACTCTTTCACCACTTCCTGTCTCTCTGACTGTCTCTGTTACTGACACCCTCCCCACTGTCACACTCTCTATACCTGCCACTGTCACTCTTTCAACACTCCTTACCTCTCTGTCTGTCTCTCTTACTGTCACTCTCCCCACTGTTGCACTCTCTATACCTGCCACTGTCACTCTTTCACCACTCCTTCCCTCTCTGTCTGTCTCTGTTACTGTCACTCTCCCCAGTGTCACACTCTCTATACCTGCCACTGTCACTCTTTCAACACTACTTCCCTCTCTGTCTGTCTCTGTTACTGTCACACTCTCTATACCTGCCACTGTCATTCTTTCAACACTCTTTCCCTCTCTGTCTGTCTCTGTTACTGTCACTCTCCCCACTGTCACTCTCTCTATACCTGCCACTGTCACTCTTTCAACACTACTTCCCTCTCTGTCTGTCTCTGTTACTGTCACTCTCCCCACTGTCACGCTCTCTATACCTGCCACTGTCATTCTTTCAACACTCCTTCCCTCTCTGCCCGTCTCTGTTACTGTCACTCTCCCCACTGTCACACTCTCTATACCTGCCACTGTCACTCTTTCACCACTCCCTGCCTCTCTGTCTGTCTCTGTTACTGTCACTCTCACCACTGTCACACTCTCTATACCTGCCACTGTCACTCTTTCACCACTCCTTCTCTCTCTGTCTGTCTTTGTTACTGTCAATCTCCCCACTGTCACACTCTCTATACCTGCCACAGTCACTCTTTCACCACTCCTTCCCTCTCTGTCTATCTCCGTTACTGTCACTCTCCCCACTGTCACACTCTCTATACATGCCACTGTCACTCTTTCACCACTCCTTCTCTCTCTGCATGTCTCTGTTACTGTCACTCTCCCCACTGTTGCACTCTCTATACCTGCCACTGTCACTCTTTCACCACTCCTTCCCTCTCTGTCTGTCTCTGTTACTGTCACTCTCCCCACTGTCACACTCTCTATACCTGCCACTGTCACTCTTTCAACACTACTTCCCTCTCTGTCTGTCTCTGTTACTGTCACACTTTCTATACCTGCCACTGTCATTCTTTCAACACTCCTTCCCTCTCTGTCTGTCTCTGTTACTGTCACTCTCCCCACTGTCACACTCTCTATACCTGCCACTGTCACTCTTTCATCACTCCTTCCCTCTCTGTCTGTTTCTGTTACTGTCACTCTCCCCGGTGTCACACTCTCTAAACCTGCCACTGTAACTCTTTCACCACTCCCTCTCTCTCTGTCTGTCTCTGTTACTGTCACTCTCCCCACTATCACACTTTCTATACCTGCCACTGTCACTCTTTCACCACTTCCTCTCTCTCTGTCTGTCTCGGTTACTGTCACTCTACCCTGTGTCACTCTCTCAATACCTGCCACTGTCACTCTTTCACCACTTCCTCTCTATCTGTCTGTCTATGTTACTGTCACTCTCGCCACTGTCACACTCTCTATACCTGCCAGTGTCACTCTTTCACCACTCCTTCCCTCTCTGTCTGTCTCTGTTACTGTCACTCTCCCCACTGTCACACTCTCTATACCTGCCAGTGTCACTCTTTCACCACTCCTTCCCTCTCTGTCTGTCTCTGTTACTGTCACTCTCCCCATTGTCACACTCTCTATACCTGCCACTGTCACTATTTAAACACCCCTTCCCTCTCTGTCTGTTTCTGTTACTGACACTCTCCCCACTGTCACACTCTCTATACCTGCCACTGTCACTCTTTCAACACTACTTCCCTCTCTGCCTGTCTCTGTTACTGTCCCTCTCCCCGCTGTCACACTCTCTATACCTGCCACTGTCACTCTTTCACCACTCCTTCCCTCTCTGTCTGTCTCTGTTACTGTCAATCTCCCCACTGTCACACTCTCTATACCTGCCACTGTCACTCTTTCACCACTCCTTCCCTCTCCGTCTGATCTGTTACTGTCACTCTCCCCACTGTCACACTCTCTATACCTGCCACTGTCACTCTTTCACCACTCCTTCCCTCTCTGTCTGTCTCTGTTACTGTCACTCTCCCCACTGTCACACTCTCTTAACCTGCCACTGTCACTCTTTCACCACTTCCTCTCTCTCTTCCTGTCTCTGTTACTGTCACTCTCCCCACAGTCACACTCTCTATACCTGCCACTGTCACTCTTTCAACACTACTTCCCTCTCTGTCTGTCTCTGTTACTGTCACACTCTCTATATCTGCCACTGTCACTCTTTCAACACTCCTTCCTTCTCTATCTGTCTCTGTTACTGTCACTCTCCCCACTGTCACACACTCTATACCTGCCACTCTCACTCTTTCAACACTCCTTCCCTCTCTGTCTGTCTCTGTTACTGTCACTCTCCCCACTGTCACACTCTCTATACCTGCCACTGTCACTCTTTCCACACACCTTCCCTCTCTGTGTGTCTCTGTTACTGTCACTCTCCCCACTGTCACACTCTCTATACCTGCCACTGTCACTCTTTCAACAATCCTTCCCTCTCTGTCTGTCTCGGTTACTGTCATTCTCCCCTGTGTCACTCTCTCTATAGCTGCCACTGTCACTCTTTCACCATTTCCTCTCTATCTGTCTATGTTACTGTCACTCTCGCCACTGTCACACTCTCTATACCTGCCAGTGTCACCTTTTCACCACTCCTTCCCTCTCTGTCTGTCTCTGTTACTGTCACTCTCCCCACTGTCACACTGTCTATACCTGCCACTGTCACTCTTTCATCACTCCTTCCCTCTCTGTCTGTCTCTGTTACTGTCACTCTCCCCACTGTCACACTCTCTATACCTGCCACTGTCACTCTTTCACCACTTCCTCTCTCTCTGTCTGTCTCTGTTACTGTCACTCTCCCCACTGTCACACTCTCTATACCTGCCACTGTCACTCTTTCACCACTTCCTCTATCTCTGTCTGTCTCTGTTACTGTCACTCTCGCCACAGTCACACTCACTATACCTGTCACTGTCACTCTTTCAACACTCCTTCCCTCTCTGTCTGTCTCTGTTACTGTCACTGTCCCCACTGTCACACTCTCTATACCTGCCACTGTCACTCTTTCACCACTCCTTCCCTCTCTGTCTGTCTCTGTTACTGTCACTCTCCCCACTGTCACACTCTCTATACCTGCAAGTGTCACTCTTTCACCACTCATTTCATCTCGGTCTGTCTCTGTTACTGTCACTCTCCCCACTGTCACACTCTCTTAACCTGCCACTGTCACTCTTTCACCACTTCCTCTCTCTCTTCCTGTCTCTGTTACTGTCACTCTCCCCACTGTCACACTCTCTATACCTGCCACTGTCACTCTTTCAACACTACTTCCCTCTCTGTCTGTCTCTGTTACTGTCACACTCTCTATATCTGCCACTGTCACTCTTTCAACACTCCTTCCCTCTCTGTCTGTCTCTGTTACTGTCACTCTCCCCACTGTCACACACTCTATACCTGCCACTGTCACTCTTTCAACACTCCTTCCCTCTCTGTCTGTCTCTGTTACTGTCACTCTCCCCACTGTTACACTCTCTATACCTGCCACTGTCACTCTTTCCACACTCCTTCCCTCTCTGTGTGTCTCTGTTACTGTCACTCTCCCCACTGTCACACTCTCTATACCTGCCACTGTCACTCTTTCAACACTACTTCCCTCTCTGTCTGTCTCTGTTACTGTCACACTCTCTATATCTGCCACTGTCACTCTTTCAACACTCCTTCCCTCTCTGTCTGTCTCTGTTACTGTCACTTTCCCCACTGTCACACACTCTATACCTGCCACTGTCACTCTTTCAACACTCCTTCCCTCTCTGTCTGTCTCTGTTACTGTCACTCTCCCCACTGTCACACTCTCTATACCTGCCAGTGTCACTCTTTCAACACTCCGTCCCTCTCTGTCTGTCTCTGTTACTGTCACTCTCCCCACTGTCACACTCTCTTAACCTTCCACTGTCACTCTTTCACCACTTCATCTCTCTCTGCCTGTCTCTGTTACTGTCACTCTCCCCACTGTCACACTCTCTATACCTGCCACTGTCACGCTTTCAGCACTCCTTCCCTCTCTGTCTGTCTCTGTTACTGTCACTCTACCCACTGTCATACTCTCTATACCTGCCAGTGTCACTCTTTCATCACTCATTCCCTCTCTGTCTGTTTCTGTTACTGTCACTCTCCCCAGTGTCTCACTCTCTATACCTGCCACTGTCACTCTTTCACCACTCCCTCTCTCTCTGTCTGTCTCTGTTACTGTCACTCTCCCCTGTGTCACTCTCTCTATACCGGCCACTGTCACTCTTTCACCACTTCCTCTCTCTCTGCCTGTCTCTGTTACTGTCACTCTCCCCACTGTCACACTCTCTATATCTGCCACTCTCACTCTTTCACCACTCCCTCTCTCTCTGTCTGTCTCTGTTACTGTCACTCTCCCCACTGTCACACTCTCTATACCTGCCACTCTCACTCTTTGAACACTCCTTCCCTCTCTGCCTGTCTCTGTTACTGTCACTCTCCCCACTGTTGCACTCTCTATACCTGCCACTCTCACTCTTTCACCACTCCTTCCCCCTCTGTCTGTCTCTGTTACTGTCACTCTCCCCACTGTCACACTCTCCATACCTGCCACTGTCACTATTTAAACACCCCTTCCCTCTCTGTCTGTCTCTGTAACTGACACACTCCCCACTGTCACACTCTCTATACCTGCCACTGTCACTCTTTCAACACTACTTCCCTCTCTGTCTGTCTCTGTTACTGTCACACTCTCTATATCTGCCACTGTCACTCTTACAACACTCCTTCCCTCTCTGTCTGTTTCTGTTACTGTCACTCTCCCCAGTGTCACACTCTCTAAACCTGCCACTGTCACTCTTTCACCACCCCCTCTCTCTCTGTCTGTCTCTGTTACTGTCACTGTCCCCACTGTCCCACTCTCTATACCTGCCACTGTCACTCTTTCACCACTCTTTCCCTCTCTGTCTGTCTCTGTTACTGTCACTCTCCCCACTGTCACACTCTCTATACCTGCAAGTGTCACTCTTCCACCACTCCTTCCCTCGCTGTCTGTCTCTGTTACTATCACTCTCCTCACTATCACAATTTCTATACCTGCCAGTGTCACTCTTTCACCACTTCCTCTCTCTCTGCCTGTCTCTGTTACTGTCACTCTCCCCACTGTCACACTCTCTATACCTGCCACTGTCACGCTTTCACCACTCCTTCCCTCTCTGTCTGTCTCTGTTACTGACACTCTACCCACTGTCACACTCTCTATACCTGCCACTGTCACTCTTTCACCACTCCCTCTCTCTCTCTGTCTGTCTCTGTTACTGTCACTCTCCCCACTGTCACACTCTCTATACCTGCCACTGTCACTCTTTCACCACTCCCTCTCTCTCTGTCTGTCCCTGTTACTGTCACTCTCCCCTGTGTCACTCTCTCTATACCGGCCACTGTCACTCTTTCACCACTTCCTCTCTCTCTGCCTGTCTCTGTTAATGTCACTCTCCCCACTGTCACACTCTCTATACCTTCCACTGTCACTCTTTCACCACTCTTTCCCTCTCTGTCTGTCTCTGTTACTGTCACTCTCCCCACTGTCACACTCTCTATACCTGCAAGTGTCACTCTTTCACCACTCCTTCCCTCTCTGTCTGTCTCTGTTACTATCACTCTCCCCACTGTCACTCTTTCACCACCCTTCCCTCTCTGTCTGTCTCTGTTACTGTCACTCTCCCCACTGTCACACTCTCTATACCTGCCACTGTCACTCTTTCACCACTTCCTCTCTCTCTGTCTGTCTCTGTTACTGTCACTCTCCCCACTGTCACACTCTCTATACCTGCCACTGTCACTCTTTCACCACTTCCTCTATCTCTGTCTGTCTCTGTTACTGTCACTCTCGCCACAGTCACACTCACTATACCTGTCACTGTCACTCTTTCAACACTCCTTCCCTCTCTGTCTGTCTCTGTTACTGTCACTCTCCCCACTGTCACACTCTCTATACCTGCCACTGTCACTCTTTCACCACTTCCTCTCTCTCTGTCTGTCTCTGTTACTGTCACTCTCCCCACTGTCACACTCTCTATACCTGCCACTGTCACTCTTTCACCACTTCCTCTATCTCTGTCTGTCTCTGTTACTGTCACTCTCGCCACAGTCACACTCACTATACCTGTCACTGTCACTCTTTCAACACTCCTTCCCTCTCTGTCTGTCTCTGTTACTGTCACTGTCCCCACTGTCACACTCTCTATACCTGCCACTGTCACTCTTTCACCACTCCTTCCCTCTCTGTCTGTCTCTGTTACTGTCACTCTCCCCACTGTCACACTCTCTATACCTGCAAGTGTCACTCTTTCACCACTCATTTCATCTCGGTCTGTCTCTGTTACTGTCACTCTCCCCACTGTCACACTCTCTTAACCTGCCACTGTCACTCTTTCACCACTTCCTCTCTCTCTTCCTGTCTCTGTTACTGTCACTCTCCCCACTGTCACACTCTCTATACCTGCCACTGTCACTCTTTCAACACTACTTCCCTCTCTGTCTGTCTCTGTTACTGTCACACTCTCTATATCTGCCACTGTCACTCTTTCAACACTCCTTCCCTCTCTGTCTGTCTCTGTTACTGTCACTCTCCCCACTGTCACACACTCTATACCTGCCACTGTCACTCTTTCAACACTCCTTCCCTCTCTGTGTGTCTCTGTTACTGTCACTCTCCCCACTGTCACACTCTCTATACCTGCCACTGTCACTCTTTCAACACTCCGTCCCTCTCTGTCTGTCTCTGTTACTGTCACTCTCCCCACTGTCACACTCTCTTAACCTTCCACTGTCACTCTTTCACCACTTCATCTCTCTCTGTCTGTCTTTGTTACTGTCACTCTCCCCACTGTCACACTCTCTATACCTGCCACTGTCACGCTTTCAGCACTCCTTCCCTCTCTGTCTGTCTCTGTTACTGTCACTCTACCCACTGTCATACTCTCTATACCTGCCAGTGTCACTCTTTCATCACTCATTCCCTCTCTGTCTGTTTCTGTTACTGTCACTCTCCCCAGTGTCTCATTCTCTATACCTGCCACTGTCACTCTTTCACCACTCCCTCTCTCTCTGTCTGTCTCTGTTACTGTCACTCTCCCCTGTGTCACTCTCTCTATACCGGCCACTGTCACTCTTTCACCACTTCCTCTCTCTCTGCCTGTCTCTGTTACTGTCACTCTCCCCACTGTCACACTCTCTATATCTGCCACTCTCACTCTTTCACCACTCCCTCTCTCTCTGTCTGTCTCTGTTACTGTCACTCTCCCCACTGTCACACTCTCTATACCTGCCACTCTCACTCTTTGAACACTCCTTCCCTCTCTGCCTGTCTCTGTTACTGTCACTCTCCCCACTGTTGCACTCTCTATACCTGCCACTGTCACTCTTTCACCACTCCTTCCCCCTCTGTCTGTCTCTGTTACTGTCACTCTCCCCACTGTCACACTCTCCATACCTGCCACTGTCACTATTTAAACACCCCTTCCCTCTCTGTCTGTCTCTGTTACTGACACACTCCCCACTGTCACACTCTCTATACCTGCCACTGTCACTCTTTCAACACTACTTCCCTCTCTGTCTGTCTCTGTTACTGTCACACTCTCTATATCTGCCACTGTCACTCTTACAACACTCCTTCCCTCTCTGTCTGTTTCTGTTACTGTCACTCTCCCCAGTGTCACACTCTCTAAACCTGACACTGTCACTCTTTCACCACCCCCTCTCTCTCTGTCTGTCTCTGTTACTGTCACTGTCCCCACTGTCCCACTCTCTATACCTGCCACTGTCACTCTTTCACCACTCTTTCCCTCTCTGTCTGTCTCTGTTACTGTCACTCTCCCCACTGTCACACTCTCTATACCTGCAAGTGTCACTCTTCCACCACTCCTTCCCTCGCTGTCTGTCTCTGTTACTATCACTCTCCTCACTATCACAATTTCTATACCTGCCACTGTCACTCTTTCACCACTCTCTCTCTCTCTCTGTCTGTCTCTGTTACTGTCACTCTCCCCACTGTCACACTCTCTATACCTGCCACTGTCACTCTTTCACCACTCCCTCTCTCTCTGTCTGTCTCTGTTACTGTCACTCTCCCCTGTGTCACTCTCTCTATACCTTCCACTGTCACTCTTTCACCACTCTTTCCCTCTCTGTCTGTCTCTGTTACTGTCACTCTCCCCACTGTCACACTCTCTATACCTGCAAGTGTCACTCTTTCACCACTCCTTCCCTCTCTGTCTGTCTCTGTTACTATCACTCTCCCCACTGTCACTCTTTCACCACCCCTTCCCTCTCTGTCTGTCTCTGTTACTGTCACTCTCCCCACTGTCACACTCTCTATACCTGCCACTGTCACTCTTTCACCACTCTTTCCCTCTCTGTCTGTCTCTGTTACTGTCACTCTCCCCACTGTCACACTCTCTATACCTGCAAGTCTCACTCTTCCACCACTCCTTCCCTCGCTGTCTGTCTCTGTTACTGCCACTCTCGGCATTGTCACTATCTCTATACCTGCCACTGTCACTCTTTCAACACTCCTTACCTCTCTGTCTGTCTCTGTTACTGTCACTCTCCCCACTGTTGCACTCTCTATACATGCCACTGTCACTCTTTCACCACTCCTTCCCTCTCTGTCTGTCTCTGTTACTGTCACTCTCCCCACTGTCACACTCTATACCTGCCACTGTCACTCTTTCACCACTCCTTCCCTCTCTGTCTGTCTCTGTTACTGTCACTCTCCCCACTGTCACACTCTCTATACCTGCCACTGTCACTCTTTCAACACTACTTCCCTCTCTGTCTGTCTCTGTTACTGTCACTCTCCCCACTGTCACGCTCTCTATACCTGCCACTGTCACTCTTTCACCACTCCTTCCCTCTCTGTCTGTCTCTGTTACTGTCACTCTCCCCACTGTCACACTCTCTATATCTGCCACTGTCATTCTTTCAACACCCCTTCCCTCTCTGTCTGTCTCTGTTACTGTCACTCTCCCCACTGTCACTCTCTCTATACCTGCCACTGTCACTCTTTCAACACTACTTCCCTCTCTGTCTGTCTCTGTTACTGTCACTCTCCCCACTGTCACGCTCTCTATACCTGCCACTGTCATTCTTTCAACACTCCTTCCCTCTCTGCCCGTCTCTGTTACTGTCACTCTCCCCACTGTCACACTCTCTATACCTGCCACTGTCACTCTTTCACCACTCCCTCCCTCTCTGTCTGTCTCTGTTACTGTCACTCTCACCACTGTCACACTCTCTATACCTGCCACTGTCACTCTTTCACCACTCCTTCTCTCTCTGTCTGTCTTTGTTACTGTCAATCTCCCCACTGTCACACTCTCTATACCTGCCACAGTCACTCTTTCACCACTCCTTCCCTCTCTGTCTGTCTCTGTTACTGTCACTCTCCCCACTGTCACACTCTCTATACCTGCCACTGTCACTCTTTCAACACTCCTTCTCTCTCTGTCTGTCTTTGTTACTGTCAATCTCCCCACTGTCACACTCTCTATACATGCCACTGTCACTCTTTCAACACTACTTCCCACTCTGTCTGTCTCTGTTACTGTCAAACTCTCTATACCTGCCACTGTTACTCTTTCAACACTCCTTCCCTCTCTGCATGTCTCTGTTACTGTCACTCTCCCCACTGTTGCACTCTCTATACCTGCCACTGTCACTCTTTCACCACTCCTTCCCTCTCTGTCTGTCTCTGTTACTGTCACTCTCCCCACTGTCACACTCTCTATACCTGCCACTGTCACTCTTTCAACACTACTTCCCTCTCTGTCTGTCTCTGTTACTGTCACTCTCCCCACTGTCACGCTCTCTATACCTGCCACTGTCATTCTTTCAACACTCCTTCCCTCTCTGCCTGTCTCTGTTACTGTCACTCTCACCACTGTCACACTCTCTATACCTCCCACTGTCACTCTTTCACCACTCCTTCTCTCTCTGTCTGTCTTTGTTACTGTCAATCTCCCCACTGTCACACTCTCTATACCTGCCACAGTCACTCTTTCACCACTCCTTCCCTCTCTGTCTATCTCTGTTACTGTCACTCTCCCCACTGTCACACTCTCTATACCTGCCACTGTCACTCTTTCACCACTCCTTCTCTCTCTGTCTGTCTTTGTTACTGTCAATCTCCCCACTGTCACACTCTCTATACCTGCCACTGTCACTCTTTTACCACTCCCTCTCTCTCTGTCTGTCTCTGTTACTGTCACTCTCGCCACTGTCACACTCTCTATACCTGCCAGTGTCACTCTTTCACCACTCCTTCCTTCTCTGTCTGTCTCTGTCACTGTCACTCTCCCCTGTGTCACTCTCTCTATACCTGCCACTGTCACTCTTTCACCACTTCCTCTCTCTCTGCCTGTCTCTGTTACTGTCACTCTCCCCTGTGTCACTCTCTCTATACCTGCCACTGTCACTCTTTCACCACTTCCTCTCTCTCTGCCTGTCTCTGTTACTGTCACTCTCCACACTGTCACACTCTCTATACCTGCCACTGTCACTCTTTCACCACTTCCTCTCTCTCTGCCTGTCTCTGTTACTGTCACTCTCCCCACTGTCACACTCTCTATACCTGCCACTGTCACTCTTTCACCACTCCTTCCTTCTCTGTCTGTCTCTGTTACTGTCACTCTCCCCACTGTCACACTCTCTATACCTGCCACTGTCACTCTTTCACCACTCCTTCCCTCTCTGTCTGTTTCTGTTACTGTCACTCTCGCCACTGTCACACTTCTATACCTGCCAGTGTCACTCTTTCACCACTCCTTCCTTCTCTGTCTGTCTCTGTCACTGTCACTCTCCCCTGTGTCACTCTCTCTATACCTGCAACTGTCACTCTTTCACCACCTCCTCTCTCTCTGCCTGTCTCTGTTACTGTCACTCTCCCCTGTGTCACTCTCTCTATACCTGCCACTGTCACTCTTTCACCACTTCCTCTCTCTCTGCCTGTCTCTGTTACTGTCACTCTCCCCACTGTCACACTCTCTATACCTGCCACTGTCACTCTTTCACCACTCCTTCTCTCTCTGTCTGTCTCTGTTACTGTCACTCTCCCCACTGTCACACTCTCTATACCTGCCACTGTCACTCTTTCACCACTCCTTCCCTCTCTGTCTGTCTCTGTTACTGTCACTCTCCCCACTGTCACACTCTCTATACCTGCCACTGTCACTCTTTCACCACTCCTTCCCTCTCTGTCTGTCTCTGTTACTGTCACTCTCCCCACTGTCACACTCTCTATACCTGCCACTGTCACTCTTTCACCACTCCTTCCCTCTCTGTCTGTCTCTGTTACTGTCACTCTCCCCACTGTCACACTCTCTATACCTGCCACTGTCACTCTTTCACCACTCCTTCCCTCTCTGTCTGTCTCTGTTACTGTCACTCTCCCCACTGTCACACTCTCTATACCTGCCACTGTCACTCTTTCACCACTCCTTCCCTCTCTGTCTGTCTCTGTTACTGTCACTCTCCCCACTGTCACACTCTCTATACCTGCCACTGTCATTCTTTCACCACTCCTTCTCTCACTGTCTGTCTCTGTTACTGTCACTCTCCCCACTGTCACACTCTCTATACCTGCCACTGTCACTCTTTCACCACTTCCTTTCTCTCTGTCTGTCTCTGTTACTGTCACTCTCCCCACTGTCACACTCTCTATACCTGCCACTGTCACTCTTTCACCACTCTCTTCTATATCCGCCCCAGGTTGGGTCAGCTTATGGTTTTGGTTCTATGTGTGCAATGTGTGTATATTATTTTCCAAAGGCGGTGGATAGGTAGTATCGGTGGAGGGTCGGACGCCATGCTTTCCATCATAGAGTTACGGCTCTTTATGAACTGAGTTCAAATCCCGCCGAGGTGAACTTTACCTTTCATCCTCACGGGGTCGATAAATAAAGTACCAGTCAGACACTGCGGTCAATTTCATCAACTCCCCCCCCCCCCCAAAAAAAAATTGCTGGCCTTGTGCCTAAATAAGAAACCATTATTCTAGCATAGCTTTCTACCATAGTTATGTCCCTTTACGGTCTAAGTTCAAATCCCGTCGAGGTTAACTTTGCCTTTCAACCTTACAGGGTGGATAAAATAAAGTACCAGTAATGCACTGGGTAATTGCTGGCCTTGTGCCAAAAGTAGAAACAATTATTCTAAAAGCGAAGTTAGATGAAAACATTTTTCGTCTATCTAGTTTATACTCCCAGAATTAGAGTTTTTTCTCATTTAATTTTAATACGCACACACACACATATATATATATACATGCCCCCTACACATAAGTATAGGTGTTACAATACATGTGGAGCTAGACAAACAGTTATTTAAAACCGAGGGTAGGGGCAAATATGTTATAATAAAGAGATTAATTTGGTAAAGTATTATAAAACACAATAATTGTTTCTACTTTTGGCATAAGGCCAGCAATTACCCAGTGCATTACTGGTACTTTATTTTATCGACCCCGTAAGGATGAAAGGCAAAGTTAACCTTGGCGGGATTTGAACTCAGAATGGCAAGGGCCGTAACTCTATGCATCGAAGCATGGCGTCCGACCCTCTACCGACACTGCCAAATAAAACACAATAATTGTTTCTACTTTTGGCACAAGGCCAGCAATTACCCAGTGCATTACTGGTACTTTATTTTATCCACCCTGTAAGGATGAAAGGAAAAGTTAACCTCGGTGGGATTTGAACTCAGACCATAACACAATAATGAACACAAGATATGGTAGAGAAATATTTAAAAAATCATTTTAGGGAACACATCCACCACAGATAGGGCCCAGGGTCGGATTTAGACCTTGGAGGGTCTGGAGAAATTCAGGTTTGATGGGAGCGGCTCATACACAAGTTAGCTTGGCGCAAGTAATTG
The DNA here is from genome assembly GCA_964016885.1 of Eledone cirrhosa. NCBI lineage: Eukaryota > Metazoa > Mollusca > Cephalopoda > Octopoda > Eledonidae > Eledone > Eledone cirrhosa. The sequence continues at coordinate 375,098,813 of OZ024743.1, read as the reverse complement.
GAATTGAAACATTATACATACAGATATTAAATAAAAAAAATTCTAACCATCCTAAAACCAAAAGACCCAGCTGAGGGCACAAATAAATTGCTACGGCCGTCACTGGTGGGGCCTCCCAATGCAAGGGGAGTGGGGCAATTGCCCCCCCCCCCCCCATTAAATCCGGCCCTGCCTGGAGATCGTCACCGACACCCTCTGTAAGCATTTTTTCAGTGACTTCATTAACAAAAGTACTCATATTTTCTAGATAAAAATATTTTATCTCTCCGTATACTTCTTTTGTAAAAAGTAAAAGTCTTTTGTTCGGGAGCTCTTGCTAACAATCCTATATTTTCAAATCCATCTACATATTGCTGGAATTTTCCTCCTCCAGATCATACAGCTTGTTAAAGCAACCCAGTGTTGTTGGTTCAGACGAGCATGTATTTCAATGAATCACTATGTTTAGCATCTTTTTTATTATAAAAAAAAAAAGATTTCTGACTTATTTTAAGAGAGAGCATGTGTGGGACATGCAGTCGCGATGTCTATAACTATTTGTAAAGAAAGAAAAATGGAGAGTTCTTTGAAATAGATTCAGAATTGAACTGTAAAATAGAAAATCTGATATGTTTCGACTGCAAAGAAAATTATATCGGTCAGACCGGTAACTTGTGTGAATGAGTCAGTGTACACAGACAACTGATACAAAATTCAGACCCAAACAGCGAACGTTTAGAAATTTGCGGTAGAAGTAAATTCAAAATATTCCCTTTTTATCAATATGTAAGTGATGACCAAAATACCGTCTAGAAATAAAGAAAGATTTTACTTCTTGATTTATGTATTATTTTATTCACAGTTGTATAAATAACATGGCAAATATGTTATAAATATATACATACATAACATTATAATTAACATTACAAATGCGCAAATAACATTTATTAAAACATGATATTGTGTAGCCTCAGGCCAATCTTGATCATCAGATTTATGGTGTTCAAGCCTTAATCCTCTTTTCTTTTGAACTACTGTATGTGTTGATCATCAGATCAATGGTGTTCAAGCTTTAATCCTCTCTTCTTTTCAGCGATATGTTGATCATCAGATCTATGGTGTTCAAGCCTTAACCCTCTCTTCTTTTGAAGGATATGTTGATCAGCAGATCGATGGTGTTCAAGCTTTAATCATCTCTTCATTTGTGGGATATGTGAGATTACATTATTTGATATGTTCATTCCTTATTTAGGAAAGTAGAGTGTAATACAATTGAGATTGCAACAGGAAGCCATCCAGTGTATTATTCGGTGTTGTGCTCACAGCCGTCACAAACTTCGTCAGTTTACTGAAATTACGTAGATACATAAAACACATGTCCACGGTTATGTAGAAAAATGATAGTCTGACGAATTAAATGTGAATTGAAAGTAGATCGTCAGCACCCAAGAAACCATGGGTATTATCCACTTGATTATATAATTATTGACTTGTAAAAGCGCCATGTGATACGCGAAAATCCTCACCAGCGGCAACAACAGCAACAACAACAAAAATACGTCAATGCTGGTTGAATAAACAACCATCAACGAAAAGACGAAAACAAAATGCAATATGAATATTTGTTAGCATTAAGAATGTTGAATAAACTGGAGAAGAAAGCAGAATCTCGATTTTCATGGCAGCAGATTAGCGCACACGCCATGTATGATTAAGAAGGATTGGAGAATTAGATATTTCAACAGTAACGATTCAAGAAAAACTAACTTTTAAGCAACACACACCGACACACTATGTAATATGGCGGCTGCAGCTTGATGATGTCTGTCGTCTCCATTCCAGCAGCTGGGGCAGGTTGATTATTGTTCTATTAGAAAGGCTAGAGTACAGTTTTTGAGGAACGTGTTTGTATTTAATTTATGTTCTGTACGGTATATGCCTAGTGGGTGGTGTTAATTGTAAGTTGGAGTTCACGCAGAGCATGGCTTTGGTGTAGATTTGTTTACGTTGTAGTTATGGCAATTGTTGGTGTTAGTTTTATATATATAGGTCATAAATACCGCTCCATCTTTAACCGACACAAAGTTAAACTAGGATACTCCTCCGCTAAGAACATGAAGGCCCACATCACCAGCAGCCCTAGGAGCAACACCCCACCAGGGTGCTCTTGCTGTAAGCCTGAAGCTTGCCTCCTTCAACAACAATGCAACACACCTGCTGTAATCTATGGAACTGTGGTCACTTCCAACCGACCAAACGAACCACAGGAGGTCAAATCCTATGTGCGCATGGCGGAGGGCCGATTCAAGGAGCGTTTCATGAACCAACAGTCTACCTTCAGATACCCGGACAGACGTTCATCCACGAAACTCGCGAGTCACGTATGGTCCCTCAAGGACTCAAGTATAGACTACTCCATTCAATGGAAAGCCATCACTAAGTCCAAGCCATACGCAAGGGGAAATGCGACGTGTGCCTTATGTATTGACGAACGAATAACTATTCTAAAGTGATTACGCAATAGTGATTGCCTAAACACGAGAAGTGAATTTTTCACACGTTGTCCACATGTGACCAAACATCTATTGCATAACTACAAGGCTCCGGACTGATTCTTTGTAATTCTATTTTTAATTTAATTTTAATTTTATTTTCAACCTAAAAACTTTCCGGACTTTCGCGTTCGTACGGTTGTCCTTCCTGTTCCTATAACCATGCAAATACCGAGCTGAAGATCCTCTAAGGTGAAACAATTATTCTCGATATGGTGAACTAACTGTTGTGTAACCACTTATATATATATATATATATATATATATATATATATATATATATATATATATATATATATATATATATATATATATATATATATATATATATATATATATATATATATAATTATGTAATAAACAACACAATATAATTATTCCATTACCCAAGGTTTCACGAAGTCAGACGATTCTAACAGAGGCGTCTGAATCCGTTCATCAGATAGAAATCTTTAATTTGGTTATAAGATATGAAATTAAAATATATTATAAATGAAAGTGAAGCTGTACTATACATAGGGCACTCTTCTTTTCTTTACTTTTCCACGGAAATACTTAATACACACACACACACACACACACACACACATATATATATATATATATATATATATATATATATATATATATATATATATATATATATATATCCTATGTAACTCGTTTTCCTATCCGTACAGCTTATGCTATTTCTAGTTTTGCAGTTGATTTGTAGGCTTAATTTGAAGACTATATATTTTCTATCGGTGCAGGGATTTTCCCAAAAGGGTATGTTCTGATAATTAGGGATTTTATAGCAATACCTGCTTTTTCTACTATCTTAATGTTTAATTTTAGTTAGTCTAAAGCCCTTCTAAATATGTAGGTTAATTCGGCTCTGTCTAACCAAACGCACCCTTTCTTTCTCTAAAATAAAAAAATGTTCGTTTCTTTCTCTTTTCCCTCTCGCCTATCTTTATATTTCTTTTATTTCTCATTCTATCATGTGATGAAGGATTAACGTCCGAAACGTTAAGATTTTTCCTCCCATATCATAAATTAAACTAATATATATTTTCATTGTACTGTATCGCTTTCCTGTGTTGTTTATACGTTTACTTTTCCCACACACACACACGCGCGCACGCACACACGCGCGCTCACACACACAAACACACACACACATATATATATATATATATATATATATATATATATATATATATATATATAAATATATATATATATATATATATATATAAAACAAGTAACATTCAGAGACCAACCAGATGTGAGAAAAACCACAGACCCTCCATCTCAACTCACCTTTTGAAAAGCAGAAGAACTGCGAAACCGGTAAAGGAACCAAATAAATATATATATTTTTTTAAAAAATAAGACTTCAGTTGCATTTTCGATTTCATCCCTTTTTCTTTATACTTCCACTCGTGTAGGACACCTCGGTTATTTTTCATTTTGTAAAAAAAACCTCACTTTCTAATATATATATATATATATATATATATAAATATAAATATACATATTTATATATACGTATGTAGTTATATATATAAATATATGTATACGTATATATATATATATATATATATATATATATATATATATATATATATATATATATATATATATATATATATATATATATATATATATATACAGAGAGAGAGAGAGAGTGAGAGAGAGAAAGAGAGCCACGTATGTTCCCTCGAGGACTCGGGTATAGACTACTCCATTCAATGGAAAGCTATCAGTAAGTCGAAGCCATACGCAAGGGGCAATCCGTCTCGTGGACTGAGTATTGAAAAAAGGATAAATATTCTAAGGGGATTACACAATAGCGATTGCCTAAATTCAAGAAATGAAATCTACTCACGTTGTCCACGTGTCTGGAAACACCTCTTGCATAACTTCAAGCACCGGATTGAATAACAACAACAACATTCTAATTTTCTAATTAGCTCGAACACCTTTTCCGGACTTTAGCAGTTATCTACCTTACACCTTTCGCCTGTGGCTTTGCATCGCTTGGGTGAGGTAACCGTTTCTGCGCATGCACGTTCATACGGTTGTTCTTCCTGTTCCGTATAACCATGACCAGTACGAGATGAAGATCCGTTAAGGTGAAACAAATGTTCTCGGTGTGGTGAACTAACTGTTGTGTTACTACTACCTCTCTCTCTCTCTCTCTCTCTATATATATATATATATATATATATAAAATAAAGTTAAATAAAAGTCAAATGATTAAAATTTAGCTTCGTTTATTACTGCTATATATATTTCAGTGACAGCCATCTTTGGCTGTGACCTCTTCAGGCAGTTTGAATTAGTATGGTATAGACAAGTACATATGTTGTTTAGGTGTATGATATTGTCAATACTCTGATATGCCCAGTTCCTTGTTGGGTTGTTAATTCACTGGGGAACTGGAGTCATATGAATTCAAACAAACGAATTTTAGTGTCACAGGTCCCCTTCTCCTCTCATTGGTCAGTTATTAGTGTTGTCATTGTTGGAGTTAGCTTAAAAATTGATAAAATGGTAGAAGGGACAAGGTGTTGAAGGAACAAAATATCAAAAAATGTGTCAAACTTCCCATTGTTCAGTTCTGAGAGCATTCCTCAGTCAGAAGTCTATAGAATTCTTTCTGGGGTGAGGCTCCCTGTAGTGTTTATGCCTGCTATTGTTCAGTACATTTGACCTCCACCATTATTTTGGTACTGTTGTTGTTGTAGTGGTCAGCTTATATCTTGCTGCTGCTAACAATTTAGAAGTATTCAGTTTGTGTTTTCTCTTCATCCCACCCGCCACCATCGTAGTGGTGGTGGCGGGGGGGGGGGTTATTTCATGTATATGTATATATACATTATCATTACTTTTTCACCAATCTCTCATTTACTCTTTATTCTTTATTCTCTATTTATTTATTTATTTTCAAATTACACAAATTATATTAATTATTTTATTTTATTATATTATTTATTTATCTTCTGTTTTCTTCATTTATTGCCTTATCCAATCTATCCAACATATTCATTTATTGCCTTATCCAATCTATCCAACATATTCTGACCTTGAGATTGGTTATAGCACACACACACACACACACACTTTATCCTACATTATTTCTCACTTCTCCATATACATTATCATTACTTTTTCACCAATCTCTCATTTACTCTTTATTCTTTATTCTCTATTTATTTATTTATTTTCAAATTACACAAATTATATTAATTATTTTATTTTATTATATTATTTATTTATCTTCTGTTTTCTTCATTTATTGCCTTATATTTCTTCATATACATGAAATAACCCCCCCCCCCCCGCCACCACCACTACGATGGTGGCGGGTGGGATGAAGAGAAAACACAAACTGAATACTTCTAAATTGTTAGCAGCAGCAAGATATAAGCTGACCACTACAACAACAACAGTACCAAAATAATGGTGGAGGTCAAATGTACTGAACAATAGCAGGCATAAACACTACAGGGAGCCTCACCCCAGAAAGAATTCTATAGACTTCTGACTGAGGAATGCTCTCAGAACTGAACAATGGGAAGTTTGACACATTTTTTGATATTTTGTTCCTTCAACACCTTGTCCCTTCTACCATTTTATCAATTTTTAAGCTAACTCCAACAATGACAACACTAATAACTGACCAATGAGAGGAGAAGGGGACCTGTGACACTAAAATTCGTTTGTTTGAATTCATATGACTCCAGTTCCCCAGTGAATTAACAACCCAACAAGGAACTGGGCATATCAGAGTATTGACAATATCATACACCTAAACAACATATGTACTTGTCTATACCATACTAATTCAAACTGCCTGAAGAGGTCACAGCCAAAGATGGCTGTCACTGAAATATATATAGCAGTAATAAACGAAGCTAAATTTTAATCATTTGACTTTTATTTAACTTTATTTTACACTACTCCGGAGTAACCAAACCAACCTGCGCACTTCGTCGAGTGCTCCAGCCTGCATACTGAGGTGTTGGTATACAACCAACATAAACTCAAAATCTATATATATATATATATATAATCAAGGTTTAGCAAATAAGATAAAGAAGTTCAAAATAAATTTAAAAAAATTAACTTTACTTACTATGGTTACCTTTACCGAGTCGGTTTCGATTCTCAAAAATAAACGGAGTCCATACGGCCTTCATTGCAAAGAAAGAATCTCGTCAGAAGGATCTTTTCATTCGGAGAATATAAAATTCTCGAATTCAAATTACGAACTGGTGCTATTCAAAATTGTTCCCGAGATGAGAGTAAATGAAGTGGAATCAATTTTTTCAAGGGCCGAATGTAAAGATAGAGGCAGAGGCAGAGAGGTCAGATGGCTACTGCTATAACTAGCAGCAGTCAGAACGACCAAATTTTTCTCAACATAGAGGAGAATAGTAATAATAGGACATGTGTTCCTACACGCACAAGGCGCTAAGGGACACGTGTATTGTCCAACCATATGCCAATGTGGTTTTTTAAAATTTATTTTGAAACTTTATCTTATTTGCTAAACCTTGATTATATATGTTCTGGCTCGCTAATTTATTAACCTGCCATTGAACCACATTGGCATTTGGTTGGACAATACATGTGTCCCTTAGCGCCTTGTGCGTGTAGGAACACATATCCTATTATTACTATCCTCCTCTATGTTGAGAAAAATTTGGTCGTTCTGACTGCTGCTAGTTATAGCAGTAGCCATCTGACCTCTCTGCCTCTGCCTCTATCTTTACATTCGGCCCTTGAAAAAATTGATTCCACTTCATTTACTCTCATCTCGGGAACAATTTTGAATAGCGCCAGTTCGTAATTTGAATTCGAGAATTTTATATTCTCCGAATGAAAAGATCCTTCTGACGAGATTCTTTCTTTGCAACGAAGGCCGTATGGACTCCGTTTATTTTTGAGAATCGAAACCGACTCGGTAAAGGTAACCATAGTAAGTAAAGTTAATTTTTTAAAATTTATTTTGAACTTCTTTATCTTATTTGCTAAACCTTGATTATATATGTTCTGGCTCGTTAATTTATTAACCTGCCATTGAACCACATTGGCATATGGTTGGACAATACATGTGTCCCTTAGCGCCTTGTGCGTGTAGGAACACATATCCTATTATATATATATATATATATATACTTATACACACACACACACACACACACATATATATATGTATATATTATTAGCTAAATCTACTGAAGAGGTTATAATAATCAATAACTTAGTGGTCAAGTGAAGTTGCCGCGAGGTGGCGTCTAGCTTCTCTCGGATGTTGGCTCGTCACAGACCACTTCCAGCTAAAGAATGGTGTTGCTGTTTATAGTGATAGTTGTCGATGTGGTGGTAGTGGAGGTGGGTATGATGACAGCCGAGACAGCAACTGTTAGTGATGGGAAATGATTTTGCTATTGAGAGAGAGAGAGAGAGAGAGAGAGAGAGAGAGAGAGAGAGAGAGAGAGAGAGAGAGAGAGAGAGAGAGTAAGAGAGAGAGAGAGAGAGAACGAGAACGAAAGAAAGAGAGAGAGAAAGATATATATATATATATATATATATATATATATATATATGAATAAAGTTAGTCCTTCATCAGTGATCTTCCAACCATCATTGGTATTTCATCGCTTTAAAGACCATATACCTCCGGTTGGTGCGAGCAACGGCTAAAAAAAGTCGTTGGGACACGTAAATAAAGGGAACACGAGTGTAAACAAACAAAAATGGTGAAGCAACGAAAAGTGAGGAAGAAGGAGTCAAGTCCCAAATTTCTATGAATTTAAATTCGGTGAAATCGTGAACGAGAGAGAATAAAGACCATCAAACCTGGTTGGAATGTAAGCAAGGAAGGAATTCCGTACAGGTCTAACGGGAGGAAGAAGGGATCTAGTCTGTGATTTCGGTGAACGTAAGTTCTGTGAAATCGTAGACGAGAGAGAGAAAAATGCGACCTGCCAGACCAAGCGTGCGAAAGAAAAGAATTACGCACAGGTCAAACGGGAAGAAGGAGGAGGAGGAGAGGTAGTAACAGAGAATGAGTGAGTTAAGGGTGAGGAAGAGGCTAACAGAGAGAGTGACTGCTAGAGAGGGTAAAGATACAGAGAAAGAGGAAGCAGTAAGAACGAAATAGACGTGTAACAGCGGGGAAAAAAATATGTGTAAATATGAGAATATATATATATATAGAGAGAGAGAGAGAGAAAGAGAGTGAAAGTAAGAGATGGTGACAGTTATCCACTCTCTCCTTCGTGCTGTTCATTTGTTGGCACCAAAATTGACGCCATGTTGGAAACTTTTCCGATAAAAAACAAATTTTCAAATGCAGAATTGCCCTTTAGGGTCAATGTTCAAGGATCGCTCCTTTTATAAAACTAAAGTAGACAGCTTTATTGACAATATTTGATAATAATTTCATAAAAAGATCGCTAGAGACAGGTAACAAGTGACAACACATCAGATGTAAATAATTGTTTCTGATTTAGGCACAAGGTCAGTTATTTTGGAGTGAGGGGAAAGTTGATTAAATCGATCACAGTACGTGACTGGTGCTTTATTGTATCGACCCCGTAAAGATGAAAGGCAAAACTAACCTCGGCGGGATTTGAACTCAGAATGTAAAGGGCTGTAACTATATGCTGCAAAGCATGTTGTTCGACGCTCTACGTATATTGCCAACCACAATCCTTATATAATAATTGTTTCTACTTTTGGCACAAGGCCAGCAATTACCCCAGTGCATTACTGGTACTTTATTTTATCGACCCCGTAAGGATGAAAGGCAAAGTCAACCTCGGCGGGATTTGAACTCAAATCGTAAAGGGACGTAACTATGCTGGAAAGCATGGCGTTCGACCCTCTACCGATACTGCCAATCCACCGCCCTAACATGGCGTCCGACCCTCTACCGATACTCCCAATCCACCGCCCTAACATGGCGTCCGACCCTCTACCGATACTCCCAATCCACCGCCCTAACATGGCGTCCGACCCTCTACCGATACTCCCAATCCACCGCCCTAACATGGCGTCCGACCCTCTACCGATACTCCCAATCCACCGCCCTTATAGAATAATAATTGTTTCTAGTATAGGCACAAGGCCCGCAATTTAAATGAGAGGGCAAAGTCGATTAAATCAACTCCAGTGAATTACTGGTAGTTTATTTATCGACCCGTTAAGGATGAAAGGCAAAGCTAAACTCAGAATTTGAACTCAGAATGTAAAGGGCCGTAACTATATGCTGCAAAGCATGCTGTTCGACGCTCTACCGATACTGCTAACAACCGCCCTTATATGATAATAATAATGGTTTCTGATTTAGGTACAATGCCAAGAATTTTTTTTTTTTTTTTTTTTTTTGCGTGGTGGGAGGGAGTCGATGAAATTGACCCCGATGTGCAATTGATCCCACTAGATCTCTAACAGAGACCAGCTTAGCTCATGGATGTTAAAAGTAATGTTGTTATTGCAGTATAAGGTATAATCATTATTGCGGTGGATTGGCAGTATCGGTAGAGAGTCGGTCCTTTACGGTCTGAGTTCAAATCCCGCCGAGGTTAATTTTGCCTTTCATCCTTACGGGGTCGATAAAATAAAGTACCAGTAATGTACTGGGGTCGATGTAATCGATTTTACCCTCCCCTAAAATTACTGGCCTTGTGCGAATACTAGAAATCATTATTTTGAACAAGCGATGGATTGGCAGAACCGGTAGAGGGTCGGACGCCATGCTTTGCAGCATAGAGTTACGGCCTTATACGGTCTGAGTTCAAATCCCGCCGAGGTCAACTTTGTCTCTGATCTTTACGAGGTCAATAAAATAATGAAGTGCCAGTAATACACTGGGGTAATTGCTGGCCTTGTGCCAAAAGTAGAAACAATTATTTTATGCAGGCAAAATTGTTTTATTTCGACAGAAAGTGCCTGCACAGATACCTTCACATAACTTCATATATACTCTATATATAATTAGCTATAGATCGCATATATAAAGAGTGATATACGTATATGAACATACATCCATACATACATATACATACATACACGCGTATATACATATATACGTGCGTACGTACACATATCTACATACATACGTATATGCATCCATACACGTGCATACGTACATACATATATTCATATATACACATACACACATACATACCACCCCCAAATATATATATATACAAATACATACATACACACATATATATATATATATATATATACAAATACATATATATATATAAATATACAAATACATAAATATATAATATATATATATATATATATATATATATATATATATATATATATATATATATATATATATATATATATATATAAATATACAAATACATATATATATTTACTTTACATATACATATATATGTACATATATACAAACGTACATACGTAAATTCTTATTAACATAAACATATGTGCTTGATGTCATTGCAAATTTCAAAGTATCAGAGTAGTTTGGAGTGTAATAATAACGCAATTTCTCGAATGTATACCTGAAAGAAGGCTTATACAAAGATAGTCTGTTATCCCCCCCCCCCCCTCCCCATCTCTCTCACCCCCTCTCTCTGTGCCCCCTCTCTTTCCTGTTTATTTCAGCTCCACCACATTTCATGACATACCCTTTGATATAGACTTTGTTAATCACAACAGATGGATACATCGTTTAAAAGAGGGGAATTATTATCAAAATTACTCAGATATTTTAACGTCGTCACTAACAAGACTAATTGCTTTCGTTACGGTTGCAGTTGTCAATAAGAAATGTTTACTTAGAAGTAAAATGTTGTCTTAAAATATTAACACCCACAGCAGAGATAATTGCAATAAGCACAACGTAGAAATAGCAACAGATAAACAGCTGAATGTTCATCTTTGTAACGTAAACTGAATGGGTCTCCGTCGTCTCAATGATAAGCCGGTAGTGGACAAAGAAAATGATGCACTCGAATGGAATGGAATGAACCTTTTTTGGTTTCGAGGATGAGTGTTCCAGTTGCTCGATTAACGTCTAAATAGTTGAATATGCAACAGGCATGTGTACACATAACGTGAACCTCAGGAAGATTCATTATGACCACAGTAAGAAAGCTTCAAATTAAGAATAATATAGATAAGCAAAGCTGTTTATATTGGCTCCCACTTTGAAGGATATACTTTTGCAAACAATTCAAGAACAGGATAGAATTACAGGTAAATCACCTAGATGTGACAACATAAGAAGACTGGGCGGAATAAACATCGAAATGTCATTCACATCATAAGTAGCTGTCCAAATATGTCATCACGACATTATCTACATATAAGGCCTAATGTCGCGGTCAAAACACTATACAATGCAATTCGTAGAAATTGTGTCTCTGAGAATAAACGTATAAAAAGTTACCCTCATGTGGAGAACATATGCATAATATGAAAGAGTACTGGTGGAATGTTCCAGTGAAAACCCCCAACAAAATGCAAACGTAACAGACCAGAGAAAATAAGGCATGCAGAGTAGTGGGAATAAGCTGGCCAGATGTCAATATAATGCTAAAGGTTAGTGCAAAGATCATTTATGATGAACTAATAAGGAATCCGCAGATACTCCACATTCACTATGCTTTTAAATTTGTACTTGTGATCGTTGGGGATCTGGGATATGTTACTCGTTGCCTCAGTAGAAACCTTGAGAAGGTGGGCTTCACAGAACCAGAAAGGGCAAGGCTAGTTAGGAAATTACAAGTACAATCAATTAATGGAACTGTAAAAATATATAACAGATTTCAGAAATTAAGCATGTAATAACGGCATATACACATGTATATATATAGAAACATATGCACATGTACACACACACTGATATACATACACCTAGCTGGTGTTGTCTAAATTCTAATGAAAGAGTCTTGTGTCTATGTTACAAACCAACTTTCTCTATTAATGAAATTTTATGAAATAATAAAACCCAAAAGAATATATATACAGATAATAATAGTTTTATTATACAGAAACTACATAATATGATGGTTGCAGCTTGATAACGTATGTCTTTCCCATACACACACACAAACACACACACAACGCATATATATATATATATATATATATATATATATATATATATATCAAAGGCATGTATTGAATTAGAAACTCAAAATAATCTCATTACAGTAAATTAGCTCTAGGAAAGAGGTTTTTCCGAGCCGTATAGTATAACTGAACAAAAAAGAAACACGAACACAGACATATGTTTTCAAATCGTAATGGACGAGAATCGCTAAGGTGAAAAAAATACTAACTACAGACAATAGGGTTTGCTAGACTCAATTTAAGAATAAATCAAGAAAAATAAATACAAACCACAAATAATATTGCGAAACAGTACTATCAAAACTGTCCGGGTGATCGGTAGTTACCACAATTCTGGTTTGTATTTATTTTTCTTGATTTATTCTTAAATTGAGTCTAGCAAACCCTATTGTCTGTAGTTAGTATTTTTTTCACCGTAGCGATTCTCGTCCATTACGATTTGAACACATATATGTATATGTCTGTGTTCGTTTTTCTTTTTTGTTCAGTTATATTATACGGCTCGGAAAAACCTCTTTCCTAGAGCTAATTTACTATAATGAAACTATTTTGAGTTTCTAACTCAATACATGCCTTTGATATATTCGGCTCCGTTAATTCCTCGAGCTAATTCAAATGTCGAGTAAACCCGGCTGGTATTTTTAATGGCGTGAGTATGCGAGACACGCTAAGTTCGGGAACCATGTGCGTTACATATACACACACTATCCAGTTTTTTAAATTATATTTAGAAGTGATCACGATACTAATTTCTTCACCCGCTGATGAGCTATGACTTTGGTATTCCTCTTCACAAATAATATTGCGAAACAGTACTATCAAAACTGTCCGGGTGATCGGTAGTTACCACAATTCTGGTTTGTATTTATTTTTCTTGATTTATTCTTAAATTGAGTCTAGAAAACCCTATTGTCTGTAGTTAGAATTTTTTTCACCTTAGCGATTCTGGTCCATTACGATTTGAATACATATATGTATATGTCTGTGTTCGTTTTTCTTTTTTGTTCATTTATATATATATATATATATAAATAAATGGAAACTATATTTATAAAACCATATTTATTCTATTATATATATTTCAAGGGTACCAAAAACTTTGGTACGCTTTCATCAGATAAAATACAAAGTGTGTTTTCTAAATTTTGACATAGCCAAGGAAACATACCTTATCAGTTGAATTTTCCTTGGGTAGTGAGATTAAAGTACGATTTTACAAACTTTTAGGATCAGTATGCAAATGAATATGTAAATAAGGTTGAGTTATATGATTGAAAAACCGTTATTTTAAACGCTATGGTAAGTTTAGATATATTAGGAGAGAAAGAGAGAAAGAAGAAAAAGGAAAAAGAAAAAGAAGAAGGAGGAAAAGGAAAAAAGAAGAAGACCACTTATATACGTTAATTTAGGGGAAATAAATTTGAATATTTACCTATATTATGTATATATTTATATGGAGAATTATGTTTGTAAGTATTTATCTTATTATAATATTGTAGTGAGTTAAGTATATAAATATCTATATATATTTTAATAATAGCATATGTATTATTATTTAAAAGATAATTTGCAATTATTAGTTGTTTATAATATGAGTTACGAGGATGTTGATTTTGTGTTTTATGTAGATAAATAAATAAATAAATAAATAGGTAGTTAGTAGTATGAGTTACGAGGGCAGTTGATTTTGTATTTTATGTAAATAAATTATGAATTTATATATTTGGATAACTTGTTCGGCTTTGAGAATGTTTTAAATTAATGGAGTTAGGTATAAGTTTATATGATTGAGGAAGGAAAGATAACTCCAATTTGTTTGTTAATCGATCAATTTTTTAATTAATTATTTAGTCGAAAGGAATGTGAATGTTTAAACATCGTCTTGAATAGGATACATTTTTCTTTAGTCAGTTAATGGTTATTAATCTACGTTTAAAAATAGCTTTAGAGGGTGTCATTGGAAAAATACAATGTAAGAATTAAAAAATTAAAATTAATTAAAATTATATAGATATACATAAATATCTATAAACATCTATACACATATATATATAAATAAATAAATATATATATATATATATATATATATATATATATATATATATATATATATATATATATATATATATATATATATATATATATATATATATATATATATTATAAAGGAATTCTTGCTGAAAAGTGAAAGTACTACAAATATTAGAGATATTAACCTTTAGAGATATTAATATATGAAAATTTAAAAAATTTAAATTGTTAAAGAAGATAGGAGCATTTTGAAGATTTATAGGAATATTATAAATTACACATAGTTCTGAACGTATAATTTTGGCGATGTCTGCAAGAATTAAATAATTCTGTCCTGAGATTAATGGAGTTTTGACAGTGAATTATATAAAAAATTTCTTCAATACACAATTTACAGAATTTTGATAAAGCCATATTTCAGTACGCAAGTGCTATCGAAATCGTTTTCCAAGATATTGAATAGTCTATACTCTTGCTTTTTATATCATTGAATATTTACTCCAGAAACTTGTCGAGTGTTCTGAATCAGTTATAAACACTTATATTTGTTGAATTTCCAAAAAATTAAATATCCCTTCTACTTATATATATATATATATATATATATATATATAGCGGCGATGAATTAGTTTTGCGAGGTTTTTTATATGAAATCGTGTGTCGAAACAAATATTGTTATACTTGGGGAGGGTCATATTTGTGTAATATTGCCAGAATTAATAACAGAACACACTCACTGTTTGGTTGGTTTTCGCTTCTCGCTGTCTTTTATATCGGTAATCTAACTTACTCGGTCCTCAATGTTGCCATTGACTGACCGACGGTCAAAAATAATACAAATACAATATAGACACAAACACATATATATAGTTTATCATAAATCTTTCGTTGCACATCTGCATCATCGTCAGTGGTGTTATATTTTCCTCCTGTTGTGTTGTATGTCTACGCCATTTTTATTCAGTCTGTCTATATATTTATTTATTTATTTGCTTGTTTGTTTATTTTATTTTGTCTTCTTTGCGCATGCGTTTGCGTGTGTGTATAGTGTTTTGTTTGCTGTGTGATGGGTGACTAGTGTGTGTTTATGTGCTTGTTGTTATTGTGCTTGTGTATGTATTTATTTATCTTATTTTATTTACTTATTTATGCTTCTGTTAGGTCAGTGTTGTTTGTTTGGGTGTTGTTGTTATTCCATTCATTCTTTCTGTTTTGCTTTGGTCTTCTAATTTCTATTTCACTGGCCTCTCTGATTTGCCTATCTGCTGGGTCGTTTCTATGTTTAGATATTATTCTAATTTCTATGTTGTCTATGTTACCGTCATGTTGTTGTCTAGCATGTTCGTATAGTACTGACCCGTTTTTTCGTCCTTTTAGTTCCCCCCAGTGTTGGTCTATCCTTTCACCTATGCTACGAGCTGTCTCACCTATGTATGTTGTTGTCATGTTTCTGCAAGTACCCTCTGTACATCTTATGCTATAGACTACGTTTCTAGTTTTACAGTTTATCCGGGGGTTCACCTTACATATGATACATTTCCTATTGGTACAGTGGGTTTTCTTAAAAGGGTAGGTTTTGCTGATCAGGGATTTTATGGTGGTTCCTGGCTTTTCTACCACCTTTATTTTTAAGTGGGTCTTTCTCAGGACCTTTCTACACTGGTTAGCTAATTTCCCTCCAGGGTTGGCGTCCACAAACATGACACTCTGGTATCTCTGGTTGTCGTACCATGATGTACCATTATACAGGAGCAAATCATGGAATAGCTTAGATAGGGCTAGACATAAGATAGGGAAAGCCACATCATGGTACGACAACCAGAGATATCAGAGTGTCATGTTTGTGGACGCCACCCCTGGAGGGAAATTAGCTAACCAGTGTAGAAAGGTCCTGAGAAAGACCCACTTAAAAATAAAGGTGGTAGAAAAGCCAGGAACCACCATAAAATCCCTGATCAGCAAAACCTACCCTTTTAAGAAAACCCACTGTACCAATAGGAAATGTATCATATGTAAGATGAACCCCCGGATAAACTGTAAAACTAGAAACGTAGTCTATAGCATAAGATGTACAGAGGGTACTTGCAGAAACATGACAACAACATACATAGGTGAGACAGCTCGTAGCATAGGTGAAAGGATAGACCAACACTGGGGGGAACTAAAAGGACGAAAAAACGGGAAAAAGATATCGGATGCTGAATTTGCCGACGACATAGTTCTGGTGACAAACACAGTGAAGGAGGCAGAGGAGTTGATGCAGGAGGTGAAGACTGTGTGTATATATATATATATGTCAGGTCACCAGTTGGTGCTACTGGTAACATGTATCCCAGTACAACCTGTTTCATGGTCGGGTCGTTGGCGACTAAACTGGCTACTCCACCAAGGTTTCTTGGTGAGGAGGGTGACTTTGGACATCCTGCAGGACTAAAAACAAAACCTGTCAAAGGGCAAGGGAGCTCTTAAGAGTCAATAGCCATCCAAAATCACCGGGAGAGATGACCCCTTAGCCTTTGTCAAGGCAGAATTCTTGGAGAAGGAAAACTCTGATATAACACCTGCAACCCTGATGGTATCCAATGATGTTGACTTGTTCTTCTTTTTGGTAAATATCATCTTGGTTAAGAGAGTGGGACTGGCTTTGTGCAGTGCCTTTGCTCACTATAAAAGCTTTACAGCACAGGCATTGCTTTATATCTGGAGATCTCTCTGCACTTGTCATCACATGGTACCATGGGCCCTGCACTATGTGTCAATAATGGTCACAAGTGTAGTCTTTGTACCAGAGTTTTCAAGTTGCTGGCTGGACTAAAAAGTCACATTCGTTCAGCGCATCGGTAGGGGTTCTCCTACATGGATATAAAGTAGTGGCCGTACTCGAAAACGAGTTGGCAGCCACCATATATATATATATATATATATATATATACAGGGTGTCTCCGAAAAATGTATACACATTTTGATTACCTGTACAGGCAACATTCATTAGAACGCTGTTGAAGTGTGTATACATTTTTGGGGACAACCTGTATATATATATATACAAAAAGTTATGAAAGGAAAGGAGCTGTGTGGTTACTAAAAGCAAGGTTTAGGATGGTGGTTAGGACGGAATAGGAGGAGAAAGGAAGAAAGGAGTTTCCATCGTCAGCTGTAAATATTTCCCGAACCAATGTTTCGGCGCTGAATTACAGGACATCGGCGTAGTTCGGGTGTGCCCGAGGCCTTTTATTAATCAAAAGGCCAGGTGGAAAAGGGGAGAGAAAGAGAGAAAAAAGGAGTGAGAAAAGGAAAGAGAGGGAAAGGAGGAATAACAGGGGGTTAAAAGATGAGGAGAGAGGAAGAAGGGGAAAAATAGGAAAGGAATAGAAGAAAAAAAGTGTACAGGTCCCATCGTGGGAAGACACAAGTGAAAGAAACATGCAAAAAGGTAACCGTGGAAAAATAGGGAAAGTAAGTTGTAGCCAACCTGGGAGACTTTAGCCTGGTGGTCAGTTATGACTCAGAGCTGGTATGATCGTGCTGCCTCTCACATAGACAGGAGGAAGTGAGAGACACGGGCAACCAAAAGTGAGGAGGAGAAGGGAAAGGGAGATAATCCAGAAGGTTTTTTTTACGACGGTGGTAAAAACGTGCCGCAAAGATTGCGGACAGAGAGGCCACCACGGCAGTGTAAACATATATATATAAAACATACATACATACAAACTTACCTACCTACCTATACACCTACCTACCTACCTACCTACCTACATACATACATACATGGTGGCTGCCAACTCGTTTTCGAGTACGGCCACTACTTTATATCCATGTAGGAGAACCCCTACTGATGCGCTGAACGAGTGTGACTTTTTAGTCCAGCCAGCGACTTGAAAGCTCTGGTACAAACACTACACTTGTGACAATTATTGACACATAGTGCTGGGCCCATGGTACCATGTGACGACAAATGCAGAGAGATCTCCAGATATAAAGCAATGCCTGTGCCGTGAAGCTTTTATAGTGAGCAAAGGCACTGCACAAAGCCAGTCCCACTCTCTTAACCAAGATGATATTTACCAAAAAGAAGAACAAGTCAACATCATTGGATACCATCAGGGTTGCAGGTGTTATATCAGAGTTTTCCTTCTCCTAGAATTCTGCCTTGACAAAGGCTAAGGAGTCATCTCTCCCGGTGATTTTGGATGGCCATTGACTCTTAAGAGCTCCTTTGCCTTTTGACAGGTTTTGTTTTTAGTCCTGCAGGATGTCCAAAGTCACCCTCCTCACCAAGAAACCTTGGTGGGGTTGCCAGTTTAGTCGCCAACGACCCGACCATGGGACAGGTTGTACTGGAATACATGTTACCAGTAGCACCAACTGGTGACCTGACATACATACATACATACATACATACATACATACATACATACATACATACATACATACAACATAACCGTGAGTTGGTGTTGACAAAAAAATATTGATTTTTTTTTATTCAGTGATTCTATTTAGTTGTTTGCATCAAAATAGTCACAGGTTTAATAAAATATTTAAAAATAATATGTCTGGAATATGAAGTTTTTGTGAATGATTTTTTGAAACATTTAAACAAAATATAAAAAATACCATCTATTTATCAATTACATATTTAACATATTTTTTAAACAGTTATTTGAACTAGTCTAATGTTAGGTTAAATTTAAAATTTTCATTTAATATGTATTGTATGGAAGGACAGCTGCGATATAATGGAAATAGTAAATAGATTAAACAACTATTGAGCTTCTGTAATGTCTTAATGTAAGGCCGCGGCGGCGAATTAATAGAGTCTTTAGAACGTCAGATAGAATGCTTTGCGGTATTAGTTCCGACTATTTGCTCTCTGAATTTAATTCCTACCGAGGTCAACTTTGCCTTTCATACTTTCGTGGTCGATAAAATACAGTACCAGTTAAGTCGAAAAATACAGTTTTTCTCTATGTCTCTTTCTCATTTCCTTTCTCTCATTCTATCTATCCTTCTCTGGAAGAAATCTACTGTATTCAGATCTGGAAAGGAGATATATGGAAAAGGAGATGGACACCGGCAGGTTTTAAAATGAAACGCCGTATATTAATACAGCGTACCTACGACTCCACCGGGAGTTACGTGGCCAAGAATAATAATAAAAATGTCATATTGCATGTATAAATTGAAGAGTTTCTGCTATGCTTTGATTACTTGGCTCAATAGCTAGCACATTTGCATATATCAGCATATATTAGATTAAGATAATCTAAGTCACACCCTGATACACAGGGTTCAAATCTTTCAACCGTGATCATCTACCTTCCTTGTTAAGGATTCTGCATTTGTGAACATTCGTTACATTATTTCCCAGTCGGTGAATTGGCAGTATGGTGGTGAATTG
>OZ024743.1:375001231-375066231 GCA_964016885.1 Eledone cirrhosa | reverse complement strand
AGTACTTTGGTGCGTTATGGTCCACCTGGTTCCTTACCACATTTCCTTCGTTATATATATATATATATATATTCATGCTACTGTACGTCTGTATACATATATGTATGTACGTATACATACATACTTACATTTAAGTAAGTGCCATACTAAGAGTGAGAAATGAAATTTCGTTTTCATTTTTTTCAACTTATCGTTTTCGGTATGCCTGACCGATTTAACTCACTCAATATGCAAATTAGGCTGCTCAGCCGTTAATTTTCATAAGGAAAGTATATACTTTCGAACGTTCAACTATCTGGCAGATGGGTAAACGGTGCTGATGATAGCTAACAAGCTTGAAACTAGTACATCGTTCCTGTGTCAGTGTTGAACAAAAAGGTGACGTGGTTGCCTTAACACCGTATGGCATAAATTCAGGCTGTTCAGTTTCTTGACAAACGAACAAAGCGGCGTTATAATAAGCGTCCGCTAAACTCATATATATATATATATATTCATTTATTATGGCTAAATAGTGAAACATTTAAAACTCTATTTCAGTAATGAGTACTCTTTACTCCCCTCCGTTAACTACATACGTATATATATATATATATAAATATATATATATATATATATATATATATATATATATATATATATATATATATATATATATATATATATATATATATATATATATATATATATATATATATATATATGTGTGTGTGTGTGTGTGTGTGTGTGTACATCTGCATGTGTGTATGTCTGTGTGTGCATGTTCGTACTGCTTGGTCTTGAGCCATGCTTTGAACTCAGATATTTTGTTACCAACACAGTATTTCATCGATCACTTGAACTGACGTAGGCCCAAGTAACTGTGGCGCCGCACTGAAATATAATATAGATAATAAAAATAACAAACATAAGAAACATTGTCTAAAAATTGTTGATAATCTAGCAATTATAAATTACAGAGGTTATGAATCCATGTTGTGGGTCGTAGGTTGTTGGTTGGCTTATAAACAAGTTGTAACTCTCTGATATTTCACCGCCCCCACCTAGCTTAATGTTCTATGCCTCGTTGAACATTTTATTATTAATTATTGCTATTTGTTGTGTTATTCCAAGCCGTTGAAATCAAACCGCAATATAGAATACTGTTCTTTGAAGCCTTGTTATTTTGGCTTGTTCATTAACAGAGTCAGTATGGCGTTGGAGGAAACGCGTTCCAGTATTTCGTTATAGCTCTACGTTTTGGTTTTAAATCTAACTAGGTCATAGAATATAATACCCGCCAAGTACTGGGGGCAATTTAAATCGACTTTCCCCGTCCCCCAATTGCTGGCCTTGTATCTAAATCAGAAGCCATTAAAAGGCTGTGGATTGGCAGTATCGGTAGAGCGTCGGACACTGCACACTGGTTTCTGATTTAGGCACAAGGCTTGCAATATTTAGGGAGGGGAAAGTCGATTAAAACTACCCAAATGCATGACTGGTACTTTATTTTATCGACCTCGTAAGGATGAAAAGCAAAGCTAACCTCGGCGGGATTTGAACTCAGAACATAGAGGTACGTAACTATATACCGCAAAGAATACTGTCCGACGCTCTGCCGATACTGCCAATCCACCACCCTATTATCGAACATAACAATGGTTTCTGATTCAGGCACAAGGCCAAACATTTTGCGAGGAGGGGAAAGTCAATTAAATCTACTCCAGTGCGTGACTGGTACTTTATTTTATCGACCTCGTAAGGATGAAAGACAAAGCTAACCTCGGCGGGATTTAACCTCAAGGCAGTATAAAAAATAATGTAAAATAGCCCTGCATAGAAAATACATAAATATTTAATTCATAACGACTAAAAATATGAAAATAAGTAGCTGTTAATAGCTTTAATATTTATTTATGTGATACTTTCTATGAATGATTATTATACATTTCTGAAGATTAATAGATATTACTTGAGAAATATTGTCTGATTATTCGAATATTTATTAGTATAATACACAAACTACAGTATAAATTTCTCATGAATAATATAATTTACTTCCTTTATACAAGATCACACGGTATTATTTGTTACACATGAGTTAAGTTTATGTTAGTTGTTTGAATGTACATAACCTTGAAAGACAAACTAAAAATAGCTGTGCATTGAGCAGGAACAATAATGATAATAAGAATATTAATCAAAGGCTAATAATACTTATTTAATTTTCTTTGTTGTGTTTTTTTTTAGGCAAGTACAGGAAGAGCCACTGGGCAGATTTCGGAAATATGACACCCGTCGGAAAGCATAGTCGACACTGCATACTTTTTTTTATTTTGTTTTGTTTTGAAGAAACGAGTGTTTACAGGTCTTATGAGAATGGTGAGGTCGACATAGTTAACTGTTTCTGAACATTGGCTAGAAGACAGCAACAGGAATGGTGTGTTTGGAAAACAAAGTGATGGGTGTAGCGTCTAGCGCTTACCTAATATGGTTTATGAAACAGAGAGAGATGATTGAGCCACATGTTCCTCAAGTGAAGTAAAGGCAGTCGCTACAGTAGTCACGGTAGGAAAGAGAGCAAGAGATGGCATCATGTATGTAAATCAGAGGCTGAAGTGTGTGAGAGAGTTAAAGCCTATCAGTCCAGTGGTGTTATTTTGTATGCGGTATAGGATGTATAGGCGGTGAATTGGCAGAGTCGCAAGGGCGTAGGATTAAAAGTGCCCCAGTAATTGTTTAAATCCGACCGAAGTCAACTTTGCCTTTCATTTTTTCGAGGTCAATAAATAAAGTTCCAGTCCAGTACTTCTTTCGTTAAGACCCACACACCCACATTCTCTCTCTCTCTCTTATTAAAAAGTACCATTCAAGTACTGGGGTCGAATATTCCTCAATAACTATTTCTAATTCTCCCACGCCCCTCTCTCTCACTCTCCCCTCTCTCTGTCTTCTTCTTTGGAAGAAATCTACTGTGTTCATACCGGGAGAGGGATGGGATCAGTCAGGTATAATATGCCCAACATACGCCGTATATAGCGGTAGCATCCCAACAACTCCACCGAGAGTTAAGGCTTGTACATAAAGGTTCCAATTGTATGCTGTACATGTTTAGGAGGTTGTTATGATATGTGTAATGACTGTGTCAATCTAAGTTTGAAATAGAAAATATTGACATGGCTTTACTGCAGAGAACTGAAACCTGAAACAGCGGAGTCACTCGTAGATCTTTTATTTTTATTTATTTGCATTGTATTAAAATAATAAACTACAAATAATGACACACCATAACAGAATCCATGACGGCAGAGTTATTTTATTTTCCTGTTGTTCGATAAGGAACTGTGGTATAGATGTACTTAGTCGCATTACATAGTTCTGTTCGGTAGACAATTTCTCCAGATAATTCATATGTAGGGCCCGTCGGTTTGTAGTATCTTCAAAGAAAGAAGAAATGTTGAAAAAAGGAAAGAAGCTTTTTCTGTTACTCAATTTAAACAATTCATACTCATTCCTTGAATTGGCGAAATGAAAATACGTGGGCTATTGCTACTGCTGTTGTTGTTGTTGTTATTGGCCATTCATGTAGTCTAAATGATTCAAATGAATGTTATTTTTAGCCAGAAACCATTCTGTGTCTTTTGCAAAGTAAGTGTATTTCTCTGAAGAATTGAATATATATATTCTATTTTAGAGCAGTATAGTTATTACAGAGCTTGTGAGATATGTAATAAATAGCTGATAACTTTCAGAAAATCGGTACAATGTGGTAGAAATATATAAAAGGCAAAGGAAAGCAATATATATATATATTCCTTTACAGATGAAATATAACAAAATATCGTGTAATCAATAACAGAGAGATATTTTTTAATATTATAAACCTAATTAATGTACAATTTAGAAATTTATTTATAAATTAATTTTAATTTAGTTAACCTATAATTTTAATTTAATTAGCTTAAAATTAAAATTCTAATACAGATAGATTGCAGAATATCATGTAATCATAAACTGAGATAAATTTTTAAATATATACCTAATTAATATATTCTTTACAATTAAATATATATATATATATGTTAATTTTAATTTTTGTTAACCTATAATTATATTCTACTATAGATAAAATACAAAATCTGCTTTAATTATTATAAACCTAATTAACATATACTATAGAAATTAATATATAATTTTTAATTTAGTTAACCTATAATTTATATTCTACTACCGATGAAATACTTGATTTGGTTTTCCCTATTACTAAATTCATTTCCTAATATTGATACCATAATGTTAATATTTTTAATTTAGTTATGCTATAATTAATACTCTACTACTGTTTAACTTCAAAATTCCGCTTCAAATATTATAAACCTATGTAGTATACACCTTAGAAATCAATATATTAACTATTTTTAATTTAGTTAACCTATAATTAATAGTCTACTTATATTAAAATGCATAATTTTGCCTTCTTTCTTACATTTCCTAATACTGAAACTACTATGTAAACACATATGATCTAAATGCATATTAATATTCTATGTTCCTTGAAACCTATATTTACTATTTCCCACTAATAATTGTAATCCCCCCCCCCCCTATAATTATTTGTATTTGTAAGCGTGGATGTATGTATGTGTATGTAAGTAGGTATGTATGTTTGGGTGTTTGTATGTGAGTATAAAAATACATATGTGCGCATGTAAATAAGTGTGTATGATTGTATATATATATATATGTATATATATATATGTATGTATATGTATGTATATATATGTGTATATATATGTGTGTATATATATGTCTATGTATATATAAGTGTGTATGTATATATGTATGTGTGCGTGTGTATGTGTATATATATTTGTAGAGATGTGTGTATATATATATATATATATATGTGTGCATAATTGTCTGACTGTGTGTATTTATTTATTTTTTTCTTTATATATATATATATATATGTGTGTATATATATATATATATATATATATATATATATATATATATATATATATATATATATATATATATATATATATATATATATATGTGTATGTATATGTGTGTGTGTGTGTGTATATATATTTATGTGTATGTATATATCTCTCTCTCTATATATATATATGTATATGTGTGTATGTATATCTCTTTATTTATGTATGTCTGAGTTGTGTGAGTGTGTGGTTGTATGTGTATATACATACATGGATATGTGTATGTGTGTGTATATGTACGTATATATATGTGTGTGTGTGTGTATATATATGTGTGTGTATGTGTATATATATGTATATATGTGTGTATATATGTGTGTATATATATGTGTGTGTATGTATATATGTATATGAATGTATGTGTGTATATGTATGTACATGTATGTGTATATATATATGTGTGTTGTGAATATATGTATATATATATATGTGTGTATGTATGTATGTCTATGTATTTATATATGTATATGTATGTGTCCCTATATATATGTGTATGTATGTATATATATGTATATATATGTATATATATATATATATATATATATATATATATATATATATATATATATATATATATATATATATATATATATATATATGTATATATATGTGTATATATATATATATATATGTATATCGGTGTGTATTTTATGTATGAGTATATATTTTATTTGTTTATTTTTTTAATATATTTCTTTTTATTTCTAAAATTATAGATACATTTTATAAATAGGCAGTTCTCTGACACCCTTAGTAATTACTGACCCCCTTCACCTACTTCTGCATATAGATGTAAAAATGTATGTGGCAGTGGTTATGTGTGCGCCTTAATATCCATGTAGTTATAATAATAATATATACATATGTGTGTGTGTGTGTGTGTGTGTGTGTGTGTGTGTGTGTGTGTGTATGTTCGTGGGTATGTGTATGTTTATGTATATATGCGCGTGTGTGTGTGAATGTACGTATATGTGTGTGTATATATGAATGTATATATGTTTATATACGTATGTGTATTTTATCTGTAGATTATAAACATACAGAGACATTAGCCCTGAATTTTTGTATTTACATACATTTTTTCGACATGCGTATGCATGTGAACATATATTTTTATGCATATCTGTGAACGAAGTTACTTACATATATACACACACCTAACTGTATTTTCTTGATATATTTTTGTGTATTTCATTGGTCAATTTGAACTCTGTTCCCAAACAGACCTGTAATTTTGAATTGTTGTTATTATCAATAAATATATTTCATTATTTCTGAAGACGGCATATGTATGTGTTGGTATGTATATTAGATTTGATAGTTTGTATAATTTTGTATAATTTTGTACATAGATCTGTTGAATATGCATGCCAATTCTAACACATATATGTCCTAGAAACGATCGTTAATTAATGAACTTTTTTTGTTTAATATAAGGAACTGTTTCATTGTTTTATTCATTATTTTTTTAATACTTTATCTTGACTCTGTATTCCGTTTATCTTTCACCGAAAGTGATTTTTGAATGCATCTCTTCTTTCCATGATATCCGGATTACATTGAGTTCTTCATACGGATTGGACACTACCGTAAACTCTTGGTAGATTTATCTACATATGTATATATATATATATATATATATATATATATATATATATATATATATATATATATAAAACGAAGGAATTGTGGTAAGGAACCAGATGGACCATAACGCACCACAGTACTCAATAGTTAGGGTAGTGGAGTGGGTAATAGGAAAAATTATGACCCCGACGGCAGAGCTCAATATACTTTTTCCTATATATATATATATATATATATATATATATATATATTATATAAATTAATAAAAACAATGAAATACAAACAAAGAACAGGTTCCTTATATTTAAAAAAAATCATCATTTTACGATCGTTTCTGGGATATATATGTGTATGGTGGTATGTATATCATATTAAAGATCTATGTAAAAAATATATTACAAATTATCAGAGGAGATATACATACCTTCACATATATATATGCCATCTTCAGAAATGATGAAGTATGTTTATTGAAAGAAAGTATTAATACAAAAAGTCATGGAAAATTGAGCCAAAACCAACCTGATATTTAACAAGAAAATACATAGATCTTTAATATCAACATACACATATATATCCCAGAAACGATCGTAAAATGATGATTTTTTTTAATATAAGGAACCTGTTCTTTGTTTTTATTTCATTGTTTTTATTAATTTATCTTGACTCTGTTTTCCTATGATTTTTATCGTTAAATTTTGAATGCATTTTGTCTTTTCATAATATCTTCTATATTTGGATTACATTGAGTTCTTCATACGGATTGGACACTACCGTTTATTTTGGTAGATTTATCTACATACTATATATATATATATATACACATACATATATATATATGTACACACACACACACACACACACACACAGACGCACACACACACACACACACACACACACGCACACACACACGCACACACACACGCGCGCGCGCGCGCACCCCCCCCCCCCCCACACACACACACACAAACACACATATATATATATATATATATATATATATATATATATATATATATACATAATACTGTAATGCAGGAGAGGTTTGTGAATGTTAATGAAAATGAAAAACAAAAATATAGTCACGGAAAATTGAGCCAAAACCAAACCTGATATTTAACAAGAAAATAAGCAGGTTAAAATCCGGAAGGTGATTTAAAACTTTTTGCTTCTGTTTTTATACAGTTATTAATGTGTTCCTAATGTTCATTTACTATGAGGCATTTTAGAAGAAAACATATCTAAAATGCTTCTGATGTGCATACCATTTATATCGTATATGTTTTTATATACAACTTATTCGACACGTTGATATGGAAATATCAATTTGATATGGAAATTAATGTTTTAGATTTTCCATATCCATGTATATTATGACAAAATTGTTTCATTATGAAATACACTAGTGCCAATAGCGTTATTTGAATGGTTTTATAGAGAGGACTAAATACAATGTTATTGCGTTGTTTGTCCTAGCACTAGCATGAAACGCGATCTCTGTAGTATATGTTAGTGTGGGATTTCAAATGGGTGTATGAAATTACTAGATGTTATACGTTGGTTTAGAAATACGCTCATATAATGTAGTTCTGTTCGTATTAACTAAACATTGTCCTATATGAAATGTGATAACATATCAAATTTTTATTGAGTTTCTGTTAATAATTTCATAACATTTGTAAGTACCGGAAAATGGTCCTTTATCTGCTTGTAAACTATGTTATCCCTAGGAGTCCTTACTTGTAATTTATATAGAATATTAGACTAGTTTATCGAAAGTTTTCTATTAATATTTCTAGTGTTATTAGTATTTATATAACTATTTTACAAAGTAAGTTTGCCTATAAATAAAATATCATCATAATAGAAAGATTACGTTTGGAAAACCTCTTCACGTAAGAAATGTATGAAGTCCATAGGAAGATATTTGTAACTAAATTATCTGATATATAATTTTGAGGTGATTATAAAAGTCTATTTATATAACTGCTTCCTAAATACCGAAACCAAACCATTGGCATTTTGCAATGTCATATAAAGATAGGAAACTAGTTTGAGTTTAGTATTTATTGTTACTTTACGGTTACATGTTTGAAGCAAACAACGGAATGCTTTCCAAGTTCTGCCAATCTTTTGTTATCTATTAAAATATCAGACGATTCGCAATCCATCATCTCTGTATAATACTCTACAGAAGAACACATTATGTAGATAATCTTTTCATGGTATATAATTCTCTGTCTTCACTAATTCCTACAGAGACTATTGTTCCCAGACTAACTGTGAAAGAATATTACAACGTTTCTTTATCCAAATCCTATTATCATGAAAACAAATTTTTTTTCTGACACGCAAAATAATATTGATACCATTTGAAATTGGTCGCATAGCCTAACACTTTTGTATGTAAGATATCAGATAATCCAACTTTTGTATGTAAGATATCAGATAATCCAACTTTTGAAAATCAAATGTAATACAACCAAAAGTAAATTCTGTTTTTTGTTGACTTTGAAACAAGATCCACATTTGTTTGCATTATTGTTTCTAAAAAGTTTGAATTAGCTGATGTTCTTCGAATTGTCTCCCTTGTTTCCTTTTAAATTCAAAGCGCTCTGAGAAGGCGTCATTGTCCTATAATGTCTAGAATAATCTGTTAATCGATCCTTTACAACTCCCTATATGGCAGGCTCGGCTGTACGTGTAGTTAGCACGTGGTGCACTCCCGGGAGTTATTTTCCACTTAACGCTCCTTCTCTTTCTCATTCTCCCCACCACTTCCTCTCTCTCTTATATATATATATATATATATATATATATATATATATATATATATATATATATATATATAATGTGTGTGTGTATATATATATATATATATATATATTTGTGTGTGTCCGTATGCATATGTGAGTGTGAAATAGTCTACTCATAGAGAGAGATAGTGAGAGTAAGAGAGAGAGGGATAGTTAGAGGGCGAGATATATATATATATATATATATATATATATATATATATATAGAGAGAGAGAGAGAGAGAGAGAGAGAGAGAGAGTGTGTGTGTGTGAGAGAAAGATCAAAATAAAATCAATAAAGCTGATTAGAGTATTCTGGCGATTTGGTGACAGATTTCTTCACTAGCTCATTAAGTGAAAATTTAGTGAACTGTAATGCAAGTCCATGCCAATTAGCACGTGACAGTAAACAACAGTCTCAGAGGTTTTGCACTATTTTTTCACCTGTTAATTGACTGAGACTTGTTAAATAACTGATTTAAAGCCGTGTCATACTGCGTTTTTATTAACTTCTAACATTCAACGTCAACGTATCATCATTAATCGTTTTAACATCTCGTGTACGTAGGAGGTTTGACAGAGTTGGTAAAACGTCAGATAAAATACCATTGTGCTATTTATTGTCGCTCTTTACATTTTGAGTTCAAATCCTGCAGAGGTCAACTTTAATCTTTGCCTAAATTTGCTGGGATTTGAACTCAGAACGTCAAGGGGTGTAACTCTATGTTGCAAAGCATGGCGTTCGACGCTCTACCGATTCTGCCAATCCACCACCCTAAGAAACATATTTTATACGACTACTGTGCCATAAAACAACAACAGCAACACCAACAAGTAGAATTAATTAATTAGTTTCTTAGTCTTTATCCAGTAGACTTGAGATGAATTCCATCAAAGACCATTCTGTCATCTCAGCACAATTCAAAACTACAATATATACTGTGCGTTTAATGGTAATTTGCCTGTTATTTCTAGTAGATTGAGTGACGGCGTACAGAGACACTCGTTCATCGTGTAGTTTGTTATTGCTACTCGTCACGGTCGGAATAGTTCTTCCTAATATTGACACAAGGCCAGCGATTTGTTGGGAAGGGAAATGTTTAAACCATTAGCATTTAAACTGACCGTAACTTTCTGTTCAAACTGGCTGTAACTGGCCACTTATACTGGTGTTAAAGTATTGTTCTGAAAATGAATATCAAAATCTCATAGATTCGATATTATTTGAGATAATTATGTGAGGTAAAGCCTTTACCACGAAAAAAAAACAATAGTAAATATAGAGTAATGTAAATGCTAAAGGGTTAAAATGCCCAAGACACAATGACACTTTATCCGATGCTCTACAATTTCTACCAATTCCCCACCTTAGATGTTTCTAGAAATATTGATTCCTAATTTAGATACAACGCCAACAAACTTTAGGGGAGGGTGAAGTTGATTAAATCAACCCCAAAAGTTGACTGGTACTTTATTTTATCGATGCTGGAAGTATGAAAAGCAATATTGACCTCGGTGGGATTTGAACTCAGGAATTAGACAGTCGTAACTAAATGTCGAAAACGAATTTTGTCTGACGCTCTAACGACTCTGCCAGTCCCTTGCCTTAAATTATGGTCGGAAAAATGCCAACAGGATGTAGTCGAAGAAATGGCAGTGGCTGTAATTTAGTTTAGAGTTAGTAGATTGAAGTGAAAGTAATGAAAATAATGAGAGTAGCAATTAAGCCATTAAGTAGTAGAAGTAATGAGATGGTAGTTTGGAATAGAAGAAGTAGCATCAAGTTGCATGTATGTACCTGTAACTAATGATGGACTCATAAGGGTACCGTAGTGACATACAGCGTATCTTGGGCACTTAAACTGGGTGGAGCTCATGTCTTCTCTAGGTCTGAACACAACCGATTTTATCTAGAGGAGAGAGAAAGTGAGAGAGAGAGAAGGAGAGAGAAGGAGAGAGAGATGAAGGAAGAATCGACTCCAGTATGTATTGGGTCGTCAAGTATGAAATTTGTAGAAATTTGTTTTTTTCTACAAATTTCATACTTGACGACCCAATATGTACCCGTAACCGTAACACATGACGGGGTGGTAGCGGCACCGTAGTGACATACATCGCGTAACATTCCATATTTAGGTATCTGTGTTCTCACATGTAGACGCACGTCCTTTACCATAGAGTTGTGTCCCTAAACGAAGTTTATTTCCTTTAATAGTTACAATGTAATTTGTCTGCAGTATGTTATACAATGAGATATGATTAAAAAGAGGAAGAATCGCCCCAGTACTGAACTGATACTTGTTTTATTGACTTCGGAAGGATGAAAGGCACAGTTGACTTGGCCGGGATTTGAACATAGAGGACACAGAGAGCTGTAACGAATACAGTAAAGCACTCTATCCGACGTTCTAACCACTCTGCCAATTCGCCACCACGGATTAAATTGAAGTTGTGGCCATAACTATAGAGTCTATAGGATAAAGTGAGAGTAGCAGTTTATCAGAATAGTGGGAATACTGAGAGTAAGATGAAGTCGGAGTAGAAGCATCAGATGACTCGGGCATTAGTGGGAGTAGTAATTAAATGACCAGCGTAGTATTAGACGTGGTAGTAGTAGTAGTAGTAGTAGTAGTAGTAGTAGTAGTAGTAGCGGTGGCTGCAGAGTTGGGTAGTAGTGGCAGTAGCAGAAACCACAACTCCACGTTGTTTTTTTAGTAATTCTTCGTTTTAAAAACTCAAACAACCTCCGGTAATTTCCGTGAGTGACATGTTATCAACATAATTTCTGCAAGTATGCCATCCCATTACTTCTATTAATGAGATTAATTGCTATTCTCATTAGTTCCGCTTCAATCTACTGCCGCCTCTAAACTCAATTACAGCCACTCACATTCTTCGACTACATCTTATTGGCATCGATCTGAGTTCAAATCCCGCCGAGGTTAGCTTTGCCTTTCATCCTTACGGGGTCGATAAAATAAAGTACCAGTAATGTACTGGTTAATTGCTGGCCTTGTGCCAAAAGTAGAAACAATTATTAAGAAAGTACAGGTAAATATATATAAATAAATAAGTAAATAAGTGTTGATGTTCCCTCTCTTTCGTTCATTGCCTCTGTCTCTCTCACTCTCTCCATCTCTCACTATTATAAGCAAATGGAGGGGGGGGGGGGGGGGGTCCACGCGATGGCCGCTCCGTGGCCCCGGCGGACAGGGCAGAGAAGGCGTTTACTTGTAGGATGGTGAGGGTAACGTGTTGGAAGAATCATTCCAGATCGCGAGGCTCATACTTGCGGGTAGCCAACTCAGTGCCGATGATGGTGAGTAGGGAGGTGGTAGTAGTAGTAGTAGTAGTAGTAGTAGTAGTAGTAGGTATATAAACACAGGAGTTATCAGGAAAAGCTGAAACTCCTGCTACTATTGTTCCGCTGCCATCACTAGCTCAAATTACTGCTACTACTACTACTACTATTACTACTACTACTACTATTGTGACTTGTTGCTACTGCCGCCGTCACTAGCTTCTCCTCCTACTACTACCACTGTCACGGTTATAACTTGTGCTACCTTCTACTGCCACTGCTGTCTCTACTCTCACTACTGCCGCTCGCTCTCTTCAGCTACTACTACTACTACTATTACTACAACTACTGCCACTGTTACTGCTGCTGCTGCTACTACTACTACTACTACTACTACTACTACTACTACTACTACTACTACTACTACTACTACTAGTAACAGCAAGTGAAACTTGTGACGGTAGTAGTAGCAACAAGTCAGAGTAAAATCAGTATTGGCGGTAACAACGAGCATTTAGGACAGTAGTAGTAATGGTAGTTTTAGTAGTAGTAGTACTAGCAATAATAACAGTAGTAATAATAGTAGTAGCAGTAGAAGTAGTAGTAGTAGTAGTATTAGTAGTAGTAGTAGTAGAAGTAGCACTAGTAATAGTAGTAGTAGTACCAGTAGAAGTAGCAGTAGTAGTAGTAGTGATAGCAGTAGACGTAGCAGTAGTAATAGTAGTAGAAGTAGCAGTAGTAGTAGTAGTAGTAGTAGTAGTAGTAGTAGTAGTAGTAGTAGTAGTAGTAGTAGTGGCAACAAGTAATGATAGCGATATTGTTAATCTAAGACCTCCTAGCAAGTATTTTTCATTTTCGTAGCAAGTAAAAATAAAAATAAAAACACAAAAAACATAAAAAAACCCAACAAAAAATCAATTTATTAAAAAAATTAATCAAAGCTTCGATAAAATAAGTTAGATACTGTTAAGGTTTGCGATTTCATTAAATCTCTAAAATGAACAAATCATATTGGACGAAATGATATTTGGTATGACGTCATCTAAATTCTGTTGATATCCAGCGTATGCTACTAATATCTATTCATCATCAAAGATATGTTACGGCAAACTTCCATTCTGTCCCACCTCCCCTTACTTCACAATATAATGATGATTTAGAAATATGCTGACATTGCCTCAGGATGAATAGAACAATTATCCAACGACTTTACCTTGCTGCATTTTAATTTCACTGGATAACTATTCAGAGTCCATGTAATTCATTTCTTTTCACTATATACATCGACACAGATTCATCCCAAAAGTAATGAGACACTGCAAACATAGCTTTCATAATTAGATACTGGCTACTATATTGGGGTAAAAAAAAAGAGTTTATGATATTCCTATTATGCTCAAGAAGATAACCAATAAAACTGAAGTAATAAAACTTGGCTCTACAATTCTAACCTACGAAATTTTCTTGCTGAAAGTTTACCTTATGCATACTCTACAGTTAGCGATATGTAGGTGCCAACCTTTACCTATGATCATAAATCTTGGGTAATGACCGAAAGAATACGAACGCGATTACAAGCAGCCGAAATGGAGTTCCTCCAAAGGGTCTTCGGAGTAATGT
This sequence comes from Eledone cirrhosa, assembly GCA_964016885.1. Lineage (NCBI taxonomy): Eukaryota > Metazoa > Mollusca > Cephalopoda > Octopoda > Eledonidae > Eledone > Eledone cirrhosa. The sequence continues at coordinate 375,051,946 of OZ024743.1, read as the reverse complement.
TACTCTATAGAGTGTGTAGCTCGGAGATCAGAGAGTCACTCCAGGTAGAGCCGCTACTTCTCCAAATAGAGCGATCACAGCTCCAATACCAAGGACAAGTGGTTGGAATGTCTCAGGAAAGAATCGCTGGACAGATTTTATAAGCAAAACCAACTGGCAGGAGACCCAGGGGTAGACCCCGAGCGAGATGGTTGGATAACATCTATGAGCTTGGCTGGTCTCACTTGGGGATCTTGCTGGATCAGTTGGAGACGGTTGCTTCTGACAGGACCCGTTGGAAGGAGTGTTTGAGGACTCTTCCCCCACAACCCTCTCAGGAATAAGTGGGCGAAGAATAAGTAGAAGAAGATGAGAAACGTAAAATTGCTTAACTTGCTGGTCTTCCCTGACCGTCACTCTTGTCTAACTGTGTAATCCATGAAACATACTCAACCCAAAATTCTGGCCAGAAATGTTGTGTTTCGCAGGAGTTCGCTGACACACGTCCATTGACAGACACATGCCCACTCACAGACACATTTCCATGAAGAAACAGGATATCTCGTTTTACACTTCTGCTCACGTGACGTTGCCGCACCTGTTGCACCTGACGCGCCACTCTTAAACCCAGACACTAACACAACCTGATTCAAATCCTGATGTCCCGAGTTCAATTTTATCTATCTATCTATCTCTCTATCTATCTAACTTCCAGAAGTCCCTGGCCTGGCAGTGCTACCGAGGAGCTTTACCCGTTCGAGAAAGGCTCTACAGACACGGGCGCCCGGGTAGGGACCCCGCCAAAAAGATCTGTCCCAGATGCGTGTGCGACGAGGAAACCGTTGCACACGCATTGGTACACTGCTCGGGCGTAGCCGATCTGTGGGGCTATGTCGAACAACTGCTGTCAAGGGTGGGACCGATCCGGTTGACCACCGAGTCTATTGTAATGATCAAGCCGCCTCCCCCCTTCAAAGATGAAGCAGATGCGGTGTTTCTGTGCGTAATAGCCATGGCGAAAGAGGTTGTATGGTGGACGCGTCTGAAAGGACTGAGGTCAGGCACCTTTCTCTCTGGCCAACAACTGGTCCGTTTCTTCCGATATCATTTCGGAAGAAGGATCAGGATGGAGAGAGAGGTGCTGCACCCCAGCCGTTTCTATGAAAGATGGGTGAAAGTGGCGAGAATGGCCCGTGTGAATGGGCCTTCACTCTACATCAGACTATACGTGAGGAAGATGAAAGACCAAGGCAGCACCCCTTCTCTGTGCTCCTGAGGAGAAGGGTTGCACACTTTTTTCGGGGGTGTGTGCGACCCCCCAAGGCGCCTCCTCTCTATTGAGGATTTTGTTATAAATTTTATTTTTATATTTTGTTATTGCCTCCTCCTTATTGAGGACGCCTTTTTGTGTAAACTCTCCCCTTTGTACTTGTCCCACTTTTGATGCCCTAGTGGCAAATAAAAGAAACATATCTATCTATCTATCTATCTATCTATCTATCTATCTATCTATCTATCTATCTATAACAACAATGCGACGGACGAAAACAACACCAATAACAATAACAATAACAACAACAACAAGACCAATAACGGTGACAACAACAACAATGATAACAACAAACCACCAACGACAACAACAACACAAACAAACAACATTTCTCCTTCGCCGAGACGACAAGGAAAACCCTCGACTATCTGCCAGTAGATATAACAAAAGCGAAGGAGCTACTGGCGGATGCGAAAAAATATATAGTGTACGGAGAAAATGGTTCATTCACAATCCATTCCCCCCCCCCCCCCCCCCGGAACTAAAAAGCCAGAGACTCCTAAACACGGTCATGTTTAGGACAATCTCGAACAAAAGTAAAAAACCAGCTCAACCATCACAGAGCGAGATAGAGCTGGTTTTAAAAGACGTCATGAAGGACATCACCTTCATTCAGAAGGATAGACTCTACGGGAGTCTATCCATTCTCATGAAGGACAGGGACACAGCAGTGAAACTGTCCATCAAACCAATCACATCCACCGCATACACCTTCTACCCTACGTACATGGGTAGAAGAACACAAAAAATAAAAATCCACACCATCCTGCCGATTATGGACATATGGTGGGTTTTGACAGGTTTTCTGGACCTGGAGGATGACATGCTGGTGTCCATGGGAAAGGCATCGGGTGACGCGTTCAGTGGAACGAGCCTCGAACTTGTAGTTCAAATGAGGCCCGAAAGGATCGCCCAGATCCCTGAACGCGTCATACTGGATGATCTAACCTTCATCAACATTACCGTTGAGGGTAGACGGCCCTCGTGTTACTTCTGCGGAACCAGAGGTCACCTGAGGGCTGTCTGTCCCCAACTTAATAAGAAAACCCCAATCCTGCCTACACCACCAACAACTGCACAACCAACACAATCACCACAACTACCACTACAAAAACAACCACCACAGCTCAAACCAAAACAAAACAATGTCCAACCCATCCCCTCCACTCAAAAAACAAAAACAATTTCCAAAACACCCGTACCGCAAACACAACCCGAAAATATACCCCTCCCCTCCAACGCGGAAGATGACCCTAGTTCGTCGTCAGACGAGGAGGAGCACTTCCACACAATCAAAAGAAAAAAAAGAAAACACACCTCAGACACACAAATGAAAAAAACCCCTCCCCAAAACATAACACTGACACCAACACAAAAGAGCTCACAACAACAGCAAACAAAAAACACCACACAAAAACAAAAACATGCATACACATACATAAATACAAGAAGCAAAAAACTGTTAAACATTGTGTACAACAACAATCTAATAAAAACACAAGGGCCTTACTTCACCCAGGCAGGGGATTTCCCCCACCTCAAAATGATTAAGGCCCCACAGGACACCTATAAAACTTTAAAAAACAATTTTAAAGAGGACGTGGGTCCCCCCTGCGTCGGGCCCATTAACCTCGTCCTCCTAAAAAACTATCCCACCCCCTCCCCAAACACCCACACAACTCCAAGCTCCCCAACCACACAACACACTGATGCCCCCACACTTCCACAAACCACCACCCCACCCAACAACCCATCCCCCACCCTAATGGAAATTGTGCAGCCCGATACCCGGGACGCAGAGAGGTAAGTGCCTTTTCTCTTCACCACCAACATGGCTATGCTAAGAGTAGGCTGTTTAAATGCGCGTGGCCTGGGCTCAACTTGGAAGCAAGCAATGCTTCTAAATGACATCAGGTCACAACGTATAGATGTGATGGTTATTTGCGAGGCCCGGATCAGCAACGTGCGACAGCTGGCCCCCACCTTTGATGACTTTGAGATGCACGCATCTCTCTGTCAGCCCGGAGGTGGGGGTGGAGTTGTCGTTCTGCTGCAAAAACATCTGGGTCTCGCAACACAGATGGTACATTTGGACCCGGAGGGTCGACTAGTGGTTCTGGACCTTGGCAGTGGTAAAGGCGGAGCGTTTAGGTTGGTAGCCGCCTACGGCCCTTTCGGGTCAATGCGGCCGGACTTCTTCCATCGTCTGGAGACTTTACTAGGGACGTCCCGCTCCTTGCTATTAGTGGGGGACTGGAATGGTATCCTAGATGCACGCTGGGACTACGTAGGGGCCTGCCCCGATAGAGAGGGGTGTAATAGCCTCAAAGGGTTAATCGGTCGATTTGACCTGGCCGATAGATATCGACTAGATTTTCCGACTGCGCCAACCTGGACTTGGGCAAATCGTAGCGGATCATCTAGGTCGTACCTAGATAGGTTCTTAGTTAGAATTAAGGATAAGGACTTTTTAAGTTGTCCAAAAATGCGCATGGTTGGCTATTCAGACCACAAATTAGTGACCTGCATGGTCAACCTTGACAGAACTCATAGACAGGGCCCCGGTTACTGGAAGCTCAACTTGTCCTTGCCGGCAAGTAGAGCCTACAGGAATCGGATTAGTACGTTAGTTAAGGAACGGTTGACTGGAGCGATCGTCAACAGCAGGTGGTGGGTATCTCTAAAGAGAGAGATTAGAGTAGTCTCGATAGAATTTAGTAAGGTTCTAGCTGCGGATAGGAATAGGAAGGAAAGGGAGCTAATAGATAGAGTAGAAGAGGCAATTAGAAGCGGCGACGTGGCCAGAGTGCTAGCGTCGAGAACGGCTTTGAGCCAGTTTTTCGACGCGAAGCACGAAGGCTGCGTTGTCCGAAGTAAAATACGTGCTCTAGGGAACGAGGGGACCAAAGCTGTTAGCTGGGCCCGCGTGACAGAGGCCAACAGTGGAACTAAATCCACCATCCGGTCTTTGCGAGACCTGGATGGACGGGCGATTCTTGAGCCTAAGCAGATGTGTGAGGCCTTTCAAAGGCACTTTGCCCGACTGTTCGGGAGGGGCAGGGAGCCGGTTGGGAACGTGGACTTCGGTCCATACCTCGACGGCCTGGCGCGCCTCTCGGACAGGGAGGCGAAGTCCTGCGAGGAGCCGATTTCGGCCGCTGAGATAGAGGACGTGCTGAGCCAATGCGGCAAACGCAAATCCCCGGGTCTCGATGGTCTTCCTTACGAATTATATCTAGCTATGCCGGACTTGTTCCCCGATCTCCTCGAGGCGGTCTACTGCAACTGGCAACAGAACGGGAGAATCCCCTGTACTGTGACCAAGGGCGTAGTCACGCTAGTGAGGAAGGACGAGAACAAGGGGGACGAAATAAGTAACTTCAGGCCCATAACTCTGCTAAATACAGAGTTACAGATTTTGGCCAAGGTGCTAGCAAAGAGGTTGGCGCTTGTCGTGGGCAACCTGGTGGGAGATGCGCAGACATGCGTTATCCCGTCCAGGTCCATCCATGACAACCTCCACCTCATGCGATACATCATAGAGAGGGTTGGGAACGAACCCGGCTTTGGTGGGGCTCTGATCAACTTGGATCAATCTCAAGGCGTTCGATAGGGTCGACCATGGTTACCTGGATGCGGTGCTAGCGGCGGCAGGCTTCGGACCCGTTTTCAGGGGCTGGATCACTGCTATGCACAGCAGCCGCATCTGCTCTAGGGTCAAGGTGAACGGCTACCTCTCGGAGCCGTTCAAAATCGCGCGGTCCATCCGACAAGGGTGCCCTCTCTCCTCCCTTCTGTATGTGTTGACTCTCGAGCCACTACTGCGGAAGTTGGAGTTGTTGCAGGGCATCCCTTTGGAACCGGGATTGCGGAAAGCGGTGTCGGCCTACGCCGATGACGTGACAGTAATGGTGTCGACGGCCTCCGAAATCGAGGCGGTCGGCACCTTACTGGAGGAGTACGAAAAGTTCACAGGGGCTAAGCTGAACCGGGACAAGTCGATCGGTTTGCAACTCGGCACGTGGAGGGGCAGACCGATGCCCTCCGATGGCGTCGTCGGACGCTGGACGGAGGGCCCGGTGAAGTTGCTCGGGGTCTGGTTCGGACCGGACCTCCAGGTGGAGAAAAACTAGGCGGAGGTTACGAACAGGGTGTTTGCACTGACCCAGAAGTGGGCCAGTTGCAAACTATCCCTGAAAGGTCGGGCGGAGGTGGCGAACACCTACATAGCGTCCGTCATCTACTACCGCCTGACCGTAGTGCCTTGCCCAAGGGAAACCCTCACCAATATGGAGCGCGCGCTCTTCCAATTCCTTTGGAAGAGGCGGGCTCCTATGGTGAGGAGATCCATCTGCTGTCAACACCCTTCGAAAGGAGGGCTGGGGATGCCGTGGCTAATGATGCGTAAACACGCATTAAGGCTACGGCACCTCTACGTATTCCTCACCGGACAACCGGTGTGGGCCTCGTTTGTGAGACGAACCTTTCCCAGACTCGTCTCACTCACCGAGCTGCAATCCTGGGTCAAGCAAAGACCGAGAAAACTGGGCGCCTGGCACACTGAGTGTGCCCAGGCGCTCACCGCCCTCTGGTAGGCGGATCCGGTTATCAGTGGAGACTCCACCGCAACATTCTATAGAGGGCTGGTACGCAGCAGGTGCAACGACGCCCTCGGAGAAGCCCTAGACATGGAGGAGGACGAACTGGCCAGCCTGTTCGGTAGGACATTCAGCCCGGGACCTATGGACAACTTCCAGAAGTCCCTGGCCTGGCAGTGCTACCGAGGAGCTTTACCCGTTCGAGAAAGGCTCTACAGACACGGGCGCCCGGGTAGGGACCCCGCCAAAAAGATCTGTCCCAGATGCGTGTGCGACGAGGAAACCGTTGCACACGCATTGGTACACTGCTCGGGCGTAGCCGATCTGTGGGGCTATGTCGAACAACTGCTGTCAAGGGTGGGACCGATCCGGTTGACCACCGAGTCTATTGTAATGATCAAGCCGCCTCCCCCCTTCAAAGATGAAGCAGATGCGGTGTTTCTGTGCGTAATAGCCATGGCGAAAGAGGTTGTATGGTGGACGCGTCTGAAAGGAGTGAGGTCAGGCACCTTTCTCTCTGGCCAACAACTGGTCCGTTTCTTCCGATATCATTTCGGAAGAAGGATCAGGATGGAGAGAGAGGTGCTGCACCCCAGCCGTTTCTATGAAAGATGGGTGAAAGTGGCGAGAATGGCCCGTGTGAATGGGCCTTCTCTTTACATAAGCCTGTAGGTGGAAAAGAGGAAGGAACGAGGGAGCACCCCCTCTCTGTGCTCCTGAGGAAAAGGGTTGCACACTTTTTTCGGGGGTGTGCGCGACCCCCCAAGGCGCCTCCTCTCTATTGAGGATTTTGTTATAATTCTATTTTTTGTTATATTTTATTTTATTTTTATATATTGTTATTGCCTCCTCCTTATTGAGGACGCCTTGTTTTGTAAACTCCCCCCATTGTACTTGTCCCACTTTTGATGCCCTGGTGGCAAATAAAAGAAACATATCTATCTATCTATCTATCTATCTATCTATCTATCTATCTATCTATCTATCTATCTCTGGGATGGACACACGCGTATAACTTGCTGAGTAAGTTCTGTTTAAATTTCTATAGAAATTCTTGTCTGATAACTTTAATTTTTGTACCATTTTGTAGAGGGACTGCCAGGTCAAACTTTGATCTGGTCAGTCTCTCAAAATATTCTACGCCTTTAGGCGAAATAGTTAAAAAAAAAAGTTTTTTCTTGTTGAAAAGTCAATATTTTTTTAAATGGCCGAAGCTTCTTCACCAAAATTCGAAGGAGGAAAGGGGAAGATGAACTTACAGCTTCCCCCTGCCACTGTCACAGTAGCAGAGGTCAAGAAGATAGGTCAGCCAGAGGAAGAATTCTCTCCACCTGTTAACCGACAACTTGACGTTACCATGGCAACAACCCAAAGAACCAACAGCAACAACAACAACAATGCGACGGTAGAAAACAACACCAATAACAATAACAATAACAACAACAAGACCAATAACGGTGACAACAACAACAATGATAACAACAACACCACCAACGACAACAACAACACAAACAAACAAAATTTCTCCTTCGCCGAGACGACAAGGAAAACCCTCGACTATCTGCCAGTAGATATAACAAAAGCGAAGGAGCTACTGGCGGATGCGAAAAAATATATAGTGTACGGGGAAAATGGTTCATTCACAATCCATTCCCCCCCGGAACTAAAAAGCCAGAGACTCCTAAACACGGTCATGTTTAGGACAATCTCGAACAAAAGTAAAAAACCAGCTCAACCATCACAGAGCGAGATAGAGCTGGTTTTAAAAGACGTCATGAAGGACATCACCTTCATTCAGAAGGATAGACTCTACGGGAGTCTATCCATTCTCATGAAGGACAGGGACACAGCAGTGAAACTGTCCATCAAACCAATCACATCCACCGCATACACCTTCTACCCTACGTACATGGGTAGAAGAACACAAAAAATAAAAATCCACACCATCCTGCCGATTATGGACATATGGTGGGTTTTGACAGGTTTTCTGGACCTGGAGGATGACATGCTGGTGTCCATGGGAAAGGCATCGGGTGACGCGTTCAGTGGAACGAGCCTCGAACTTGTAGTTCAAATGAGGCCCGAAAGGATCGCCCAGATCCCTGAACGCGTCATACTGGATGATCTAACCTTCATCAACATTACCGTTGAGGGTAGACGGCCCTCGTGTTACCTCTGCGGAACCAGAGGTCACCTGAGGGCTGTCTGTCCCCAACTTAATAAGAAAACCCCAATCCTGCCTACACCACCAACAACTGCACAACCAACACAATCACCACAACAACCACCACAAAAACAACCACCACAGCTCAAACCAAAACAAAACAATGTCCAACCCATCCCCTCCACTCAAAAAACAAAAACAATTTCCAAAACACCCGTACCGCAAACACAACCCGAAAATATACCCCTCCCCTCCAACGCGGAAGATGACCCTAGTTCGTCGTCAGACGAGGAGGAGCACTTCCACACAATCAAAAGAAAAAAAAGAAAACACACCTCAGACACACAAATGAAAAAAACCCCTCCCCAAAACATAACACTGACACCAACACAAAAGAGCTCACAACAGCAAACAAAAAACACCACACAAAAACAAAAACATGCATACACATACATAAATACAAGAAACAAAAAACTGTTAAACATTGTGTACAACAACAATCTAATAAAAACACAAGGGCCTAACTTCACCCAGGCAGGGGATTTCCCCCACCTCAAAATGATTAAGGCCCCACAGGACACCTATAAAACTTTAAAAAACAATTTTAAAGAGGACGTGGGTCCCCCCTGCGTCGGGCCCATTAACCGAGTCCTCCTAAAAAACTATCCCACCCCCTCCCCAAACACCCTCACAACTCCAAGCTCCCCAACCACACAACACACTGATGCCCCCACACTTCCACAAACCACCACCCCACCCAACAACCCATCCCCCACCCTAATGGAAATTGTGCAGCCCGATACCCGGGACGCAGAGAGGTAAGTGCCTTTTCTCTTCACCACCAACATGGCTATGCTAAGAGTAGGCTGTTTAAATGCGCGTGGCCTGGGCTCAACTTGGAAGCAAGCAATGCTTCTAAATGACCTCAGGTCACAACGTATAGATGTGATGGTTATTTGCGAGGCCCGGATCAGCAACGTGCGACAGCTGGCCCCCACCTTTGATGACTTTGAGATGCACGCATCTCTCTGTCAGCCTGGAGGTGGGGGTGGAGTTGTCGTTCTGCTGCAAAAACATCTGGGTCTCGCAACACAGATGGTACATTTGGACCCGGAGGGTCGACTAGTGGTTCTGGACCTTGGCAGTGGTAAAGGCGGAGCGTTTAGGTTGGTAGCCGCCTACGGCCCTTTCGGGTCAATGCGGCCGGACTTCTTCCATCGTCTGGAGACTTTTCTAGGGACGTCCCGCTCCTTGCTATTAGTGGGGGACTGGAATGGTATCCTAGATGCACGCTGGGACTACGTAGGGGCCTGCCCCGATAGAGAGGGGTGTAATAGCCTCAAAGGGTTAATCGGTCGATTTGACCTGGCCGATAGATATCGACTAGACTTTCCGACTGCGCCAACCTGGACTTGGGCAAATCGTAGCGGATCATCTAGGTCGTACCTAGATAGGTTCTTAGTTAGAATTAAGGATAAGGACTTTTTAAGTTGTCCAAAAATGCGCATTGTTGGCTATTCAGACCACAAATTAGTGACCTGCATGGTCAACCTTGACAGAACTCATAGACAGGGCCCCGGTTACTGGAAGCTCAACTTGTCCTTGCCGGCAAGTAGAGCCTACAGGAATCGGATTAGTACGTTAGTTAAGGAACGGTTGACTGGAGCGATCGTCAACAGCAGGTGGTGGGTATCTCTAAAGAGAGAGATTAGAGTAGTCTCGATAGAATTTAGTAAGGTTCTAGCTGCGGATAGGAATAGGAAGGAAAGGGAGCTAATAGATAGAGTAGAAGAGGCAATTAGAAGCGGCGACGTGGCCAGAGTGCTAGCGTCGAGAACGGCTTTGAGCCAGTTTTTCGACGCGAAGCACGAAGGCTGCGTTGTCCGAAGTAAAATACGTGCTCTAGGGAACGAGGGGACCAAAGCTGTTAGCTGGGCCCGCGTGACAGAGGCCAACAGTGGAACTAAATCCACCATCCGGTCTTTGCGAGACCTGGATGGACGGGCGATTCTTGAGCCTAAGCGGATGTGTGAGGCCTTTCAAAGGCACTTTGCCCGACTGTTCGGGAGGGGCGGGGAGCCGGTTGGGAACGTGGACTTCGGTCCATACCTCGACGGCCTGCCGCGCCTCTCGGACAGGGAGGCGAAGTCCTGCGAGGAGCCGATTTCGGCCGCTGAGATAGAGGACGTGCTGAGCCAATGCGGCAAACGCAAATCCCCGGGTCTCGATGGTCTTCCTTACGAATTATATCTAGCTATGCCGGACTTGTTCCCCGATCTCCTCGAGGCGGTCTACTGCAACTGGCAACAGAACGGGAGAATTCCCTGTACTGTGACCAAGGGCGTAGTCACGCTAGTGAGGAAGGACGAGAACAAGGGGGACGAAATAAGTAACTTCAGGCCCATAACACTGCTAAATACAGAGTTACAGATTTTGGCCAAGGTGCTAGCAAAGAGGTTGGCGCTTGTCGTGGGCAACCTGGTGGGAGATGCGCAGACATGCGCTATCCCGTCCAGGTCCATCCATGACAACCTCCACCTCATGCGATACATCATAGAGAGGGTTGGGAACGAACCCGGCTTTGGTGGGGCTCTGATCAACTTGGATCAATCTAAGGCGTTCGATAGGGTCGACCATGGTTACCTGGATGCGGTGCTAGCGGCGGCAGGCTTCGGACCCGTTTTCAGGGGCTGGATCACTGCTATGCACAGCAGCCGCATCTGCTCTAGGGTCAAGGTGAACGGCTACCTCTCGGAGCCGTTCAAAATCGCGCGGTCCATCCGACAAGGGTGCCCTCTCTCCTCCCTTCTGTATGTATTGACTCTCGAGCCACTACTGCGGAAGTTGGAGTTGTTGCAGGGCATCCCTTTGGAACCGGGATTGCGGAAAGCGGTGTCGGCCTACGCCGATGACGTGACAGTAATGGTGTCGACGGCCTCCGAAATCGAGGCGGTCGGCACCTTACTGGAGGAGTACGAAAAGTTCACAGGGGCTAAGCTGAACCGGGACAAGTCGATCGGTTTGCAACTCGGCACGTGGAGGGGCAGACCGATGCCCTCCGATAGCGTCGTCGGACGCTGGACGGAGGGCCCGGTGAAGTTGCTCGGGGTCTGGTTCGGACCGGACCTCCAGGTGGAGAAAAACTGGGCGGAGGTTACGAACAGAGTGTTTGCACTGACCCAGAAGTGGGCCAGTTGCAAACTATCCCTGAAAGGTCGGGCGGAGGTGGCGAACACCTACATAGCGTCCGTCATCTACTACCGCCTGACCGTAGTGCCCTGCCCAAGGGAAACCCTCACCAAGATGGAGCGCGCGCTCTTCCAATTCCTTTGGAAGAGGCGGGCTCCTATGGTGAGGAGATCCATCTGCTGTCAACACCCTTCGAAAGGAGGGCTGGGGATGCCGTGGCTAATGATGCGTAAACACGCATTAAGGCTACGGCACCTCTACGTATTCCTCACCGGACAACCGGTGTGGGCCTCGTTTGTGAGACGAACCTTTCCCAGACTCGTCTCACTCACCGAGCTGCAATCCTGGGTCAAGCAAAGACCGAGAAAACTGGGCGCCTGGCACACTGAGTGTGCCCAGGCGCTCACCGCCCTCTGGCAGGCGGATCCGGTTATCAGTGGAGACTCCACCGCAACATTCTATAGAGGGCTGGTACGCAGCAGGTGCGACGACGCCCTCGGAGAAGCCCTAGACATGGAGGAGGACGAACTGGCCAGCCTTTTCGGTAGGACATTCAGCCCGGGACCTATGGACAACTTCCAGAAGTCCCTGGCCTGGCAGTGCTACCGAGGGGCTTTACCCGTTCGAGAAAGGCTCTACAGACACGGGCGCCCGGGTAGGGACCCCGCCAAAAAGATCTGTCCCAGATGCGTGTGCGACGAGGAAACCGTTGCACACGCATTAGTACACTGCTCGGGCGTAGCCGATCTGTGGGGCTATGTCGAACAACTGCTGTCAAGGGTGGGACCGATCCGGTTGACCACCGAGTCTATTGTAATGATCAAGCCGCCTCCCCCCTTCAAAGATGAAGCAGAGGCGGTGTTTCTGTGCGTAATAGCCATGGCGAAAGAGGTTGTATGGTGGACGCGTCTGAAAGGACTGAGGTCGGGCACCTTTCTCTCTGGCCAACAACTGGTCCGTTTCTTCCGATATCATTTCGGAAGAAGGATCAGGATGGAGAGAGAGGTGCTGCACCCCAGCCGTTTCTATGAAAGATGGGTGAAAGTGGCGAGAATGGCCCGTGTGAATGGGCCTTCACTCTACATCAGACTATAGGTGAGGAAGATGAAAGACCAAGGGAGCACCCCTTCTCTGTGCTCCTGAGGAGAAGGGTTGCACACTTTTTTCGGGGGTGTGTGCGACCCCCCAAGGCGCCTCCTCTCTATTGAGGATTTTGTTAAAAATTTTATTTTTTGTTATATCTTATTTTATTTTTATATTTTGTTATTGCCTCCTCCTTATTGAGGACGCCTTTTTGTGTAAACTCCCCCCTTTGTACTTGTCCCACTTTTGATGCCCTAGTGGCAAATAAAAGAAATATATCTATCTATCTATCTATCTATCTATCTATCTATCTGTGAAACCAGTAAACATATTATTTTCTAACGCAGACGTTTCTGTTCACGACATTCCGATACAAGTAGTGTAACAGGGTTAGGCCTCATAACATTTTTAGCTCTTCGAGGAGTGAAGCTGTTGTTTCTTTTTTTTTTGGTGGCATATGTTTATATAGAACTGGTAAAATAAAATATAGTTAACCTAATATGTTTATGTATAATAGATAACAAAATAAAATGTTGCTGTTGTTGTGTTGTTATGTATTCACAGATTAATTCTGATTGAGCAGATATCTTTCTCCTGTAGTCATCATCATCACATTTATGCCTGCTTTTCTATGCTCCCATGATTTGGTTGAAGTTCGGAGCTTATCTCAATTTCATGAGACGTTAAGCGACCGTGAGCACAATAATGTCTCTTGGATGAGATATCTATGTGTTGCAAGATTAACCCCAGCTACTGTTGCTGGCACTGACTTAAAGTTGAGTGGACTGGAGCGATGGGGATCTAACCCCTACCTTACGACTGTGAAACGAACATTCTAACTACTAGGCGGCACAAATAGTCATGACCTAAATCTCTTATGCCATGAAGTCATGACCTACACATCATGTAATCATGACCTTGATATCTCTGGTCGCCTGTAACAATGACCTACATATATCTCGTATCATGTACATGTGATCTAGATATCTCTTTTACCATGTATATGTGACCTACATATATTTTGTACCACGCAGTTGTGACCTACATATCTCTTATTCGAAATATACTATGTATTTGTGTTGCTGAGGACCATGCTGTTCACAGGCGCATGTAGATGCTTGAGGCGATCAATGTAGAAACAAGCAACTCGGGCATGACCAGCACACAACAGTTGCTGTTCTTATGTATTCATCACTGGAGAATAATGAAGATGATATTGTTGGTGTTTTGCTACAGAAACGCTACACATTGTGCAGTTGAGAACTATTACCAACCCCCCTACTTCGATATAAATGTGATTCTACTTCACTGTTATTCATAGAATGTTTAAATATAATTCTACAATCTAATGAAATATTTGCCAATTATCTACTACGATCGACAACACACTTCGACTTAGCGTTATCATTTGTTTATTAATGTTAACTGAACGTGATATATAACGAAAATAATATTTCCCTTCTTTATAAACGTCCCCTCTGACACGTATACAAAAGTAATGGCTGCTTCTAAATTATGTTGCATAAATTCAGAAATATTCAAATGTAATATTATAAATCATTTTAATGTCAGGAATATTTTTTCCATTATCTATGCTATTCTTTCGTTCGTTATAGTTTTCTTTAGCAATGTTTCGTACATTATTTATTTATTTATTTATTTTCATTATTATCTTTTTACAAATCATGATACGATAATAGATTGAATTTCTGCAAGCAACATGTCGTCTGCTTTTGAAACTAGTTGTTCCATAAATTACAATAAATAAATAAATAACGGAAGCAAAACTCTCAACAACTTGCTACATTTTCGAAAATGTATTTCACAGCTCACTAAAAGAAAATGAGCGACAGAAAATATATAAAAATAATAAAAGGAACCCCCCCCCCCAATAAAATAAAACAAAGAAAATAAAAAACCGAAAACAACAGACGCCATATTTGTTAATGAGAATTTAACAGTATAGTGAGATAAATGATAGATTGTCGTATGTTGATAAGAAAGCTTCTTATTTGTGTTATATGTTTCTTGTTTGATATATTTTAGTAGTATTGATGCACTGCTATGTTTCCCTATTGGCAAAATGTTGCTATCAATTTGTTGTAGAACGAAGAAAAAAATAGATACCTTGAAGGCAAAAGGTCGCACTGAAATTACTGCTAGTTTATTGAAGCCACAAAACATATTTTACAAATTAGTTCTTCATACAGGTACGAAATATCTTCCATTATAAGATGATTCTCGAATGCTTCTATGTACGTAATTATATATCATTAATCTATTTTTGACATGCGATCTGTTTGGTGTTTTTTTTTTGGGGGGGGGGGGGGGGGCGCAACTAGTGACCTGAATTGTTGAACAGGTTTCAATTCACAAGTAAAGCAGTTTAAAGCAATTAAGACTGTAAATGCTCACGGAGAAGCAAAGTCACACATACACACACACACACACACACACACATATATATATATATAAATCAGCATGGATTCAGTTTGAAACTGGTTAGACCATTACTCAACAGAGTACTTCATACTTGGGGTAGTAATCTGGAATTAGCTGTTGAAACGGCAAGAACTCAGTCTTCAGGTTCCGATATATATATATATGTAGTATGTATATATATACATACATGCACACATATATATGCACGTATCGGTTTACCGAACATTTATTATAATGCTCGGTTTGTTTGTAAACAAACAAACAGCCCGAATTACGCCGTACAGTGTTTAGGCAACCACGTCACCTTTTTGTTCAACACTGACACAGGAACGATGTACTAGTTTCAAGCTTATTAGCTATCGTCAGCATCGTATACCTTCCTGCCAGATGGTTGAACGTCTGAAAGTATATACTTTCCTTATGCATATTAACGGCTGAGCAGCCTAATTTAAATAAATTAATAAGATTTTAAATTTAAAAGTTAATGAGGTTTATGGATGATGATGCTTATGATTACAGATATAGAAATTAAGTATACTATTTATTTAGAGTTTAAATAGTGAAGGATTTATTAAGAGGTGCAAAAATCTATTAAAAAAGTATTATTAAGATAAAATAAAGTGAAATAAGATAAGGTGAATGAAAATAAAATTAGATGATTTATAAGCTTAGCAGACGATATAGGGTCCTAGTTTGTTTCAATAGATTTTAATAGAAAAAGTAATTATTTAAGTTAATACAAGCATGGAAAGAGAGAAAAATGAAAAATACAAGGAAGAAAAAAACATTACGTCAAAAATTTGTTTACAAAATTCACCTAATGCTAATATTAATAGATTTGAAGTAAAAAATTGGGAAATATAGCTACTAAAAAGTAATGTTGAGAAAAAATGATATAAAGATGAACTATTTAAAAGAAAAATTTTGTATCGCCAAAGAAGATAAAGGAATTTGCTATAGTGAATTAAAAGGTTAAAAAATTACAAAAAATTCTTAAAAGAAATTAAAAAATTAAACAATTAGGGGACCAACAATCTTATAGTATGAATGAACTTTTGTAGAATGCCCTGAAATATGGTAGAAAAAGGGGTATATGTGTCAAAAAATATATTTGTGTGAGAAAAAGATTTTAATCTTAATTATGGAGTAAGTTATTAGCTGTATACTTTGTGAAATGACCTAAACGATTTATGGATGCAAAGCGAAAATAAATCTGTGCGTCTATTTATTATAGAATTAAAATTAGAGATAATGGTAAATTTTTCCGCTAGGCATAAATTACAAGTTCTGGATAGGGAAGCATTGAAATAAGGAGAGGCGTTGCAAATTTTTCTCCAAGAAATTTTGTAATTAATGTTTTTGTCCTTTAAGGACCAGATGAGTTCTGAGAGAGCAGAGTTTGTTCTTTTAAGTGGGTATTTAAAAGATGAAGAATGTTATATAATCTCGCCTTATAGGAAGTAGAAGTAGAGCCAAAGTAGGTGTAAGAATTGGTGCTAGTTATCACCTTATATTCGTATACTAAATTCTTGTCGAGACAGTAATTATTAAGAGGACATTTAGTTCTATTAAGGCAATTGCATTTACGATTAATGTTATTAACAGAGTTATTTGCAAGTGGCCCAGAATTATTTATAGAAGGAATTGTATTGGCGAAATTACCTACAAGCGGTGCTAATGTTTCCTGATTTAGATTAGTATTAGGAGCATTCAACGAAATTACGTTTGACGTCGTATTTGTATTTAAGGAGTCATGTCTAGAGTTTACATTGACGTCGGACCTAATGTTGTTATTACTATGACGCTCAGGGTTGGATGGATATGATTTATTATTTAATATTTTAGTATTATGTTTAGAGATAATGTTGGAGATGTTAGAAGTGGTGGAATAAGAGAATTTAATTGTATGCTTATTAAAGATCTTACTATAAATATGTGAATGAATATATGAATGAAAAATGGCGAGCTGTGTTGTTACAAATAGGATATATATAAAAATGAAGAATTAGAAATAGAAGCCAGGAATATCCGTCATCAGTGGTCTACTAGCCATCATAGGTATTTCTTCGCATACAGACCATATACCTCAAGCTAGGGCGATACAATAACTAAATTAAGTTATTGGGATAAAAAGAGTTAGGCGGGGAAAGAGAGACAGGTAAACAAACACGAATGGTGAGGCAATGTAAAGAGAGAAAAAAATGAGAAAATCAAGTCAAAATTCATTTTGAACATAAGAACTTGCGAATATTGACGGTAAGGATAGCATTTATAGATAAAGCCAAGCAACGTCTATAGTTTATCGATACGAGGGCCGGCATAGAGCCTATTCACATCTAGCTGGCCGGCCTCCGTATGATTTCTGTTCCTCTCAAATACTATATGGAATAAAGATCAGTCCAAAGAAGACAGAATTCATGTCAGTACTCATGAAAAGCTGGATATTATCATCAGCTGACAGCCGCTCAGGCAAACTACATAGTTCACATACTTTGGCAGCAGCTTTAATACGGGTGGGAAGCTGGACAGAGAAAGAGATACTAGAGTCAGCTATCAACCAACACCTCTCCCAAAGTATCATAACATTAATCCTATTAATCAACTCATTCATCGAACAACAGGAACACTCATCGTCGAAACAGACGGGGTGACATTGATACTTTGTTGTATTTACAATTAAACACACAGTCACCTACTTAGCTGCCACAGGGTAATATAATTAACTACTTGTTTCAGTGACAACACTTTACAATTGACACATGTTTCACTTCAAAATATTGTCGTGTTGAGCATAACAATTTCCCGCGAGATTATGGTCTAAAGAATGGCATCTAATAAAAATAACAACTCAACTCCACCAACGAACTATCAATGCTTTATTGCTCTTATTTATAGTTTAAAAACAAGCCGAGCCGTGTTAATGATAATTTACCCTTTATGATCGTAGCTTCTTCCTTATTTATCTTGTTCTTACAATCTATTTGATTCATTATCTTGCGAGTGTTTAGTTAAGTAATGCACTGTAAGAATCTTGAAACCTTGCCAGCAATTGGTGCTATTTGTTGTCCTTAAGCAAGGTATTCGACTCTTTCAGGTCCGGTTCAATCAACTAGAACGTTTCTTATCGTTTATGACAGGCTTTAATCATTATTTTGTTTGAATACTGCCATCGTTTACCCAGTCTTATATATCTTGAACTACAGACTGCTTTCCTTTTAAGTATTGCCTGTTTCACTACTCATTGCTTCATTCAATATATATTAGACATAGAAGAATAGGATCGCGAAACAAGTGGCCGAAATGGGATTCCTCCGAAGGGTCTTTGGAGTAACGTTACTTGATAGAGTGCGTAGCTCGGAGATTGGAGAATCACTCCAGGTAGAGTTGATACTTCTCCGAATTGAGAGATCACAGCTCCGATATAATGGTCATGTGGTTAGAATGTCTCAGGAAAGAATCGCTGGACAGATTTTACGGGTAAAACTAACCGACAGGAGACCCAGGGGTAGACCCCGAGCAAGATGGTTAAACGACACCCATGAGCTTGGCTGGTGTCGCTTGGGGATCCAGCTGGATCAGTTGGAGAAGGTTGCTTCTGATGACAGGACCCGCTGGAAGGAATATTTGAGGACTCTGTCTCCACGACCCTCTGAAGAAGAAGAAGAAGAAGAAGAAGAAGAAGAAGGAGAAGAAGAAGAAGAAGAAGAAGAAGAAGAAGAAGAAGAAGAAGAAGAAGAAGAAGAAGAAGAAGAAGAAGAGTTGTTATTCACATCAAGAAGATATGGAGTATTTGTAGAATAAAATTCTTGTTAGAAAACGTCTTGATAGCTCTGTTGTCGTGTAAGAAGCATTATTAATCGTTTGTCTGAAGAAAGGTGACAGAGTTCTGAGAGTTTTTACGGCTCTACTAAAGCAGATGATATGAATAATCTGTGGTGGGGGTGTATATGTATTAGACCCTTCTCAATCGTAACGGGGGTATTTGGCAGGGTGTAGTGTTTAATTTAATATTTAACACGTTGTTATATCTGTCGGCAGAATAGTTGAAATTAGCTCAGTCAAATTGTAATTACATTAATATAAGTATTATATTATCTATGAGCGGTGCATTGGCAGTTATCTGTTGTCCGTCGGATACCATGATTTGCAACATAGAGTTTCGTCCCATTACGGTCTGAGTTCAAATCCCACCGAGGTCGGGGTCGATAAAATAAAGTACCAGTAATGCACTGAGGGTCTTAACTCACACTGAGGCTTCACTCACAGGTATACCCCCCCCCCAAAAAAAACCTACTATTTGGATGGCCGTTGACTTTTTGCCGTGTCTTGTATTTCATCCCGTAGGGTATCCAAATATCACCCTACTCACCAAGCAATCTTGGTGGGTTTGTCGGTTTAGTCGCTGACGAACCGACCTTGAGACAGGTTGTACTGGGTTACATGTTACCAGTAGCACTCGAGAGCGACCTGACATATAAACATACATATATACATGATGGCTGCAAACTCTGCTAATAGTAGTACAATCGCTTGTCAGGTTATAGAGTTTGGTGCACCTTTAGGCTACAGCCAGTCACACAAACCTGTAACAGAACCTGAACAAGCAATGCCTGTACTTTGAAGGTTTTTTAAGTAGGGAAAGGCCTTGTACTCGACTAATCCCACTCTCTGAGCATCGAAAACACTACCTGAAAAGGAGAACTGGTCAACATCATCGGATGTTTCCGAAAAAGCAGGTTTATGTTTTTCAGAATTTCCCTCTCCTAGAAAGGTGTTGTGACAATAACTGGGGGCCTTTCACTCCCAGGTTTAAAAAAATACATACATACATACATTCTATTAAGGGTTAGATATTTCGGCAGTCTCCAACATATTCTATTAAGCACCAGGCTATGAAGAATCTTCTGATTAGCAACATTAATGGTTAAATGTGATAACAAAATTAAATTTAAAAAAAGATATCAAAACAAATTTGTACCTAAGTGAAAAGGTACACCCAGCATGGCCTCAGTCCCTCAGCTAGAACAATGCCAGCATGGTCTCAGTAACTCGGCTGGAACAACCCCAGCATGGCCACAGTTTCTCGGCTGGAAGAACCCCAGCATAGCCACAGTCCCTCGGCTGGAACAACCCCAGTATGGCCACAATCCCTCGGCTGCAACAACCCCAGCATGGCCACAGTCCCTCTGCTGGAACAACCCCAGCATGGCCACAGTCTCTCGGCTGGAACAACCCAGCATGTTCTCAGTCCTTCGGCTAGAACAACCCCAGCATGGCCACAGTCCCTCGACTGGAACAGATAATAGAATAACAGAACAAGTAGATATCTTTTTCAGTTTGTACTATGAGTTAGTCGTACACTAATTTATTCGATATAATTTTCTTTCTTGAAATCTAAAAAGCTGCTAAGATAACATATTGTTCTACTCCTGTTGCTGGCAAGTTTTTAAGAGAAAGGGAGAGAAGAAAAACGATATGAAATCCCATTTGTTTTCGTTGTCAGAAGCAGTGAGGTGATGTAAGCAGAGGTATTATTTAAAACAGTTTTACATAAACAACACTAAACATTGTTGGGAATCTCGCCATTAAGCACGAGTGCAAAAAGAAGATTCTAGAAAATATTAATTCGTTCAGAGAGTTTGTATTTTTGTATGCATATATTTTACATGCATCGGTACATGCTATGCTGTGGAATTTCGTAATGTTGTTCACCATATGAACACCTGGTTATAATTACGCATAAAAATAAAGCAAGCATAGGGTGGTGAGGGTGTGGTGAGGTGGGGTGGTTTACACACATGTCATGCCCCATTGTTCTGTATACAGCTGGTTAAACAGAAGCCTAGATAACAACAAACTCTTTCTTCACCAATATTAGAAATGAAGGGTTTTTATTTAGCTAAAACCGATACCTGCAATGAAAGCACAATTTCAGTCTTGACGTGAATCAAACAGTATTATTATAGTTGAATGGGTAGATTGGCAGTAATCGGTAGAGCGTCGGAAACCATGATTTGCGGCATAGATAGAGTTTAAAGCCTTTACGTTCTGAGTTCAAATCTCGCCAAGGTTAACTTTGCCTTTCATCCTTACGGGGTAGATAAAATAAAGTACCAGTCACGGACTGGAGTCGATTTAATTGACTTTTTCCTTCCCTTGAAATCGCTAGCGTCGGGCTTTAATCAGAAACACACGTATGTATATATATATATATATATATATATATATATAATATAAGATCAAAAGATGGTTAAAGGAGTTCCATGTATTTTATTATGCGCATTTCAAAAACAAACATCATCATGCAATACTATTTGTGTTTTCATCAGATAAAACAGGAGAACATGATATGAAGGCTAAAAAACACTTGTGGATAGTGCAGTTTTAAATCAACATATCTTGATATGTTGATTTAAAACTGCACTATCCACAAGTGTTTTTTAGCCTTCATATCATGTTCTCCTGTTTTATCTGATGAAAACACAAATATTATTGCATGATGATGTTTGTTTTTGAAATGCGCATAATAAAATACATGGAACTCCTTTAACCATCTTTTGATCTTATATTATGCATACTCCAGTCCTACAAACTGTAGAGTGCTTCTTATCCGATATCTGCATTGCTTTATTGTACTACAATAAAACTCACCTCCTACATATATATATATATATATATATATATATATATATATATATATATATATATATATATATATATACATACGCGTGTTTCTGATTTAGGTCCGACGCTGGTTCTTTACTTACTTTATCGTCCCCGTAAGGATGAAAGGCAATACATACATACATACAAACATATATATATATATATACACATGCATATATATACACATGCATATATATATATATATATATATATATATATATATATATATATATATATATCAAGTAAGAATATTTTCGAAACAGCGAGTGGGTTTGAAATTATTAGAAGACGGTTGTTGTGTTGGTGTAAATGGTAGCACAGTGGTCTGGATAACCAAAGATGTGGGTTCGACTCCCATGTACGTCAATACTCATCTTTTTCCATTTCTCCGAGGGTTCTTAACCCCACTATCAGGCTAAATAATTTCTTTAATTTCTTTAGTCAAAATACGGCGATAGCTTACATTTCTAATATAAATATATATATATATATATGAATTAGTTTTGCAAGGTTTTGAGATGAGATCGTGTGTCGAAACAAATATTGTTATACTGAGGAGGGTCATATTGTTGTAATATTGCCAGAAATAAAACAGAACACACTCACGGCTCACTGTTTGGTTGGTTTTCGCTTCTGTATCTTATATATCTCCATAGTTAATTTATTTGGCAATCAATCTTTATCATTGATTGACCAGCGGTTAAAAATACAGATATAAATATATAGTCTATCAAAGTTCTTTCGTCGCACATCTGCAACATCATCAGTGGTACTATTATGTTTCCCCCTATTGTATTGTAATGTCTACGCCATTTTTATTCGTTTGCATATATATATATATATATATATATATATATATATATATATATACAGGCAAATATATATGTATATATATATGCGTATTCATTCATATATATATATATATTTATATATATTTATATATATATAATATATATATATACACAAACACGAATATATATATGTATGTATAGATTCATTTATAAATGTATATATATATATAAATACATATGTATGTATGTATGTATGTATGTATGTATGTATGTATGTATGTAAGTATCCGGGAGAGATGACCCCTTAGTCTTTGTCAAGGCAGAATTCTAGGAGAAGGAAAACTCTGATATAACACCTGCAACCCTGATGGTATCCAATGATGTTGACTTGTTCTTCTTTTTGGTAAATATCATCTTGGTTAAGAGAGTGGGACTGGCTTTGTGCAGTGCCTTTGCTCACCATAAAAGCTTCACGGCACAGGCATTACTTTATATCTGGAGATCTCTCTGCACTTGTCGTCACATGGAACCATGGGCCCAGCACTATGTGTCAGTAATTGTCACAGGTGTAGTGTTTGTACCAGAGTTTTCAAGTCATTGGCTGGACTAAAAAGTCACATTCGTTCAGCGCATCGGTAGGGGTTCTCCTACATGGATATAAAGTAGTGGCCGTACTCGAAAACGAGTTGGCAGCCACCATGTAAGTATGAATATATACATATAACTATACATTAAAATCAAAGTATGTACTACATAACGCCTTGAAGTTATTATAGATAAGTAATCTATATAGAGAAGAAAAAAACTGCGAACATGTTAATTAGTCTATATATACATTTGTATAAACTGATAAGCCAATATCTTTATGTAAGTACGCACACACACACACACATGCATACATAAATGTGTGTGTGGAGGAATATGTATTTATATATAATTATATGTGGGTATGTATGAGCGTGTGTTGGGTATATACAAATACACGAACATTCATATATATATTCATACACACATATACACAGACAAATATATATATATGTGTGTGTGTATACAGAAATATGTATATAAATATGTGTATATAAATATGTGTTTATATACATGTTTATGTATATAATGTATATATACATGTTTATGTATATAAATATATATGCATAAACATATATACATACACACACGCACATATATATGCACATATATGTGTGTGTGTCTTGTCTTCTTTTTGTGCATTTTCCTAATTTTATTATTACTAATCTGTCATCTATGTGTTTTTCTTCTACAATAAACTCAATGATTTACATTTAACACAATATTTTACTTTCTTCTTGCCGTTTTACCTTCTTCTTTTCTACCTTTCCTTTTCTTTTTGTTTCATGAGACGCTCCTGCTAATAAAATACGATACCTTCTCCCTGACGCCACATAAAATTCTATGTACATATTATAGCTTAATTGCTATAAATGATTGTTTTGTTTTGTCTCTTACACCTTGGAGAGTTCTTTGGCTTATGTCAGTCACCGTGACCCCGGTTGGACCAGCAGTATCGTTGGTAGGGGTCGAAACTGCCGAAGTCCATCTGAAGACTCTGGAGCTCCGTGTCTTTCGTTTGTATTTTTATCTAAAAAAATAAATTTGAAGGCTTCTCCTTCAAAAAATTGTTTTTTTTGTTTTGCTTTGTTTTCGTTCGCTATTTTGTTTTCTCTTTGTCAATCTTCCTAAGTTTATATATATATATATATATATATATATATATATATATATATATATATATATACTGTATATATGTATATACTGTATATATATATATATATAGTAACAACAACGCTAACCATGATAATTATTATTATAATAATAGGAATATTAGAAACAGCCAGGCATACTTTGATAACAAAAATATAAATATATACTGACTAACTGACTAAATATGGACGAAATGATTTCAGTTTTGTTTATCCGGTCCAAATAGTTAATTAGATTTTCAGCCTAAATCAAAAGCACCCTTCAACGAAGATGGAAAGAAAACAAAGACAAAAGAAAAAAACATAACCCTACCCACAAAACCCAACCACCCTTAAGCCAAAACAGCAACAAAAACAGAAAAAGAACTAAAATAAAAATCAATGTTAAATACACGAAAAGCATAACTAAAAATGCACCATCCCAGTAAAAATATCACATGTCTCTGTTATTTTGAATCAATAAAGGTAGCTGGGTATGTGGTTTGATGCGAAAAATTACCATCGAACCCCACTGCTGTTTGTTATTAAAACAGCTTAGGGCCGTGGATTGGTAGAATCGGTAGAGCGTCGGACAACATGCTTTGTAGCATAGAGTTACGGCCCTTTGCGTTCTGAGTTCAAATCCCGCCGAGATTATCTTTGCCGTTCATCCTTACGGGGTCGATAAAATAAAGTAGCAGTAATGCACTGGGGTCGATTTAATCGACTTTTCCCTCCCCTAAAATTGTTGGCTGTGTGCCTAAATTAGAAACCGTTATTAAAACGGCTTAAACTGCCGATCTAATTTTGATCACGTGTCTTTCGTTTAGGTCCTTCCTGATTGGTTCCATGGAGGGAGGAAAAGAACGGGTTTTATTCTATATTAAGCCAGACCCTAATTACAACAACAATAACAATATCAATAAAAAGTAAGTACCGCACTACCCCCACCCCCAACAACCTCTACTATTACCACTAAAAACATTATCAATAATAACAACAACAAAAACAGCAGTATTGAAACTAACAACCTCATTATCATTATCACCATTATTATCATAAACGTCCCCGAAATCATCACATTAATCTTCATGATTACCACCACCACCACCACCACCGCCGCCACCACCACCACCATCGCCACCACCACCACCACCGCCACCGCCACCACCACCACCACCACCACCGCCACCACCACCACCACCACCAAATTAACAAAAACAAAAACAACCCCCCTCCAAAAAATGATGTTGAAACGAGGGCAAAGGGAGTAGAACAACAACAACAACAGCAAGAATAGTATCAACAACAACAACAACAACAACTATAGTATTAACAACAACTGTAACAACAACAGCAGTGCTATCAATCACAACAGGAATAGTAACAACAACAATAACAACAACAACAACAACAACAACAACAACAACAGCAACAACAACAACAACAGAAATAGTAACAACAACAGCAATAGTAACAACAACATCAATAATAACAACAACACTAATGTAATAATAATGTTACAACAACAACAACAACAGTGTACTATGGTAAAAAATGAGGGCAATAATATAATCACCCATAATAACAGCAATAACAACAATGATAACAAAAATAATAGTAAAAATTGGCAGTAGACCAACAACAGCAATAACAACAGCAACAACAACAACAGCACCAACAACAACAGCAACAACAACAGCAACAACAACAGCAGCAACAGTAGGCTGTTATGAAGAGAAAAAAAAACAGCAAAAAAAAAGAAGCTTTGAAATAATTTATTTATTATTATTGATAATAAGGTGTAGAAACTGCATCAGTGATTGTAATATCTATAACAGCAGCAATACCTGTATAGAAAGATGAAAGGTAAGCCTATCAACACCACCGTCACCTACACCACCACCGCCGTCATCTCTACTTCCACCACCTCCACCTCTATCACCACTTACACCGCCACCACCACCTCTACCTATACCACTGCCTCCACGTCCAGCACCACCTCTACCACCACCATCATCTCCACTTCCAACTGCACTTCCACCACCTCGACCTTCAACACCACCTCCACCACCTCTATCACCACTTACACCGCCACCACCATCACCTCTACCTCCACCACCACCACCTCTACCTCCACCACCGCCGCCACCTCCACCACCACCACCTCTACCTCCACCACAACCGCCGCCACCTCCACCTGCACCACCACCACCACCACCACCACCACCACCGCAACCACCACAACCACCACCGCCAGTACCACCACCACCACCACCACAACCACCACCACCAGTACCACCAGCCCCCCAACCCCCACCCACCACCACAAACACCACAACCACCAGAACCACCACCACCAGCACAACCACGACAACCACCACCACCACCAGTACCACCACCACCACCACCACCACCACCACAACCACCAACACAACCCCCACCACCACAACCACCACAATCACCACAACCACCACCACCACCACCAGTACCACCACCACCACCACAACCCCCACCACCAGTGCCAACACCACAACCACCACAATTACAACAACCACCACCACCACCAGTACCACCACCACCACCACCACCACAACCACCAACACAACCCCACCACCAGTGCCACCACCACAACCACCACAATCACCACAACCACCACCACCACCACCAGTACCACCACCACCACCAGCACCACAACCACCAACACAACCCCACCACCAGTGCCACCACCACAACCACCACAATTACCACAACCACCACCACCAGTACCACCACCACCACCACCACCACAACCACCAACACAACCCCACCACCAGTGCCACCACCACAACCACCACAATCACCACAACCACCACCACCACCACCAGTACCACCACCACCACAACCACCAACACAACCCCCACCACCAGTGCCAACACCACAACCACCACAATCACCACAACCACCACCACCAGTACCACCACCACAACCACCACAATCACCACCACCACCACAACCACCACCACCACCACCACCAGTACCACCACCACCACAACCACCAACACACCCCCCACCACCAGTGCCACCATCACAACCACCACAATCACCACAACCACCACCACCAGTACCACCACCACAACCACCACAATCACCACCACCACCACAACCACCACCACCACCACAACCACCAACACAACCCCCACCACCAGTGCCAACACCACAACCACCACAACCACCACCACCAGTGCCACCAACAATAGCAACAACATCAAGGGGCCCAAAATATTTAGACCCCACTGCATCTCCCATCTCAGAATAAAAAAATAAACATCAAAAACTGGTAGAACCTGCAGAGTTAGTCTCAGCAACAATAGGTTCCATAAGATAGATACGGAAACAGCAGCAACAGCAGCAGCTACTGCAGCACCTGCAGCAACAACAGCAACAACAGCGGCAACAGCAGCAATAACAGCAACAACAACAGCAACAACAGCAGCTGCTGCAGTATCTGCAGCAATAACAACAGCAGCAACAGCAGCAACAACAGCAACAGCAGCAATAACAGCAACAACAACAGTAACAACAACGACAACAAAAACAACAGCAACAGCAGCAATAACAGCACAACAGCAACTACAACAGCAACAACAACAGCAGCAACAGCAGCAACAACGGCAACAACAACAATTATAACTCCAATAACTACTGCAACAACAATTATAAAAATAACGTATAAATACTAGGACACCATTTTGTACACACACGCACGCTTATATAAATAGATAAATAAATATATATTGCTTCACCCTTCGTGTCTGTTTACATATTTTTCTCCCCCCCTCCCCTTCTTTTTATCCCAATAACTTATTTTAGTCATTGTTCGCCCTAGGCTGAGGTATCTTGTCTCTAACGCGAAGAAATACCTGATTTCTAGCAGACAACTGACGATGGATATTCCCCTCTTTCGCCCGTAACTTTTATATTTCATTATACTTACCTGCAACCACACAGCTCGCCATTTTATTCATATAAGCTTCCTTCTCAGCTGTGACCCGTCTCTTTTCTCTCCCATTGTTGCTATCCTCTCTCTCCCCCTTCTCTCTCCTTCTCCATCTTACTCTCGCTCACCCCCTCTGCTAGTCACCTTTCGGCTAGCCTGCCATTATAACTATCTCTTTCTCGCTTCCTCTTACTTTCACTCACTCCCTCTCTGCTAGTGACCCTCTCTCCGCTAGCTCACTTCCTCCCTCG
This sequence comes from Eledone cirrhosa, assembly GCA_964016885.1. Classification (NCBI taxonomy): domain Eukaryota; kingdom Metazoa; phylum Mollusca; class Cephalopoda; order Octopoda; family Eledonidae; genus Eledone; species Eledone cirrhosa. The sequence continues at coordinate 375,023,759 of OZ024743.1, read as the reverse complement.
TCCGCCACTGTAAGCAGTCTCTTCTCTCGCTAACACTGCTACAGCTAAGACGTGTCTTTTTTCTCTCGTCAAACTCGCCAGTTCTTACGTTCGAAATGAGTTGTTGACTTGATATTTTTCCTATTTTTCCTCACTTTACGTTGCTTCACCCTTCGTGACTGTTTACATGCCCCCCCCCCCCTTTATCCCAATAACTTATTTTAGTTATTGTTCGCCCTAGGCTGAGGTATCTTGTCTCTAATGCGAAGAAATACCCATGATTCCTAGCAGACAACTGACAATGGATATTCCCCTCTTTCGCCCGTAACTTTTATTTTTAATTATATATATATATATATATATATATATATATTTAATACATTAACAGAGAAAGCTTTAAGCAATACTCCGACCGACTTCCGTCTCACTTAACAAACATTAGGATATACCTTAGTATAATCCCAATTATACGTTTGGGGTGCTAACTATGCGTATTTTGCAGATAGCCAGTTGTATTATTTTATATGAGACATGCAGATAGCCAGTTATATATATATATATATATATATATATATATATATATATATATATATATATATATATATTTCTATATATTTCTATATATTTATTTATTTCCAATCTTCAACTCTTCTATAAAAACCACCCTGCCTTATACATTCTTTAAACTGACAAACACTTCCCTAAACTACACAGATACCATAGAATCTTTCACAGAAAAACTATCAAACTCTCTTACTCTACTGCAGCCAACATAGAATCACACATACATAAAATCAACTATAAAAGAATCTCCAAGGAAAGTAATCTACCAACATACTCCATACCACCAAATACGAAACGCAAACATATAACAACATCACAAACACCCACACGTCAGGGCACATCGCAACAAAACACCAATAAACCTAAATCTCAGCCCATCCCTAACATCATACAGAACCGCAACGAAGAACATGCACACAGGAAGGCCTCCAAGTGTAACTGCCATCTACCGAATAAATGCCCACTATAGAATAGATGCCTAGAATCAAGTATAGTGTACCTGTGTACTATCAAATCTGGCAACCTAACATGGCACTACATAGGTTCTACAGCTGGCGATTAAAAAAAAAGATGGTATGTGCATAGGCATTCTATAAAAAAACCGTAGACTTGCGAATACAACGACGCTGGCCAATAAGATCTGGCAGCTTAAGGACATCAAGATTAGTTGGTCGAAGGAATACGAGATTAGTTGGTCGAAGTTATCGAGTGCAAGGGCCTACAGAAATAGAATGTCCCACTGCGGACTATGCAATATGGAGCTGCTCCATATTTTAAAGTATGATAAAATGCTGCTTAACAACAAGATAGAGCGAACAATCTTCTGTAGGCAGAAAGAAGCCACCAAGTTCTCTAACTTCAAACCACAACCGGCATGTTTCGATCCAGCAATCTAGCAATTCAGTCGAAACTACCTGGATTTTAATGTACTAGCTCCACACCACCACACTGTTATTAGCTGTCAACTGATCATTAAATCAACATCATGAATCTCCCAACCTTTCTATAGCCGCATCACCTCCATTAAGATAAAACAATCGGTCTACCAGACTTTAATCACCCATATATCATCACTGCCCCTTTCACTTTTTATTCTCTATCTGTCTATCTACTGCTTTCCCGACCTACCCTTTATGTCTCATCCTCGAATCCTTATTGTCATTCTCTGTCTCATATACCTTATCTCTTTCTCTCTTACTTTTTATTTTTTATTTAATCCTCTGATATTTTATTGTACCTCTTGCATTTTTATTTCACCAATCTATAAACTCTATAAACTACATATATATTTCGTATTTCTTTTCATGTTATTGTTATCATTACTGTCATCACTATTTTACACATCCACTTACTCACCTGGCAGTATCGGTAGAGGGTTGGACGCCATACTTTCTAGCATAGTTACGTCCCTTTACATTCTGAGTTCAAATCCCGCCGAGGTTAACTTTGCCTTTCATCCTTACGGGGTCGATAAAATAAAGTACCAGTAATGTACTTGGTAATTGCTGGCCTTGTGCCTAAAGTAGAAACCATCATAACTTCAATTGTCACCACCATTACTACTATTATCAGTAACCAGATTTTGTACTAATTTTTTACTTATTTTTTACATCTTTATCATTTTCATTTTTACACTTTTATTATTGTTTATTATCTTTTATTATTGATGTTATTGTTTTGATTCTCCGATGTATCTATAAATACCAATGCCATGTGTTACACCCTCCCATGATTTGATCAGAGACATACACTGTATTTAAGGTCGAGTGACGCAATTTCGAGTGATTAGCGGTCTTTAGACTCACCTGATCAATGAAACAATTGTTAATACTGTGAATAAAACCCTTTTTGTACAGCCGACCATGTCATTCTTGACGCGAAGCACAAAGGCTGCGTTGTCCGAAGCAAAATACGTGCTCTAGGAAACGAGGGGACCAAAGCTGTTAGCTGCGCCCACGTGACAGAAGCCAAAAGAGGGATTAGATCCACTATCCGGTCTTTGCGAGACCAGGATGGACGGGTGATTTTTGAACCTAAGCAGATATGTGAGGCCTTTCAAAGGCACTTTACCCGATTGTTCGGGAAGGCGGGGAGCCGGATGGGGATGTGGACTTCGGTCCATACCTCGACGGCCTGCCGCGTCTTTCGGACGAGGAGGCAAGTCCTACGAGGGGCCGATTTCGGCTGCTGAGATAGGGGACGTGCTGAGCCGATGAGGCAAACGCAAATCCCCGGGTCTCGATGGTCTTCCATACGAACTATATCTAGCTATGTCGGACTTGTTCCCCGATCTCCTCGAGGTGGTCTACTGCAACTGGCAACAGAACGGGAGAATTTCCTGTTCTGTGACCAAGGGCGTAGTCTCGCTAGTGAGGAAGGACGAGAACAAGGGGGACGAAATAAGTAATTTTAGGCCCATAACACTGCTAAATGCAGATTTTGGCCAAGGAGTTAGCAAAGAGGTTGGCGCTTGTCGTGGGCAACCTGGTGGGAGAATCGCAGACATGTGCTATCCCGTCCAGGTCCATCCACGACAACCTCCACCTTATACGATATATTATAGAGAGGGTTGGGTACGAACCCGGCTTTGCTGGGGCCCTGATCAACTTGGATCAATCTAAGGCGTTCGATAGGGTCGACCATGGTTACCTGGATGCGGTGCTAGAGGCGGCAGGTTTCGGACCCATTTTCAGGGGCTGGATCACTGCTATGCACAGCAGCCGCATCTGCTCTAGAGTCAAGGTGAACGGCTACCTATCGGGGCCGTTCGAAATCACGCGGTCCATCCGACAAGAGTGCCCTCTCTCCTCCCTTCTGTATTGGCCATCGAACCACTGCTGCGGAAGTTGGAGTTGTTGCAGTGCATCCCTTTTGAACTGGGATTGCGGAAAGCGGTGTCGGCCTACGCCGATGACGTAACAGTAATGGTGTCGACATCTACTACTGCCTAACAGTCGTACCTTGCCCAAGAGAAACGCTCACCAAAATGGAGCGAGCACTCTTCCAATTCCTTTGGAAGAAGCGGGCCACTTTGGTGAGGAGATCCATTTGCTGCCAACACCCTTGGAAAGGAGGGCTGGGGATGCCGTGGCTGCTGATGCGTAAACACGCATTAAGGCTACGACACCTCCAGGTATTCCTCACCGGTCAACCGGTGTGGGCCCCGTTTGTGAGACGAACCTTTCCCAGACTCGTCTCACTCACCGATCTGCAATCCTGGGTCAAGCAAAGACCGAGAAAACTGGGCGCCTGGCACACCGAGTGTGCCCAGGCGCTCACGGCTCTCTGGTAGGCGGACCCGGCTGTCAATGGAGACTCCACCTCGACATTCTATAGAGGGCTGGTACGCAGCAGGTGCGACGACGCCCTCGGAGAAGCCCTAGGCATGGAGGAAGACGAACTGGCCAGCCTGTTCCTTAGGACATTTAGCCCGGCACCCATGGACAACTTCCAGAGGTCCCTGGCCTGGTAGTGCTACCGAGGGGCTCTGCCCATTCAAGACAAGCTCTACAGACACGGGCGCCCGGGTAGGGACCCCTCGATAAAGATGTGTCCCAGATGCGTGCGAGACGAGGAAACCGTCGCGCATGCATTGGTACACTGCCCGGGTGTCGCCGATCTGTGGGGCTATGTCGAACAACTGCTGTCACGGGTGGGACCTATCCGGTTGACCCCCGAGTCCATTATAACAATCAAGCCGCCTCCCCCCTTCAAAAATGAAGGAGAGGCGGTGTTTCTGTGCGTAATAGCCATGGTGAAAGAGATTGTATGGTGGACGCGTCTGAAAGGAGTGAGGTCAGACACCTTTCTCTCTAGCCAACAACAGGTCCTTTTCTTCCGATATCATTTCGGAAGAAGGATCAGGATGGAGAGAGAGGTGTTCCACCCCAGCCAGTTTTATGAAAGGTGGGTGAAAGTGGCGAGAATGGCCTCTGTGAATGGGCCTTCTCTCTATATCAGCCTGTAGGTGAAAAAGATTGAAGAACAAGGGAGCACCCTCTCTCTGTGCTCCTGAGGAGAAGGGTTGCACACTTTTTCGGGGGTGTGTGCGACCCCCCAAAACACCTCCTCCCTATTGAGGACTTTATTGTTAATTTTATATTTGTTATTTGTTTGTTTTTACTCGTTCTTTTGTGTAAACTCCCCTCTTTGTAATTTCCCCTTCTTTTGCGCCCTGGTGGCAATAAACAGAAACAACTCTTTCACTATATATATATATATATATATATATATATATATATATATATATATATATATATACGTTTAGATTTGTTGGTTTACCACTGGGTAGAATTGGCCATTATGCAATGTTAACCGTGACGTAATTAATATGCGAAAAGCACTTGACGTTATGCAACCCATCCATCATGTTGGTGGGAACGGAGTAAATGTATTATTGAGTGAAGTGACAGGAGGCCAAATATGTTGAATTTCCTTAATTTTTTATTTCTGCAAACAATATGCATATTTCAGTGGCGGCCAGATTGCGTAAGAACCCGGTCACCTCAGCAGGTCACCTCAGCAGGTCACCTCAGCAGGTCACCTCAGCAGGTCACTTTAAGGAAGCAGGCAAAGAAAAAACAGATAGGAAAAAGTTATGTTTATGTTTTTGACTGAAAGAGAGACGAAGTAGCATGCTGCCATATTGCTCCTCCGTCTCTCTCTTTCTCTCTCTGTATATATATATATATATATATATATATATATATAATTGTTTCTACTTTAGGCACAAGGCCAGCCAATACACAGTACATTACTGGTACTTTATTTTATCGACCCCCGTAAGGATGAAAGGCAAAGTGAACCTCAGCGGGATTTGAACTCAGATCGTAAAGGGACGTAACTATGCTGGAAAGCATGGCGTCCGACGGTTTCTGATTTAGGCACAAAGCCAACAGTTGGGGAGAGGAAATTCGATTAAATCAACCCCAATACATTACTGTTACTTAATTTTATCGACTTTTATCGATGAAATTTTGCCTGGTAAGATTTTATCGATACACTGATCTTGCTATTTTATTTATGACTATGTATTTATATATCTGCAACATCTAGTGTATTGGTAGGGCTGATTCTTGAGCATTTTAAACCTGGCAGAGACCTCCTCTCTCCAGATCTCAACAAAGTTAATTTCTTACAGAGAAGGAGAGAGTGATAGAGAGAGTGATAGAGAAAAACTGAAAAAGAGATAGAGAGGTAGGATCGACCCCAGTACTTCACTGATACTTTTCTTTTATTGCTCTCGAAAGCACGAATGGCAAAATTGACCTTGGTGGGATTTGAACTCAGAGAGTATATATAGAGAGAGCTGGAAGGAGTACCACAAATGATTCTATCTGATCGTCTAACGACACTGATAATTCTGATAATTCGTCGCCTCATTTATTTCCGTGGAGTGCTTCCAATCTACTGTAAAACTCATTCTCTGATATAATCATTGAATCTCATTTAACTCTTTAATATATATATATATATATATATATATATATATATATAGGAGATGACTAAATTGGGTATAATATCAGTTTCTTACCAAATGCGAAGAAGGTCGATATATTAACCCTTTAGGAAAGGGCAAAGAGCATAATTTTTAAAAAATTATATATATATCAAGGGCGGTGCCCCAGCATGGCCTCAGCCGGATGGCTGAAACAGGTAAAAGAGTAAAAGAGTATATACAGTGGCGGTGGAACCGAGGGGGGGGGGGGGCATACCCACCCCTCCAATAATTATATTTTCTCCCCTAACTATCATAACACACATCTGTTTGGATATGCGCTACAATTTATGTACATGTTATGTTCATCGCATATCGAAGTTTTTTTAACATTTTAGAATACAAAGAGCTAAACCAATCACTACAATAAATTGTTCAAATTTGCCCCCACCCCGCCCCAATTCAGAAATGCTTCCACCGCCCTTGAATATCACCTTTAGTAAGTAGAAGAAAATCAAAATATATCTCTACCACTAGTACACTGAAATAGCGAACACTTTTTCATGAATAAACGAAATACAATGACTAAGATAAATAAGCCTAGTTTCTAATAACGGAAATACTGAAACTTTTATCCCTCCTTCTTTATGGATTTCATTAAATATCCATATAATATTCTTCCATACCGCTTTCGTTTATTCTATCATTTGTCCGGCACTACTTTTAATATTATTTTCCCCTACAAACAACTAATATATATATATATATATATTTACAGAAATCCCCCGTTTCGCTGGGAATACGTTCCAGAACCAACCGCGATATAGAGAAACCATAAAGACAACTGTTGTTTTCATAGTTTAAGCCTTAAAATACCTCTCCTGCACGCTGTAAATACATATAAACTCATTAAAACACACTTTTGTATTTAAACACCAAAAAAAAACAAAACACCCAGTAACGATCGTATAGAAATTACACCAGCCATCGTACCACTAGTTACCAATGACGACCATTACCAGCCACGTTAGCCGCTTGGTAATACACTGCACATCTCCCGTCAATCTATGTTTATAGTAGATTAGAGAAAGACACAATCAGTAAAATAGTAATTGAATGAAGAATAAAAACATTTTTTACAGTTAAAGTCGTACACTTACGCTATACACTTCAATCACATCGAAATTTATTTAATAAGTTTAAATTTTAAACACATTTTATTCAGATCGCGATAAGAAAATAGATATGTTCTAAAGAAAAATCCGTGATGTAGCGAGGATTACTGCGATAAGAAAATAGATATGTTCTAACCAAAAATCCTCCACATAGTGAAGATTACCGCAATAGCAAATTAGATACATTCCAAAGAAAAATCCGTGATGTAGCGGGACAGCGAAAAGTGAACCGCGATGTAGCGGGGATTACTGTATATATAAAATAACAATGAATAACCAGTTAAGATTTACATGCTTTTACTCTACGAACGTTTTAAGGAGGGCGGGCCATGACTCAATAAATATACTGGGTGCCGGTCCACTATTCTACATATCCCATACAGGTCAGACACATAAAGCAAAAAAAAACAGCATGTCAAGTTTTATTACATTTAAAAGCGACATGTGTACTTAAAAAGCAGAAGAAGCAGTTTCACCACAGTTTCACTGTTTCTTCTGCTTTTAAGAATATTATTGAATACGACGAATGCAGTAGTCTAGATAAAGGATATGGGAAATATTAGATAAACTATTAGCATTATCATGAACTAGAAGAGGGCGGTGGATTGGCAGTATCGGTAGAAGGTCGGACGCCCTTTATGATCTGAGTTCAAATCCTGCCGAGGTTAACTTTGCCTTTCATCCGTACGAGGTCGATAAAATAACGTACCAGTCACGCACTGGGGTCGATTTAATCGCCCTCCCCGTCCCCCCCAAAAAATTGCTGGCCTTGTGCTTATATAAGAAACCATTATCATGAACTAGAGTATAGTAGTAGTGGCATGGACAAGAAATTATAGGCCAACATTATGAAGAAGAGATGATCAGTAAATTAGGGGCGCCTGTCTACTGAGTTAGAATCCCACAAGGCTGACATTTTCCTTTTATTCTTTCGGGATCAATAAAGTAAAGTATCAATGAATCGTGAAATCAATTGACCGCCGGACAAGATTCTTGTTATATATATATATATATATATATACACACACACACACATATGTGTGTGTATATATATGTATATACAATATATATGCATATATATATATATATATATATATATATATATATATATATATATATATATATACATACATTTATATACACACACACACATATATATATATATATGTATATAATGCATATATATATATATATATAAGAACAAAAGATGGTTAAAAGAGTTCCATGTATTTTATTATGCGCATTTCAAAAACAAATATCATCATGTAATAATATTTGCGTTTTCATCAGATAAAACAGGAAGACATGATATGAAGATTAAAAACCACTTGTGGATAGTGCAGTTTTAAATCAACATATGAAAAATAGTTTTAGATTGATGTGTGATATTGGGAAAAATATTTTATTTTGAGGGGGGTGGTGGAAAGGATGAGAAAGAGGAGGAGATGAGAGTAAAAAGTGGAGGGGGAGGAGTATAATGAGGAAGGATGAGATAGGAGGAGAGATGGGTGATAGAGAGAGAGAGATAGCTTTTATAACTGAGAAAGATATATTGTTTTACATAGAGAGGTTGAAAACCGTTGGAAGATAATATATAAATTAAAAGAATTTGAAAATTAACGAAGAGAAAAATAATGTAAAGTTAAGGTTTGTATATTGAAGGGTTTAATAATATGTGCGATGAAAAGAAAATGTTAATATGTATTAAGAATAATATTTAAGGGTTTAATAATATGTGCGATGGAAAGAAAAAGTTAATATGTATTAAGAATAATGTTTAAGGGTTTAATAATATTTAGGGGTTTAATAATATGTGCGATGGAAAGAAAATGTTGATATGTATTATTAAAAAGAACAACAGGTAATTTAAGTAAGGATATATTGTGAGATGAGCATGAATAAGTTAGATGAAAGGGAGAAAAGAATAATGAATTGAGGATGAATAATCTAACGTCAAAAAAATGTTTATGTTTACGAAGGATTTTTACAAGGTGATATAGAGTAAGAATGTATTGTATTATGTAATAATTGCTTCTATGTTAGGCAACAGTGAGAAAAGGTACAGATTAGGGGTTAGACATTAAAAGAAAAAGAGAAGAAAGGGAAGTGATAAATAGGAGCGATATTGAATGAGTAACAAGTATTATAGAATGAGTAACAAGTATTATATAATGTATAATAAAAACTTTGAAATAAGGTAGAAAGGTGGGTATATTTTTAAAGAAGTGTATATATATATATGTGCCTTTGAGAAAAAGATTCTAAATTGATAAAGTTTTGGATATTAGCTGTATACTTTGTGGAATGTTTTGTGGAATTTATGCAAGCAGATAGAAAACAAGTCAGTGCGTCTATTTATTATAGACGATATAATGGTAAATTTTTCGTTTAGACAGAGATTGCAAATCTTGGATAGAGAACTGTTCAAGTATGGAGACGCAGAAGAAACCTTCTTCCAAAAGATGCTGTATTTAATATTTTTGTCTTTCAAGGACCATATGAGTTCTGAGAGAGCCGTGTTGGTTCTTTTAAGTTTGTATTTAAAAGACGAAATGCGCATAATAAAATACATGGAACTCTTTTAACCATCTTTTGTTCTTATATATTATGTATACTCCAGTCCTACAAACTGTAGAGTGCTTCTTATCCGATATCTGCATTGCTTTATTGTACTACAATAAAACTCACCTCCTACATATATATATATATATATACATACATTTATACACACACACACACACATACACACACACACACACACACACACACATATATATATATATATATATATGTATATAATGCATATATATATATATATATATATATATATATACATACATTTATACACACACACACATATATATATATATGCATGCAAAGAAATGGCTTAGATAAATGAAGAGGTAGGAAATATGGATTTCAGTGTTATAAGATTGCGAAGTGATGCGTATACATTACTATTGTCCGAAATGTTTAAATTGCAAACAATTTCCGAATTACTTCCTTTGACAAGTCAGCGGATATTTGCGGATATGATTCTCACCCACTTTTCGCAGCGCTTTCCAAACGTCTAATGTTTCTCTGCGATCAAACGGGATCCTGTGAGGAGTCTGTTTTTACGTTGTTTGAAAATAATCAATGACAAGCATTGGCTTGTCTAAATTTCTCTAGCGAGAAATATAAATCTGGATCTTGTCTCTTCTGACGATATAATGTATTTAGTAAATCCTATCCATGTTATATATTTAATGGATGAATTGGCAGGAATAGTGGAATCTCTGTAGATTGAGTGTCTTTTAGTACTTAGCTTCTTCGCTCCGCCATGTTCCACCTCCCGACTCACCACGATCGTCACTGAGTTGGTTACTCGCAGGTGTGAGCCTCGCGAGCTGGAATGGCTCTTCAAGCACGTTTCCCTCACCATCCTCCGGGGAAACGCCTTCTTCTATTCTGTCCGCCGGGACCGCGAGGTGGCCAGTACGTGGGCTCCTATTTGCTTAAAATAGTGAGTGATGGGGAGAGCGAGAGAGAGAGAGGTAGTGAGTGAAAGAGAGAGAACATCAACGCACACACACTTGATAAGTCAGACATCAAGTATGATGTTTGAGACTAGTGTGAGAGCTAGAGAAAGAAAAAGCCGCAGAACCCAAACAGATAGAGCATATATAGGATAATCTATACTAAGGGTTTTCAAAGTGAACAGTATTGATAACACTACCTAGGGGCTTCACTGAACTTTTGGAGTCCAAACCTTACATTTGTATAAGGAGTAACAATGCAACATGCAATAAAATACAACACACAGGTTTCGATTTATATATCACTAGCAGTGGTACCCGGCGTTGCACGGGATAAGGTATTATGGAACGCGGGCCGCCAACAGACCTAATCATGTAAAAACTGCATTCCTGGACAATATGTAAAGAAAATAAACCGAATACTCTGATGGCTGGATAATCGTTAAGATTTTCCTCGATGAAGCATGAAAACTGCAGGTTTTCACCTAATGCGGGCCCTAGGGAAGCAGAAAATGAATTTTTTTATGTGCATAATATGCCTTGAAATTTGGGGAAAATCGGCTAGACGTAACGCCTCCAAAAAGCCGTAAAAAGCTGAAAAAATGAAGTTTTTCACCTAATGCGGGCCCTAGGCCATAAAGTGTTGGATTTTCTTTGCTCACGGTATGAAGAAGAGACTGACTAATACATAGTTACAATTTCAAGGAAATCGATCTGACGTAACGCCGCAAAAAACCCATAAAAAGCTTAAAAAACGCAGTTTTTCACCTAATGCGGGCCTTAGGAGATCAAAAAGTTGAATTTTGATGTGCATAACACTCCCTGAAACATACGTAATACACATGTAAAGTTTGAAAAAAATCGGTTGGGTACTTCTCAAGTTTTAGGGATTCAAACTCACAGACACACACACAGACAGACATCCTCAGTTTTATATATATAGATTACTGTTTATTGTCTATTTATTTTATATTTTGCTTACTAATATAAATGTGGTTGATTTAAACCGCTAGAAATAGTAACAAAATTGCACTTTACTCAGAGGCTACCATTGAAACATAATTAAATTAAATAAAGCACGTATAATTACATTATGGCCAAAGTTAGATGTCCTTCAGTGTTGTTTGTATGTAATGTATGGACTTGTATATGGTGATGAGGTCGGAGAGACGCCGTCATGACATACAGCGAGTCTTGAGCCGTCATGACATACAGCGAGTCTTGAGCCGTCATGACATGCAGCGAGTCTTGAGCCGTCATGACATACAGCGAGTCTTGAGCCGTCATGGCATACAGCGAGTCTTGGGCCGTCATGACATACAGTGAGTCTTGAGCCGTCATGACATACAGCGAGTCTTGAGCCGTCATGGCATACAGCGAGTCTTGAGCCGTCATGACATACAGCGAGTCTTCGGCCGTCATGGCATACAGCGAGTCTTGAGCCGTCATGACATACAGCGAGTCTTCGGCCGTCATGACATACAGCGAGTCTTGAGCCGTCATGACATACAGCGAGTCTTGAGCCGTCATGGCATACAGCGAGTCTTGGGCCGTCATGACATACAGTGAGTCTTGAGCCGTCATGACATACAGCGAGTCTTGAGCCGTCATGGCATACAGTGAGTCTTGAGCCGTCATGGCATACAGCGAGTCTTGAGCCGTCATGACATACAGTGAGTCTTGAGCCGTCATGACATACAGCGAGTCTTGAGCCGTCATGACATACAGCGAGTCTTCGGCCGTCATGACATACAGTGAGTCTTGAGCCGTCATGACATACAGCGAGTCTTCGGCCGTCATGACATACAGTGAGTCTTGAGCCGTCATGACATACAGTGAGTCTTGAGCCGTCATGGCATACAGCGAGTCTTCGGCCGTCATGACATACAGCGAGTCTTCGGCCGTCATGACATACAGCGAGTCTTCGGCCGTCATGACATACAGTGAGTCTTGAGCCGTCATGACATACAGCGAGTCTTCGGCCGTCATGACATACAGTGAGTCTTGAGCCGTCATGACATACAGTGAGTCTTGAGCCGTCATGGCATACAGCGAGTCTTGAGCCGTCATGGCATACAGCGAGTCTTCGGCCGTCATGACATACAGCGAATCTTCGGCCGTCATGACATACAGTGAGTCTTGAGCCGTCATGGCATACAGCGAGTCTTCGGCCGTCATGACATACAGTGAGTCTTGAGCCGTCATGACATACAGCGAGTCTTCGGCCGTCATGACATACAGCGAGTCTTCGGCCGTCATGACATACAGTGAGTCTTGAGCCGTTATGACATACAGCGAGTCTTCGGCCGTCATGACATACAGCGAGTCTTCGGCCGTCATGACATACAGTGAGTCTTGAGCCGTCATGGCATACAGCGAGTCTTCGGCCGTCATGACATAAGTGAGTCTTGAGCCGTCATGACATACAGCGAGTCTTCGGCCGTCATGACATACAGCGAGTCTTCGGCCGTCATGACATACAGTGAGTCTTGAGCCGTCATGACATACAGTGAGTCTTGAGCCGTCATGGCATACAGCGAGTCTTGAGCCGGCATGGCATACAGCGAGTCTTCGGCCGTCATGACATACAGCGAGTCTTCGGCCGTCATGACATACAGCGAGTCTTCGGCCGTCATGACATACAGCGAGTCTTCGGCCGTCATGACATACAGTGAGTCTTGAGCCGTCATGACATACAGTGAGTCTTGAGCCGTCATGACATACAGCGAGTCTTCGGCCGTCATGACATACAGTGAGTCTTGAGCCGTCATGGCATACAGTGAGTCTTCGGCCGTCATGACATACAGTGAGTCTTGAGCCGTCATGACATACAGTGAGTCTTGAGCCGTCATGACATATAGCGAGTCTTGAGCAATTGAAACCTGGTCGGAACATCGCCGATTTCTTCCTGAGAAGGAGAGAGAAAGAATTATAGCAAGGAAGCGAGAAAAAAATATAGAGGAATAATTGATCCCAATACAGAACTGGTACTTTTTTATCGACCTCAAAAACATGAAAAGCAATGTTGACGTCACCGGTATTTGAACTCAGAGAGCACAGGGAGTCGGATCGAATAGCACAAAGCATTTTATCCGATGCTCTAACGACTCTGCCAATTCCATGCACATGCATTTGTTCATAGGTTTGCTCAATCAATGTTAATCTGAGATTGAATAACAACAGCAACAACAACAGCAACAAAAGCAAAAACTTTAGAAAGGAATAATCAACAGAACTATAACAACTGCCAGAGGGTTGCATAATTTCTCACGAAAACAAATGTTATCTGAATTAGATTAGTCACCTGTCTTGGAGAATAGAATAACCTTTGACTTTCTCAATTTCTAATCTAGGAGGGAATTTTTACGTGATGAAATGTTCTGCTACAAATAGCAGCCACATCTTCAAATCATACCATAGCATATTAACATTTTTGATACAGCCTACGGTTCTACGATACACAACAGTATGCTTTAAAGTGTTTATATTTATTCTAAAAATCTTCCATCATTTGTCAAGTTATGTTTCAAACCAGCTTAATAATTAAAAGGTTAGTTATATTACAAACTCCCTAAAGCATTTTATTATTTTCAAAAATTATTTGAGTACCATAGGCAGTGTCTGTGATTAGAAATATAAGGAAAATGTTAAGAAAATAATGACATGTCATATTAGATAATATAAAAAAAGGTAAGGAGCCCTTAACTCCTGATAGAGTCGTAGGGGCGCCGTTTTGTCACATGGTGTATCTTGGGCATTTAAAATCTAGCAGATCTCATTCCTCTTTTTGTTGGAGTACATCCAAGTTCTTCCATAGATAAGTTTCTATTTATTTGCCACGAGGGCACAAAAGAAGGGAGAAAACACAAGGGGGCGGTTTACATAAAGGAACGAGTAAAAAAAACAAATAACAAATATAAAATTAACAATACAGTCCTCAATAGGGAGGAGGCGTTTTGGGGGTTACACACACCCCCGAAAAAGTGTGCAACCCCTTTCCTTCGGAGCACAGAGAGGGGGTGCTCCTTTGCACTTCCACCTTTCCACCTACAGGCTGATAAAGAGAGAAGGCCCATTCACACGGGCCATTCTCGCTACGTTCACCCACCTTTCATAAAACTTGCTGGGGTAGAGCACCTCTCTCTCCATTCTGATCCTTCTCTTAAAAGGGTATTTAAAGAAAAGGACCAGTTGTTGGCCGGAGAGAAAGGTGTCTGACCTCAGCCCTTTCAAACGTGTCCACCATACAACCTCTTTCACCATGGCTATTACACAGAGGAAGACTGCCTCTCCTTCATTTTTGAAGGGGGGAGGCGGCTTGATCGTTACAATGGACTCAGTGGTCAACCGGATTGGTCCCACCCGTGACAGCAGTCGTTCGACATAGCCCCACAGATCGGCAACGCCCGAGCAGTGTACCAATGCGTGCGCAACGGTTTCCTCGTCATGGACGCATCTGGGACAGATTTTTTTCGAAGGGTCCCTACGCGGGCGCCCGTCTCTGTAGAGCTTTTCTCGAACGGACAGTGACCCTCGGTAGCACTGCCAGGCCAGGGACCTCTGGAAGTTGTCCATAGGTCCCAGCCAAATGTCCTCCCGAATAGGCTGGCCAGTTCGTTTTCTTCCATGCCTAGGGCTTGTCCGAGGGCGTCGTCGCACCTACTAACCACCAGCCCTCTATAGAATGACGAGGTGGAGTCTCCACCGATAGCCGGGTCCGCCTGCCAGAGTGCCGTGAGCGCCTGAGCACACTCGGTGTGCCAGGCGCCCAGTTTTCTCGGTCTTTGCTTGACCCAGGACTGCAGCTCGGTGAGCGAGACGAGTCTCGGAAGGCTCGCCTCACGAACGGGGCCCACACCGGTTGACCGGTGAGGAATACCTGGAGGTGCCGTAGCCTTAATGCGTGTTTACGCATCAGCAGCCACGGCATCCCCAGCCCTCCTTTCGAAGGGTGTTGACAGCAGATGGATATCCTCACCAAAGGAGCCCGCTTCTTCCAAAGGAATTGGAAGAGTGCGCACTCGCTTTTGGTGAGCGTTTCCCTTGGGCAAGACACGACGGTCAGGCGGTAATAGATGACGGACGCTATATAAGCGTTCGCCACCTCCGCCCGGCCTTTCAGGGATAGTTTGCACTCAGCCCACTTCCGCGCCAGCGCAAACACCCTGTTCGATACCTCACCCCAGTTCTTCTCCACCTGGAGGTCTGGCCCGAACCAGACCCCGAGCAACTTCACCGGGCCCTCCGTCCAACGTCCGACGACGTCGTTGGAGGCCATCGGTTTGCCCCTCCACTCGCCGAGTTGCAAACCGACTGACTTGTCCCGGTTCAGCTTTGCCCCTGTAAACGTTTCGTACTCCTCCAGTAAGGTGCCGATTGCTCCGATTACTGTCACGTCATCGGCGTAGGCCGACACCGCTTTCCGCAATCTCGGTTCCAAAGGGATGCCCTGTAACAACTCCAACTTCCGCATCAGTGGCTCTAGGGCCAATACATACAGAAGGGGGGAGAGAGGGCATCCCTGTCGGATGGACCGCGTGATTTCGAACGACTCCGAGAGGTAGCCGTTCACCTTGACCCTAGAGCAGATGCGGCTGCTGTGCATGGCAGTGACCCAGCCCCTGAAAACGGGTCCGAAACCTGCCGCCACTAGCACCGCATCCAGGTAACCATGGTCGACCCTATAGAACGCCTTAGATTGATCCAAGTTGATCAGGGCTCCACCAAAGCCGGGTTCGTTCCCAACCCTCTCTATGATATATCGCATGAGATGGAGGTTGTCGTGAATGGATCTGGACGGGATGGCGCATGTCTGCGCATCTCCCACCAGGTTGCCCACGACAAGCGCCAACCTATTTGCTAACACCTTGGCCAAAATCTTTAACTCTGCATTTAGCAGTGTTATGGGCCTAAAATTACTTATTTCATCCCTCTTGTTCTCGTCCTTCCTCACTAGCGAGACTACGCCCTTGGTCAAAGAACGGGGAATTTTCCCGTTCTGTTGCCAGTTGCAGTAGACCGCTTCGAGGATATCGAAGAACAAGTCCGGCATACTTAAATACAGTTCGTATGGAAGACCATCGAGGCCCGGAGATTTGTGTCTGCCGTATTGGTTCAGCACGTCCCCTATTTCAGCAGCTGAGATCAGCCTCTCGCAGGACTTCGCCTCCTCGTCCGAAAGACGCGGCAGGCCGTCGATATATGGACCGAGGTCCACATCCCCATCCTATCCCTCGTCCCTTCCGAACAATCGGGCAAAGTGCCTTAGAAAGGCCTCGCACATCTGCTTAGTTTCAAGGATCACCCGTCCATCCTGGTCTCGCAAAGACAGGATAGTGGATCTAGTCCCACGTTTGGCTTCTGTCACGCGGGCCCAGCGAACAGCTTTGGTCCCCTCGTTTGCCAGAGCACGTATTTTGCTTCGGACAACGCAGCCTTCGTGTTTCGCGTTGAAGAACTGGCCCAAGGCCGTTCTCGACGCTAGCACTCTGGCTACGTCGCCGCTTCTAATTGCCTCTTCTACACTATCTATCAACTCCCTTTCCTTCCTATTTCTATCTTAGGCTAACTCCTTACTAACTCCTATTGGAGCTAGTCTAATCTCTCTTTTGAGAGAGCCCCACCACCTGCTGTTGACGATGGCGCCCGTCAACCTCTCCTTAACTAATGTACTAATCCGGTTCCTGTAAGCTTTACTTGCCGATAAGGACAAGTTGAGCTTCCAGTAACCGGGTCCCTGTCTATGCGTTCTATCAAGGTTGACAATGGAGGTCACTAACTTGTGGTCTGAATAGCCAACCATGAGCATTTTTGGACAACTTAAAAGTCCCTATCCTTATTTCTAACTAAGAACCTATCTAGGTACGACCTAGATTGACCGCTATGGTTTCTCCAAGTCCAGGTTGGCACAGTCGGAAAATCTAGTCGATATCTATCGGCCAGGTCGAATCGGCCGATTAACCCCTTGAGGCTGTTACAACCCCCTCTATCAGGACATGCTCCTACATAGTCCCAACGTGTATCTAGGATACCATTCCAGTCCCCCACTAAAAACAAGGAGCGGCACGTCCCTAGAAAAGTCTCCAGACGATGGAAGAAGTCTGGCCGCGTTGACCCAAAAGGGCTGTAGACAGCGACCAGCCTAAAAGCTCCGCCTTCACCACTGCCAAGGTCCAGAACCACTAGTCGACCCTCCGGGTCCAAGTGTATCGTCTGTGTAGCGAGACCCAGATGTTTTTGCAGCAGAACGACAACCCCACCCCCACCTCCGGGCTGACAGAGAGATGCGTGCATCTCAAAGTCATCAAAGATGGGGGCCAGCTGTCGCACGCTGCCGATCCGGGCCTCGCAAATAACCATCACATTTATACATCGTGATCTGATGTCATTTAGAAGCATTGCTTGCTTCCAAGGTGAGCCCAGACCATTTTTTAGGAGGACACGGTTAATGGGTCTGACGCAGAGGGGCCCCACGTCCTCTTTAAAAGTGTCTTTTAACGTTTTGTAAATGTCCATTGGGGTTTTTATCATTTTTAGATGGGGAAGCCCCGTTGCTTGTGCGAAATTCGAACCCTCGGTTTTTATTAAGTTGTTATTATAAATAGAGTTTAACAGTTTTTTGTTTATTGTATTTATGTAAGTATATGCACATTTTTCTTTTTGTGTGATGTTTTTTGTTTGCTGTTGTGTGTTTTTTTTGTGTTGATGTCTGTGTTATGTCTTGGGGGGGGGGGGGGTTGTATTTGTGTTCTTGTGGTGTGTTTTCTTTTTTTTCTTTTAACTTTATGAAAGTGCCCCCCCCCCTCGTCTGACGACGAAAGGGGGTCGTCTTCCGTATTCGAGGGAGGGGTTCATTTTCGGCTCGTGTTTGTGGTGTGGGTGTTATTGTATTTGTTTTATGTGTGTGTGTGTGGGGGGGGGGGTTCAGTTGTGTTTTAACTTGTGGTGGTGGTGGTGGTGGTGTTGTAGTTGTCGGTGTGGGCAAAATCGGTGTTTTTTTGTTTGCTTGGGAACAGGCAGCCCTCAGGTGACCTCTGCTACCACAGAGGTAACAAGCGGGTCGTCTACCCTCCACTGTGATGTGTAAGTAGGCAAGCCCATCCAGCAATATACGGTCGGGGATCCTAGCAATTCGTTCTGGCTGCATTTTCACCAGAACTTGCAGGTTAGTTCCACCGAACACGTTGCTGGAAGACTTACCTACCGAAATTACTGCATCCTCTTTCAAGTCGAGGAGGCCACACATTACCGCCCAGAAATCAATATCTGGATCGATACTGTGTATGGCCAATCTTTGTGTTTTTCTTCCCAAATAAGTGGGGAAGAAGGTAAATAAGGGGGACACAATTGGGGCCAGGGAATGTTTTTCGGCCGTCAATTTATCTTTCATTCGGATGGATGGACTACCGTAGAGTCTATCCTTCCGAATGAATACAATGTTTTTCAGATGATCTTTTAAAGCCAGTTCAATCTCTGTCTGTGTGAGTTGTACTGGCTTACGGGTTTTGTTGGATATTGTCCTATAAATAGTTTTTAAGCTATTTTCCTTTTTTAGCTCTGGGGGAGAATTTAAAGAAAATAGACCATTCTCCTCCAAAGTTATATACTTCCGTGCATTTTCCATTTGCTGGGCCATGTTCGAAATGTCAATAGGTTCGTACACAATAGTTTTTTTTATGGTTTGAGCGAACGTCATTTTGTTCGCCCCCTCTCTATTTACATTTGTCGAAATGAGGTTGTTTTCTTGTTTTTTGTTGTTACAATTATCATTTTTTGTTGTGTTTGTGTTATTTATGTTGGTGTATGCGTTCACATTTTTCCCCGTTGAGGTTAGACTCAATTTCTTCAAAAAGTTCACTTATATTTTCAGTATCCGAGAGACTTGTATTCACAGCTACTACTTCTCTTTCACCTTTGCTGGTGGGCGTGGCACCGTGAAAAGCCGAAACGGCATCCATTAATGTTGGCAATTTCTCCGAGTCAATTTTTTTCACATTTTTTTCATTAGGGTTGGGCTCCAGTTTTTCAATGTTTCTAATAATCATTATTCTTTCAGTGGAGAGGCTTGTTGCCTCAGCTACCCGCTCTCCTTCAGTTTGTTTAGTGGGCGTGTCATAGTTACCTGTGGCAATGGCTTCCATTACCACTAGCGTAGAGACAATCACAAGATTTTTAGGATGAAAAATTTCACCCCAAAAGGGGTGAAATAAATT
This sequence comes from Eledone cirrhosa, assembly GCA_964016885.1. Classification (NCBI taxonomy): domain Eukaryota; kingdom Metazoa; phylum Mollusca; class Cephalopoda; order Octopoda; family Eledonidae; genus Eledone; species Eledone cirrhosa. The sequence goes on along the minus strand of OZ024743.1, from coordinate 375,003,874 downwards.
AACCCTAATGTCCGAAGACCCAGGTAAGGGGGTTAATTAACACAATAACGCAAGAATACAGACAAACACTTACTGTTAACCTGTAATATATCCAATAATTGAGGAACCGATGTGAAGCACGTCTATACCATCCGGAGATAGATAGAGAGAGGGAGAGCGAGAGAAATAGATTGAGAGAGGGGGAGAGAGAGAAAGAGGGATAAAGAGAGAGAGGGAAAGATAAAAAGAGAAAGAATCGACTCCAATACTGAACTGGACCTTTATTTATCGACCTGAAAATGATGAAAACCAGAGCTGGACTTAAAATCAGAGAGCAGAGAGCCAAAATGGATATTCACCGCTGATATTCAGGAATATCATCTGATGATATGAGAGTAAAGTTTTAAACCAGTAATCTTTCTTCTAGTCACAAGATGAATAGCAAATCGAAACCAACTTAAGACGCACACTGTTCTATATGTGGAATATTCAAGACATAATTAACTTCCAATCACAAGATTGAACTGGTTTTCTAATTACATGATTGATGCATTGAAAACTAGAAAGACCGTCGCAATTTCACATTTTTTTTTCCTTTGGTCTAAAATTATGGAGATTTTGCTGACTTGTTATGAGACAATCTTAGTGGTTAGTATATTCTACTCACAATTGTAAAGTCGTGAGTACGATTTCCGGCGGTTCATTGTGTCTTTAAGCAAGACATTTTATTTCACGTTGATCCAGTTCACTCAGCTAGCAAAAATGAGTTGTCACATTCTGTGTAACGCTGAATTTCCCCGAGAATAGTAAGCGGTTCTGTTGATCACCGACAGAGTATGAAGGTATACACCCACACACACATACCCCCCCCCCCCCCCACACACACAACATATCGGGGTCTTTAAAAATCTCCCCCTCATCTGACTACTACGACTATTACAGCAGTCACTCGCAATCGAATATGTCTAAGTAATATGTACCATGCTTTCATATAGCCAATTGTTCGGTCAACTGGAGCACTCTTCGTCGACAGCGACGGAGGTCCAGCACACAAAAGCACGCACACACACACACAAAACATGTATCACAGGATTAAAGTAAAATGTCGTTTTAAACAGAATGTTTGATAATGGTAAATTATATATCCCTGCTTCAGATGTTCAATGCAAAGAAGACATGTTTTTACTTCTCTGATTAGTATTGAGTTTTATAGGAGTTGATGGAGTTATGTCCCTTGTATGATTTAATAACGTCTTTTTATCATGAGTTCAAATCCCTCAAAGGTATATTTTGCTTTTCATCATTCCGAGATCAATAAAATAATTACTGGTCATGCACTTGGTCGATTTAATCTCCAACAGATCGCCTATGTGGTCTGATGTCTGCGTTAGAGAAACAAAAATCATTATTTATGTCGAGTGTTGTTTGACCTCTATATGTATTATTAACGATCGATTATATTTAATCAGAACTAATCAATAAGTATAGATTTATTAGTAAACAATGTAAACGAAGATCAAATTTTTAACCTGTCTACTAAGAGAATGTCTTAAATTAGAATCAAACATTCTTATGTGAGGTCTAGCAGGCATGGCCGCCGTTTCCAACTTCCGTTATTACTAAGGAATGAATTGAATGAACCTCCGTCGGTTTCGACAATGAATGTTCCAGTTGTTCGATTAACGGATCAACCTGCTCGTGAAATTAACGTGTAAGTGACTGAGCCCTAAAAAAAAACCCACGTGTATCTTTAACGTAATTCTCAGGGAGATCCAGTGTGACACTGTGTGAAAAGGCTGGCACTTTAAATTACAGATACAATCCATCAGAAGGGCTTCCAAACAGTTTCCGTCTATCTAGTTTCACTCCTAAGGCTACGCTAAATGACACTTGTCGAGGATTCCACACAATGGGATCGAACCCAGGACCTAATGCTTGCACACCGAACCTCTGAACCATTCGGCCACGTTACGTCTACACAGCCATATTTATTTCTTCTCTATCGCATGATACCTTAGGAAAGGCATAAAGGTCTCGCACTCTCATTTCCCAATGGCCTTGTGCTTAAATCAGAAACTATTATATGTCATCTCAACAACAGTTTCCGTAGCTTTAAACAAGCACAACAACAACACCAAAGCATATGTTATGGGAGGTGAATTCGCAGAGCCGTTAGAACGTTAGATATAATGCTTTGCGGTACCAGTTGCGACTCTCTGTTTACTTTCATTTCAAATTCCACCAAGGTCAACTTTACCTGTCATCCTTTCCAGGTCGATAAAAAAAATCACCAGTTCAGTACTAGGATCGATTTCTTTACCTATATCTCTTTTAATTTATTTTCATCATTCTCACTCTCTCTCGTTCATTCTCTGCAAGAAATTGACTGTGTTCAGACCTGGAGAGGGGATTAGCTTCACCGGGTTTAAAATATCCAAGAAATACTATCAGGAGTTACGAAATATATATTAAAATTTTCAATGAAATTATTTTAAATTACCTTCTGAGAATAATTTTCATGCAGAAAATCATATACCATATATGCCGTAATCACGTGATTCACATAGTTTGCCGAAGTGTAAATAAGACTGAAACATGTCATTGTATCGACTACAGATCCGGCTCATTCTACACTTACATTACAGTTGTATTTTCTTTTTCGTT
>OZ024743.1:374991231-374993731 GCA_964016885.1 Eledone cirrhosa | reverse complement strand
ATTGACACATAACTCCAGATAGAATCATAAGAGCACCGTTGTGACATACAGCGTGTCACAGGTACTTTAAATTTAGCAGAGCTCGTCCTTTCCCCATGGCTTGAGGTTTCATCCAGAGCAGAAGAGAGAGAGAGAGAGAGCAGAAGAAGAAGAAGAAGAAGAAGAAGAAGAAGAAGAAGAAGAAGAAGAAGAAGAAGAAGAATAGCTTATTGCAACAATGCAATTAGAACTAAAAGTGTTTAAGTAATGACCTTTGACTATTGTAAAGAAATGTTGTTCGACTCAGTACTTTCAACGTTTGATTAACCATTTGAGGACTTTGTTGTTGACAACAATAGTACAGCTGAACTTTCGAGAGAATCGTACCAATGCCAATATATTCCATTAAAGTTGAAAAAAGGAAAATGAAAAAAGCTGAACAACAGCCACAAACAATGTTAAACAATTAAGAGAGGATATCTGAAACAACAACTCACAAAAAAAATGAAGTAATTAAAAAATCGATTTTACATCTTCCCGTGTTAAAATCCGATAAAAAGAAAACTACATTTAACTATACAAAGTTTATTGATTAGTATATTCCAGCTCTTCTACTATTCAACTAGGAAACTATCACCACAGTGTAGATATGTACCCGATACTCATGACGGAGTTTAAAGGGCGTCGCAGTAACATACACCGTGTCTAGGGCATTTTAAAAACCTGCCAGAGTCCCTCCCATCTCCAGATTTGAATAGAGCCGATTTCTTCCAGAGAAGGATAGAATGAAAGAGAGGAAGTGAGAGTAACAGAGAAAGAGAGATAGAATGAGAGAGAGTGAGAAGGAGAGGGAAAAAGAGAGAGTGAGAGAATGAGAGAGAGGGGGAGAAAGAGGGGGAGATAGAGAAAGTGAGAGAGTCAGAGAGAGAGAGTGAGAGAAAGAGTGAGAGAGAGTGCGAAGGAGAGGGAGAAAGAGAAAGTGAGAGAGTGAAAGAGAGTTAGAGAGTGAGTGAGAGAGAGGGAAGGAGGGGGCGAAAGAGAGAGTGACAGAGTGAGGAAGAGAGGGAGAGAGAGAGAGTGAGAGAGGGAGGGAGAAAGAGAGAGAGGGAGACAGAGTGAATGAGAGGGAGAGTGAGACAGAGTGAATGAGAGAGAGAGAGGGAGAAAGAGAGAGAGAGTGAGAGAGAGAGTGAGAAAGAGTGAGAGAGAGAGAATGAGAAAGACTTGAACCTAGCATTGGACAGGTACGTTTTCCTTTTATCAACAACGAAAGTTTGAAAGGCAAAGTTCACCTCAGCGGGATTTGAACTCAGAAAGTGTAAAAAGCCGGAACGAATATTCTATCCCACGTCAATCATCCGACCTCCTCACGACTCTACCAATTCCTCGCCTAACATACAACAATTACTCTGACATATGTGTGTTTAAACTTGTCTTGTACATCGCCTTTATTTCCTTCTTCCTTCTTTATTTCCTTCTTCCAGTCACTTCTATGCACCAACACACTTCTCCTTGTCTTCCTCCTATTTCAATCTTTTCTATATTTCATCTGCCTGTCACCCACTTTGTAGATTGTCTCTACTGACCGCTGGTCTCTGTCCTCTGAGGCATGTTTGCCCATCGCTGTCATTTGGCTGCTTTAACTGCTGTTCTAGCGATGAGTTTTCTTTCTTTTTTATCTGTATTCAAATACTCTCACTTCGTCTCCATCAGAGACAATATTGTTTTTCCATTTAACTCTGACATATATTTGTACAATCAGACATCATTTGTTAATGTAATTTATCACCTGTGAATTGTTAGATGAAAAAAAGAAAAAAAAAATTATTTTATTCTACTCAAGATCTCATAATAAATAATATTGCAATAATTACAGTCACATTTGTATAATTATTGCATCGTTGGATCATATGATTTATAATACTATTAATCATCATTACTATAATTTGTAATACCGATATGTAGTGAACTATAATAAGGCTTCGTGGTTAGAGCATTGGGCTTGCAGTTGAGATGTTGTTAGTTCGATTCTCGAACCGGGTGATGTGTTGTGTCCTTGAGCAAGACACTTTATTTCCCGTTACTCCAATTCACTCAGCTGTAGAAATGAGTTGCGACGTCACTGGTGCCTAGGTGTATTAGTAATTGCCTTTCACTTGGACAACATCGATGTCATGGAGAGGAGAGATGGTATGTTGGTCTTCCACAAACAAATCTTGCCCAGGCTTGTGCCTCGGAGGGAAAATTTCTAGGTGAAAACATATGGTCATTCGTAAATAACTAACTATATTGATTAGTTCTTTACTAGTTCTTGTAGTATTCGAGCAGAAAAATATCATCTAAGAAGTATTACATATATTAATAATAATTAGCAAATTAGGGAGATCTTAATTAATGTAGTTGGAAAATAAACGTAATTAGTTCATAATGTCTTTGTTCCAACGAGAACATATTAGCTCATTATTTTGTCTGATCTTCGTAAGTAAGAGCGACATTACTGAACATGTTTCAGCCTTATTAG
>OZ024743.1:374978731-374988731 GCA_964016885.1 Eledone cirrhosa | reverse complement strand
GGGTGTGTAAGGGAATGGTGGAGAGACATATAGCAAAAAGGGGGTGAGAGGAAACGGTGCAAATGAAATTAAAAATAAAGGCATGATCAAAATACAATTAAAATGGGGTAAATCTGGTGGTGGAAGGGTGTGGGGTGTGTAGGGGTGGTGGTGGGTGGAATGGGGAGAGGGAGACGGGGTGTCCGAGCGGGGATGGCTGAAGGTGGTGTGTGTGTGTAGGTGTACGTGTGTGTGTGTGTATGTGAAAGCAAGGGTTGGGGGAAGAACGGGGTTGCATGTTCAGGAAGAGGTGTGTGTGCGGGGAGGTGGTCAGAGAGGCATAGCAGCAGTAGGGTAGAATGGTAAGTGAAGAAAGTCGGTGTGTCAGTGTGTGCGGAGGTGCGGTGGACAGGGGAGAGGATGGGTAGGTGTGAAAGTTGGAGTGGGGAGGGGGTTTGTGTGTATTAGTAGAGGTGTTAGTGGGATGTGTGTGTGTGTTTGAGAAAGGGTGTGGGTGGAGCGGGGAGAGAAGGGTGTGGGGGCCGATGGAGGGATTGTAGTGTACTAGTGTGTGTGTGTGGTGAAGGGGGTGTTAGTGGGTGTTAGTATACTGGAGGTGGAGAAAGGGTTGAATGCGGGTATGAGTGGGAGTCAGTGGTGGTAGGGTGTGCAGAGTGGGTGGTGTAAGAGGGTGTGTGTGTTCGTGTGCGTAGGGTTGGGGGTGCTAGTGATGTTAGTTGCGTGTAGAGTGGGTGGTGTAAGTGGGTGTGTGTGTTCGTGTGCTTGGGGTCAGGGGGTGTTAGTGATGTTAGTTGCGGGGTGGTGGGATGGATGTGTGGGGGTGAGGGTTAGTGGTGGTAGTAGGGTGTGTGTTTAGTGTGAGCGCGTGTATATATGTACCGGTGGGTGTGTGCGTGTGATAAGGAGGGGTGGGGGAGGAGAAGAAGGGAAGGATGTTAGTATGTTAGTTGGGGAAGGGTATATATATATATATCGACAGTCGATCGACTTTCGTTAAATTGGACCGAGGAAACAATGTTTCCGTTGGTCTTTCCAATTGCTAATACTATCTATCGGTCGCAACTCCAGGTAGAAGGAGCAACGTGAAATAAAGTGCCTTGCTCAAGGAGATAACGCATCGCCTGGTCCAAGAATCGAAATCACAACCTCATGATTGCGAATCCAATTCTCTAACCACTCAGCCACGTGCCTTCACACACACACACACACACACACACACACATATATATATATATATAGGTATGTTTTGTCTATCATGTCTTCACATTTATAATTGTTATGTAGCTCTGATTAATTATTTTTAAAATTCTTTCAGTCATTGAGCAACACTGGTAGAGGAGGTACACAACCTCCCCCCGCCATATATATATATATATATATACTTATATATTTATATGTATCTTATTATTATTTTGTCCCAACTTCCTTACACTCTTTGTACTAAGTGTTAAGCAACTTCACTAACTAAAGTCTGTCTCAAGCCAGGCGGTTTGTCAAGCCGGTCCTTCTCCCAGTCCATAGTCGGGCTAAATTCCCCAGCTATTGTTGGTACTCATTTTCAACTGAGTATACTGGAGCAATGTGAAATGAGGTGTTTTGCTAAAAAAAACACAACCCAGCCAGGGAATCGAACCCACGGCATTATGGTCGTAAGTCCAACACCCTTACCACTAGCACACGCATCTCCACATCTACACTAAGAATCTTTATGATATTGCAACTGAAAAACTCTCATCTTAGACCATAACATGGTTTTCTGTAGAGTGAGTTTCCAACCCTCAAATACAAAACCTTAATAACCCATTCAAGCCTACCTATTTTACAACATGGGCCTTCATGAATCAAGTAGAGATGTAATTACACACTATCTACCACTTGTTGATCGGTCTTTTAATCTCCCACCCCGAATATCAAAACATTTGTGGATACTGTTACAAATATATCCTCAAACAACACTCCATTCCGTTCTGTGAACAGAACGAAAGCTGCCAATCCACCGCCCTTAATTATTATTAATTATTATTAATAATGGTATATCGTACAATGGCCATACTCGATAACTAGTGGGGCAGCCATCATGTATGTATGTGTATGTACCCACACAGAAACATATTTCAGGTATATAGGAAAATATATATGTATGCATGTATATACATATATATATGAATATATAATATATGTATGTATGTATATATATATATATATATATATATATATATGTGTGTGTGTGTGGTGTGTGTGTGTGTGTGTGTGTGTGTGTGTGTGTGTGTGTGTGTGTGTGTGTGTGTGTGTGTGTGTGTGTGTGTGTGTGTGTGTGTGTGTGTGTGTGTGCGTGTGTGTGTCCGTCTTAGTATATATTAATAGGCATTTACGTTATTTTTTGTGTGAGCACAAATATAATGGACGTATAATTGTTGAGAGTAAAACTGATGCCGAAATATATAGAAGGGGGAAACAAATAAATAAATAAAGAAATAAAGAAAGAAAGAAATAGATAAAGAAAGAAAGTGAAAGGAAAGAAACAAACCCAATAAATAATAAAATAAATAAAAAGATAAAGAAAGTGTGCATTTATGATATCAATATATGTTATTGATTTTTAATTCTGAATACTACTTTCGATTGACGTATATATATATATATCTTGGACAATTCCCCCGAATAAAGTAATGTAGTGAATGCAAAATGATAAAAGCTGTAATAAAACTACAAAATCCCATTTCACATATCCATAAATTCTTTTGAAAAGCGACAAGTTCATCGGAGTATCTTTCTTTATATGTATGTCAGTGTAGCAGTGAAATATGAGAGCCTCAACTATATTTAAGCTCTTAGTTGAAATGTGGAGAATTAATCAGATGTCGATATCAATTAGATATACAGAGAGGGAGGGGGGATGTATGATACGATTATAGAGCACCAGAAAAAAAGTGATTTATAGTATTATATAGTTTGCTATAGGAGGCGCGTGGCCTAGTGGTAAGGGTGTTGGACTTATGATCATGATGTAGATTCGATTCCACTTTCACGTTGCTACAGTATGCTCAGCTGAAAATGAGTACCAACAATAGCTGGGGGTTTAACCTGGCAATGGACTGGGATCGTGTCCAGCAGGGAGTTCTTGTATTCTCGCTTCATGCCATGGAGACCGAGATAAGCACCGACCTGATGAGTCTCCGAGATCGATACAGGCTTTACCTTTATATATATATATATATATATATATATATATATACTTTACATAACACTGTGATGCACTAGCGTCCTTTCCAGGGGGAAGTCTTGTACTCTTAGTCGCTTCATGAAATAAAGCTCAATAACTAATAAGTAGCTACACACATTGACATCTATATTGTATGCTTCATTGAAGGGATCTAATATGATTGAAATATCACAGTTGCTTTCACCAAGCTGGCTTATAGAGACGGTACTCTCCTACTGAATTCCCTTAAATTGTTTCAAAAGATTTAAATTAACTCAGGCTATAGGAATTCTCTCCCTTACTTGATTCTCATGATCTGAATACCAATGAAGGTGGTATGTTTTGAAATTGTAGTGAAAGCATCAGTTATATTTTTATAAATTGCCATATTCAGATTGCGAGACTCTACTTATATATATATATATATGTATACTTCGTGCAGAGCCCTTTCCTCAAATATTTCAGCCCCTACCCCTTGTTGACATACATTGTAAAAGTCTTTGTTCCATTTTTTTCTTTTGCAATCGTATTTCATGGTCGTTGAGTCGCGTTTATCGTATTTAGCAAGGCATTGATGACAAAACAATGTTGTTAATTCGGTTTATTGTGGACAGCTGGTATTCTAGTTTTGATCAGATTTAAACCTCAACAGACAAATAAGTTTAATTGATGATAGGAAACAACCGAATTGTTAATAATAATAATAATAATAATAATAATAATAATAATAATAATAATAATAATATCAGTAATAACAATGATAATAGTAATAATAAATAGCAAAGATGCTGTGTGACTTTGACATTTTGGTTTTCTTTAAGACTGCTGTGTGTGCGTTATAGATCACGGAATCTCAACCTAACAAAGATATCATCTGTGTGTTTCTTTGGCGAGTTACTTAGTTTTCATTATTATTATATATACACTATGAATGGCCTGGAGGCCATTAGTGGCTTCTTGACAATATTTTGAAAGATGCACACACACACAAAGAGACATACATGCATGCACACATATACACATACACACATACACACACACAGAGACATACATGCATGCACACATATACACATACACGCGCGTACATGCATACACATACTCATAAACAAACACGTACCCACGTGAAATGAACGTAATTTGAGATTCAATGTTATACTGGACCATCTTTTCTTGGAAATCGTATTCAGGTTATATGGGACACGTACATGCTGTATGAGTCCACATACACATATACACTCATGTGTATATATATATATATATTTATATATATATATACACACACACACATATATATATATATATATATGTATATATATATATATATATATATATATATATATATATATATATATATATATATATATATATATATATATATACATAGATACACACAAATATATATGCATATATATATATATATATATATATATATAAAAAGAAAAAAAGATGAAATCGAAAATGCAACTGGAGTCTTATTTTTAAAAAAAATATATATATTTATTTGGTTCCTTTACCGGTTTCGCAGTTCTTCTGCTTTTCAAAAGTAGAGTTGAGATGGAGGGTCTATGGTTTTTCTCACATCTCGATGTGAGAAAAACCACAGACCCTCCATCTCAACTCTACTTTTGAAAAGCAGAAGAACTGCGAAACCGGTAAAGGAACCAAATAAATATATATATTTTTTTTAAAAATAAGACTCCAGTTGCATTTTCGATTTCATCTTTTTTCTTTATACTTTCACTCGTGTAGGACACCTCGGTTATTTTTCATTTTGTAAAAAAAACCTCACTTTCTAATATATATATATATATATATATATATATTTATATATATATTTATATTTATATATACCAATCCCTTGAACGAAATTTGAATAATCATTTATTCCGCCTTTTCTGTTGTAATCCATCTATATTTTAGATATAATAATTCATCATTCGATCTAACACCACCACACCACCACCAGAACTTTTGACGCTTTTAATAAAATTCCCTCTACTGGAAATGTTCGGAGAGGATATTTGACTAGAAAATAATCGGGCTGCCTCCTTCAAGAATCAGTGGGTTTTCGACGTCATGGACCTTGCTCTTCTTACCTTGAAAGAAAGCCACAAACCAAAGAGATATTTATTGCAGTGAATTAGCAATAAGGCCAAAGGAACTTGCGATTAAAGTTTCGTTCATTTGTTCCGGGCTCGCTGCACTCTCAATTCAAACATCACTGAAGTCAACCTTTCCCTATCATCCACTGTGGCCGATACATAAAGTACCATTTAAAGGAGGAATACTGACGGAATTGTCAAATGTGATAGCTTGCCCTGTTCCTTTTTGAGTTCGCCTGCGTTGTCACTGGTACCAAGCTGTATCGGGTTTCTCCTTCCACAACCCCTCCAAAATATTGACGGTTCGAGGAGGGAAGTCTTGAATGCATAAACGACTGCTGATCTTTCAGATAAAATAATTGTTTCTACTTTAGGCACAAGGCCAGAAATTTGAAGGGGAGTGGAAAGTAGATTTAATCAACCCCAGTGCGTTACTGGTACTTTATTTTATCGACCCCTGTAAAGATGAAAGTCAAAGCTAACCTCGGCGGGATTTGAACTTAGAACGTAAAGGGAAATAACTCTATGCCGCTAAGCATGTTGTCCGACGCTCTACCGATTCTGCCAATACACCGTCTTTCAGATAAAATAATCTTGCTAAGTGAGAACCTTCCAGCTAGAGAACCATGATATCAAGAGTTCAACATATGCCTTAAAAAAGGTTAAAAGCTACAACAAAAGTACAGAATATACCGTTAGCCAAATAACACACTTGATTGGGAGAGGTTCTACTTTAATAAAGCAGTAGATTGAGGCGGAGGACATAGTTTTTGCTCTTCAGAAAACATCTTATCTATCTTCAATTCTATCAAAATAATATTATCGGTTCACCCAATCAGACGAACAAATGAAGCAGTAAGATCTTCTATACAACCAATTTCAATATTAGTGGGAGGAATACGAAGAATCAGCATGAATTCACATAGAAATTACACATACAATTACGAACAAAGTTTTGTATCATTAATGGAATATTAAACTTTATCCTCTAATCAACATTGAGTCAGTGAATATCTACTACTACTACTACTACTACTACTACTACTACTACTACTACTACTACTACTACTACTACTACTACTACAATCACAACCACCTCAAAACAACAACTACAGCAATAACTACAACAACAACAACAATTACAACCCCCTCAACAACAACAACATCCATGACATTTTCCCGACAGCAATTATAGGATAAATATGGAGTGTACTGTTGTGAAAAAGTTGTTATCCATCATCGTTTGCAACTAATGATGCGAATAAACAAAGGATTATGTGCAACTAGTCTGCAGATAATGAATACATGAATATAGATTTTGAAATATAACTTAAGCAAAACTATTTTACTGAGACAATAGGAGACATTCTTACAAACCTCTTATTGACTTCATGAATATATACTTTTAAAAATTAAATTTAAATAGCTCCTAAATAGACTTTTGCAATTAAAGAATTGTAACATATACCAAACATGAAAGAATATTGGGAAACCTTTAGAGAATGCAATGTTTTTGGGGGTTTTGGGGGGGGGGGGTTCGGGGGGTATTTTTTAAAATGGTAGTTGGATTACTTTGATATTAAGAAAACTTAAGACGGTAGAGTGGCGGAGGCATTGCAAAACCGGATAGACAACTTACTTCACTCAGAGATAGATATTACTACCCATCATGTGTTAGAATATATTTTCTCTCTCCCCCTCTCTTTCTTTCACCTCTCTGTCTCAGCTTTGTTCCGACCTGGAAAGAGGTGGACTCTGCTAGGCTTCCTATGATAGAAGTTGAATTTATATATATATATATATATATATATACGAGGGCAATCCCAAAAGTAAGGTCTCCTTCCGATATTGCAACTTTTCCGTTAAAATCCTGTGGATGGTGCTTCGGGAAACCTCAGGAACCAAAATGCAGAGAGCATCCAGAGTGATCCGCCGATCTTTACGCAATTTTCCTCGGAAGGAGACCTTGCTTTTGGGATTGCCCTCGTATCTAATAACTGCGCGAAATTCGCACTTAGCGGTAGCGTTCAACGGGAGCTCCATTCTCAACGGCTGCCAAGCCAAGATTAAGCATCCCAGCGAAGCGCGCGCGTGCTTGTTTGGGAGTGAAGGAAGCACCAATCACACCAGTGTTGCCAACAGCCGTACGAACAGTTTCTCTGCGTGCCCATCGCTTTGGAGACCTTACTTTTGGGATTACCCTCGTGTATATATATATATAAGAAAAATGATTTCAAAAAAAGGGTTTGAAAAGCGCACTGTGTATATATATATAAAGGATCTTTAAAACATGTACAAAAATTGATGTTAAAAAGATTCGGGGCCCAACGGCTGAGCTCTTGTTATTTCGACAGCTAATTCTAGCAAGCAAAAGACCTGGATCAACCAAATCTATAAAGTTTCTCTCCCTGGCTTGCTTCACATCACCGGAATCCCGCTAAAGGGCGTTTCGATCTTGAAATTGCGACAAAGTCTCCGTTTATACCAGTTTCTTTGCCCACGTTCTCACGGTTTATAAGCCCTCATTTACCATTTTTAAAGAAGTCTTTGTAACAGTGACGGCATACTCCAAAGTATTTTGAAAGAGTATTTAAGTAACTATTTGATGTTTTTAAACGATTATATTGGCCTTCTTCATTGTGCATGGTTGACATATTCTATAGCGATTGAAGTAATCCATTTTATTTTGTCATCTTTTAACCACCGCAGATATTTGTACAGTAGTCTTGAGGACCTCTTACAGAGTTAGAAGATAGAGTTAGAAATAGAAGATAAATAAAAAGAAAACTGATGTCTGTGTATTTTAATTTGAAATTTCCTTCAGTCATTTCTATTTAGGTCATTCTTGTCGACAGAATTTATTTCTGCTTTGTTATATCGCAGCTTTGGTTTGTAAGCTTGTCTCAGAAAGCATGTCTCCTTATCCCTATGTGTCACGTGTCATTTGTTTGTGTTATTGGTTTCTCTCTCCATCTTTGTCTCTCCCCCTCTATCCATGCAAATTAATATAACTTATTATTTCTTCAAACCAGTCATACCATTCATCTTGAACAAATACTTACATACATACATACATACATACGTACATACATACATGCATCTCTCTCTCTCTCTCTCTCTCTCTCTCTCTCTCTCTCTCTCTCTCTCTCTCTCTCTCTCTCTCTCTCTCTCTCTCTCTCTCTCTCTCTCTCTCTCTCTCATATATATATATATATAGAGAGAGAGAGATGTATGCATATATATATGCATGTATGTATGCAAATATGTTCACATACATGCATGCATCTCTCTCTCTCTCTCTCTCTCATATATATATATATATATATATATATATATATATATATATATATATATAAGAGAGAGAGAGAGAGAGAGAGAGAGAGAGATTATGTATGAAAGTGATTTGATAGGAATTCAACATAAAAATTATATTTCAGATCAAAGATATATTCCGTATTATTCCCCCAAAATATGTAAAGGAGGAGGAATTGAATGTAGAATGCCATTACCAATGATAAACAATATAAAAACAAAATACTATTGAAGTGATCAATAACTTCATTCTACACTCACATGTATTACCATTAAACAACATGGCTGCTTATTGTCTCTGTGATCATTACGTTCATCATCATCATCATCATCATCATCATTAATTATCATTATAATAATAAAAATAATTGTTTCTACTTTTAGGCACAAGGCCAGCAATTACCCAGTGCATTACTGGTACTTTATTTTATCGACCCCGTAAGGATGAAAGGCAAAGTCAACCTCGGCGGGATTTGAACTCAGATCGTAAAGGGTCGTAACTATGCTGCAAAGCATGGCGTCCGACCCTCTACCGATACTGCCAAGCCACCGCCTATAATAATAAAAATAATGATTTCTTATATAGGCACAAGGCCAGACATTTTGGGGGAGGGGAAAGTCGATTAAATTGACGCCAGTGCGTGACTGGTACTTTATTTTATCGACATAGTAAGGAAGGAAGGCAAAGCTAACCTTAACGGGATGTTTATGTTAAAAATCTCGCCGAAAATCTCGTATCGAAGAGTCGATAAAATAAAATACCAGTCACGCACTGGGGTCGATTTAATCGATTTTCCCCTCTCCCCAAATTGCTGGCTTTGTGCCTATAGTAGAAATCATTATTATTACTATTATTATTGTTTCTACTTTAGGCACAAGGCCAGCAATTACCCAGTGCATTACTGGTACTTTATTCTATCGACCCCGTAAGGATGAAAGGCAAAGTTAACCACGACGGGATTTGAACTCAGACCGTATATATTTTTCGTGTATTGCTGTAGCTGGTGGTGGCGGTTGTGGCGATGATGATGGTGGAGGTGGTATAGTTGTTGGTACTGTTGGTTGTAGTAAAAAGATGTTTAGAAGTAATATAATGCTCTATGTATGTCTAACATATGTGGTATTTCCCCAGATCTACGATTCTCATTTTGTAAGGTATGTAAGACCTATTGTGTTGTCGTCTGGCAATTAACGGTTTAAACGATAAAACGAAACATATTCCACTTTTCTCCTATCCCTATACACACGCCCACCATTTCTCTGTAATTGCTTCCATAATTTTCTGAAAACATTTTAACACTAAATGTAGCAGTATCGATATCTCTCTTTCTCACTCTCTCTCTCTCTCTCTCTCTCTCTCTCTCTCTCTCTATATATATATATA
>OZ024743.1:374958731-374976231 GCA_964016885.1 Eledone cirrhosa | reverse complement strand
CACTCCCACAAAAGACACCACGGAATCAAAAGAAAAGAAATGTGGAAATGGGTGAAAACCCCAAAAGTAACAATTACACAAACAAGAACAACAATGACAATAACAACACAACCAACAACAGCAACAATGACAATAACAACACAACCAACAACAGCAACAATGACAACACCAACAAAGGAAAAAAGCAAGCCAACACGAATAACAACAACAACAATGATAACACACAAAAGAAAACGGACCCACAGCTGCAGTCTCCTTCGCACAAGCGGTCCGAGAAACGCAGACATATAAGGCACTGGACATCTCGAATGCCAAGAAATTGCTGAAAGAAGCAAGGAATTGTATAAATTTCGGGGAAGGTGGGGAATTCAGAATTAGCTCCCCCGAAGAAATTAGAAGGGACACAGTGCTCAGGACTGTAATCTTTAGGACAGTTTCGAACGCGACTAGGAAACCGGCTCAATTATCCCAAAGCGAAATTGAGCTGGTCCTAAGTAGTGCCTGGAATCATATCACTTTCATACAGAAAGGGAAACAGTATGGAAGCTTATCTGTTTTAATGCAAGATGAATTGGCGGCACGGAAATATTCTGTGTCGCCAATTGTATCCAAAGCATACACCTTTTCCCCCACATATTTGGGGAAAAGAACTCAAAAGATAAGAATCTCGGGTATCAGGCCAAATGCGAGCATTTGGTGGGTGCTAACGGGATTCTTAGAAGATGAGGACACAATCCTTTCGATAGGCGAATCCACCGGGGGCGTATTTGGTGTCAATAGCCTTGAAGTTCTGGTCCAAATGAGACCAGAACGGATAGCAAGAATACCGCAGCGTGTGTCCCTGGATGGAGTCGCCTTCCTAAACAATTCTGTTGAGGGCAGGCGGCCTTCATGCTACCACTGTTCAAGAAGTGGTCACCTGAGGACTTCCTGTCCCCTTTTAAATGCTCCCCCCCAAAAAAGACACATCTGCCCACCCCACACACAACAACACAACCAGCACCAGCACCACCACCACCACCACCACCACAACAACAACAACACGAACAAATAACAACATAAGACACTGTCCCACCCAACCCCTCCCCACCTAAAACAAATACAAAAGCAACCACAACAAAACCCCAAAATATAACCCTCTCCAACAACCCGGACGAGGACCCCTTATCAACGTCACCCAGTGACGACGAGGGAGAACCCTTTCAACCTGTAAAAAGAAAGAAAAGAAGACACCGCATTAACAAAAATACAACAAACACACAACCACTAGCAAAAACAGAACAAACATCACAAACAAAAAACCCATCCTTCCCGAAAACATAACACATACTACAAAACGCAAACACACACAAGAACAACAAACAAAAACAAACACAACACAACAAAAACAGTATACATACATCAACACAAACAACAAAACACTTGTGCAAACTATAGACAAAGACCCTTCGGTGGAAACCGAAGGGAAAATATAAACCAACGCGGCGACTAAACCGCATTTAAAAATGATTAGGGTCCCAAGAGACACCTACGCAATGCTCAAACAGAACTTTCCCGAGGACGTGGGGAACCCCTGTACTAGACCCAGCAACCGCGTCCTCTTGAAATATCTCCCCCCAGACACCCACCCCTCAGAAAACACCCCCACCCTACCACACACTGATGTCCCCACCACATCCCAAACCACCACCCCACCAAACAACCCCGCCGACCACCCCATGGAAATTGTGCAGCCTGGTCCCCAGGAGAAGGACAGGTAGGTGTCTTTTCCTTTTTCTCGACTCTAAACCCTTCACCACCAACATGGCTGTTATAAGAGTTGGATGTTTAAATGTGCGCGGCCTGGGGTTGTCCTGGAAGCAGGGCAAACTCTTAAATGACCTCAGGTCGCACAGAATGGATGTGATAGCTATTTGCGAGTCCAGCATCAGCAGCGAGCACCAACTGGCCCCCATCTTCGACGACTTTGAGATCTATGCATCTCTCTGTCAACCAGGGGGTGGGGGTGGGGTGGTCGTTCTGCTGCGAAAACACCTGGGCCTCGCAACACAGAAGGTACACCTGCATCCGGAGGGTCGACTGGTGGTTCTAGACGTAGGCAGTAGTGAAGGTGGAGCCTTCAGGCTGGTGGCAGTGTATGTCCCATCTAGGACACCGCGACCGGATTCTTCCAACGCCTAGAGACTTTTCTGGGAACGTCTCGCTCCTTGCTTTTAGTGGGGGACTGGAATGGTATCCTGAATGCACGTTGGGACAATGTAGGGGCATGTTAATCGGCCAATTTGATCTGGCCGATAGATATCGACTAGATTTTCCGACTGTGCCACTGTGGACGTGGACTAATCTTAGCGGAACATCTAGGTCGTACCGAGATAGGTTCCTAGTTAGAAATAAGGATAGGGACATATTAAGCTGTCCACGAATGTTCATGGTTGACTATTCGGATCACATGTTGGTGACCGGAGTGGTCAACCTTGATAGAACCCATAGACAAGGACCCGGTTACTGGAAGCTAAACTTGTCCTTACCGACAAACAAAGCTTACAGTAAGCGGATTAGCACTCTAGTTAAGCAGCGGTTGGCGGGTGCAATTGTCAACAGCAGGTGGTGGGGCTCTCTCAAGAGAGAAATTAGAATAGAATCGATAAGTTTTAGTCAGGAATTAGTATCAGATAGGAATAGAACTGAAAGGGAATTGATAGATAGAGTAGAAGAGGTGATTAGGAGGAGCAACGTGGCCGGCGTGCTGGCGTCAAGAACGGCCCTAGACAAGTTCTTTGACGTGAAGCACGAGGGCTGTGTTGTCAGGAGTAAAATACCTGCTCTGGGTAACGAGGGGGCCAAAGTTGTTAGCTGGGCCCGAGTGACAGAGGCAAAAAGTGGAAACAAGTCCACGATTCGGTCTTTGAAAGACCAGGATGGATGCGTGATCCTTGAACCTGAGCGGATGTGCGCGGCCTTTCAACGGCGCTTTGCACGACTGTTCGCGACGGACGGCGGGCCGGATGCGGCCATGGATTTCGGTCCATACCTCGACGGTCTGCTGCGGTTTCTGGCGGGGAGGTGAAGTCCTGCGAAAGGCCGATTTCAGCCGCTGAAATAGGGGAAGCGGTGAGCCTATGCGGCAAACGCAAATCTCCCGGTCTTGATGGTCTACCATACGAACTTTATGTAGCGATGCCGGACTTGTTCTCCGTTCTCCTCGAGGCGGTCTACTGCAACTGGCAACAGAACGGGAGAATTCCCAGTTCTGTGACCAAGGGCGTAGTCACGCTGGTGAGGAAGGACGAGAACAATGGAGGGGGGATGACCTAGATAACTTCAGGCCCATAACTTTGCTAAACTCAGAGTTAAAGATTTTGGCCAAGGTGTTAGCCAAGGTGTTAGCGAAGAGGTTGGCGCTTGTCGTTGGGAACCTGGGGGGAGAAGCGCAGACATGCGCAATCCCGTCCAGGTCCATACACAACAACCTCCACCCCATGCGAGGGTAGGGAACGTAGAGAGGGTAGGGAACGAAACCGGCTTTGGTGGGGCCCGGATCAACTTGGATCAATCTAAGGCGTTCGATAGGGTCGACCGTCGGTACCTGGATGCGGTAATCGCGACGGCAGGCTTCGGACCCGTTTTCAGGGGCTGGATTGCTGCAATGCACAGCAGCAACACCTGCTCGAGGGTCAAGGTGAACGGCTACCTCTCGGAGCCGTTCCAAATCGCGCGATCCATCCGACATGGATGCCTTTTCTCCTCCTTTCTGTATGTGCTGGCTCTCGAGCCACTACTGCGGAAGTTGGAGCTGTTGCAGGGAATCTTTTTGGAACCGGGATTGCTGAAATCGGTGTCGGCCTACGCCGATGACGTGACAGTAATGGTGTCGTGCGCCTCGGAAATCGGGCAGATACTGCCCGATTCGTATTCCTCCTTACTGGGGGAATACGGAAGGTTTACAGGAGCCAAGCTGAACCGGGACAAGTCCGTCGGTTTGCAACTCGGGACGTGGAGGGGCAAAACGATTCACTCCGACTGCATCGTCGGAAGCTGGACGGAGGAACCGGTGATGCTGCTCGGAGTCTGGTTCGGACCGGACTTCCAGGTGGAGAAAAACTGAGACGAGGTAACGGGCAGGGTGTTTGCACTCGCTCAGAAGTGGGCCGAGTGCAAACTATCCCTGAAAGGTCGAGCGGAGGTGGCGAACACTTATATAGCGTCCGTATTCTACTAACGCTTGACCGTCGTGCCTTGCCCAGCAAAAACGCTCGCCAAAATGGAGCGCGCGCTCTTTCGATTCCTTTGGAAGAAGCGGGCCTCTTTGGTGAGAAGATCCATCTGCTGTCAACACTCTTCGAACGGAGGGCTGGGGATGCCGTGGCTGACGATGCGTAGACACGCATTAAGGCTACGGCACCTCCAGGTATTCCTCACTGGTCAGCCGGTGTGGGCCTCTTTTGTGAGGCGAGTCTTTCCGAGACTCGTCTCACTCACCAAGCTGCAACCCTGGGTCAAGCAAAGACCGAGAAAAGCGGATCCGGCAATCAGTGAAGACTCAACCTCAACATTCTATAGAGGGTTGGTGCGCAGCATGTGCGACGACGCTCTCGGAGAAGCTCTGGGCATGGAGGAAGACGAGCTAGCCAGTCTGTTCGGAAGGACGTTTGACCCGGGACCGATGGACAATTTCCAAAAGTCCCTGGCTTGGCAGTGCTTCCGAGGAGCTCTACCCGTTCGGGACAAGCTCTACAGACACGGGCGCCCGGGTAGGGACCCCTCGAAGAAGATCTGTCCGAGATGCGTGCGTGACGAGGAAACCGTCGCGCACGCATTCGTACACTGCCCGGGCCTTGCTGACCTGTGGGGCTATGTGGAACGACTACTGTCGCGGGTGGGACCAATCCGGTTGACCACCGAGTCCATTGTCACGATCAAACCGCCTCCCCCTTCAAAAACGAAGGAGAGGCGGTTTTACTCTGTGTGATAGCCATGGCGAAAGAGGTTGTATGGTGGACGAGGTTGAAAGGGCTGAGGTCAGACACCTATCTCTCCGGCCAACAACTGGTCCTTTTTTCAAGTACCATTTTAGAAGAAGGATCAGAATGGAGAGAGAGGTGCTCTACCCGAGCAAGTATTATGAAAGGTGGGTGAAAGTGGCGAGAATGGCCCGAGTGAATGGGCCTTCTCTCTATATCAGCCTGTAGGTGAGAGAGGAGAAGAAGGATGTGAGGAATGGAGCACCCGCTCTTTGTGCTCCTCAGGAGGAGGGTTGCACATCTTTCTCGAGTGTTTGTGCGACCCACGTTACCTACTGAGGATTTCGATTGTTGAATTTGATTTGTTATATGTTTTTACACGTCCCTTGAAATGTATGTAAACTCCCCCTCTTGTATTTGTCCCAATCTTTGATGCCCTGGTGGCAAATAAATAGAAAGTTATCTATCTATCTCTCTCTCTCTCTCTATATATATATATATATATACACACGCACACACATACATATGTATCTCTATATATATAAACACAAAAAGAGGAATCAAATGCTGTGTGCAGGAGAGGCCATTGCGTTGGTATGGACATGTGATGCGTATGAATGATGACAGCTGCATAAAAAGATTCAGAGCACTAGAAGTTGATGGAAACCGCGGAGTGGGGAGACCCAAGATGACCTGGGATGAGGTGATAAAAGCCGACCTTACCCAACTACACCTCTCAAAGGCGATGACACACGACCGTGACCTCTGGTGTCACGCAGTAATACAGAGTACCCGACCTCCCATGGGTACAAGCTGAAGCATATAGACAATATGCTCCCACACCCTCCCACTGCAAGGTGGTCGTGGAGGTGCCACGGCAAAAATGCACCCAGCCCACACTGTAAAGTGGACGTGTAGGCGCCACGAAAAAGCACCCAGCACTCACTGTAAATGAGGTTGGTGTTAGGAAGGGCATCCAGCTGTAGAAATCAAGCCAGATTAGTTCCTGTATGAGCAAGGCATGGTCAGCCGACCAGACACTGCCCACAACAGGACAACCCGTCTAACCCATGCTAGCGTGGAAGAACAGACGTAAAACGGTGATGATGATATATGTATATGTATAGATCTATCTATCTATACATATGTATGTATATATACATGTATATATACAAGTATGTATATATATATATATATATATATATATATATATATATATATATATATATTTATTTATATTTATATATATATATATATGTATATCTATATATATCTATATCTACATCTCTCTCTCTCTCTCTCTCTCTCTCTCTCTATATATATATATATATATATATATATATATATATATATATATATATATATATATATATATAGAAAGATTTGAATGGATACAGTTTAGTTGAAAGGAATTTATTGACACGTGTTTCTATAACAGTTACATAACCTAAAACAGCTATCTACAAACTTTTAGTTATGCAGACATTCAATATTTCAATGTTATTATTTACTGTCATTTCATCAGAATAATATTACTGAGGACCTATTTAGTTTTTATAGAGAATATTAGGAGGGAGGGGTGAAGTTGTTAGAAGAATAGTTGAAGGAGTGGTTTTTCGATAGCAGTGAGAATTCTTGGTGGCAGTGAGTAATTAGATTTCCATCTGTTGTTTTGACATTTTTTATAGAATATATTATTGGTTATTTTTCTAAATCTATAGAAGGATTAGAGATAGTAAAGATATGCGTGGTTGGTTTTGTGTTTGCACTTAATTAACATTCAGACTTAAATTTTTCTTTCAAGTGTACGTATCCTTTCACCCACGCATTCACACACAAATATATTTGCACACCTCTACAAAATACATATACTCACAATTCACATATTCATACTTACATATATATACACATGCATACACATATATATACACACATGTATTCATGTACATACATACGCGCTCATGTGTATACATTTTCATACTCAACTTATCTTTATATACACACGTATAGACACACACATATATACATACATACTCTAGTCCATGTGTACACACATACACATACTTACACATCCATATACACATATATACATACATATATATATATATATATACATATACACATATATATATATATATATATATATATATATATACATATACACACACACATACATACACACACATATACATATATATACATATATAAGCACTTTAATACATGAATACACTTACATCTAACTATACACATCAAACATATATATATATTTACTTATTTATATACATTTTCACATATATATACATACTTATGGACGTTTTTAGACACATTCATTATCGCTTATTTGTACCTATTCTCATCAGCATATCTTTTCATTATTAGTATGGTAATTTAAGGTTATTAATATATGTTGAGAAGAGATTGTTTTTATATTTTTCTAACTAGATTAAGGTTTATATAGTTGGGGGATGTCCCTCTTTTATGTAATATTCGGCTTGTAGTGGGAAAAAAGGGTTTTAGTTCTGTGACGGCAGAATAATGTTCGTTCAATTCTGTTATTCAGCAGTTTCTTATATATATATATATATATATATAGAGAGAGAGATACATAGATATACATACATATATATATATTTATATATACATATATATATATATATATATATATATATATATATTTATATATATATATATATATATATATATATATATATATATATATATATATATATATATATATATATATATATATATATATATATATATATATATATATATATATTGCCACAGACGTAGAGGCAGTGATTTTCTCAATGGCTTTGAATTCAGTCCACGCTTCGCTATTTCCTATCCACTGAATTATTTTTTAATAAGTTTCCAATGTCCTCGCTTTGCCTGGAAACTTACATGAGAATAGACTTTCCTGACGACGGAATGCTTCTCTTTATTATTCTTCGGAAAATATATTTACTCCATTCCAGAAACTAATTAGTTGGAAGTGATATTTTAGTAAGTAAGTTAATTTTATAATTTTCTTATTTTACGTCTCTTATATATATATATATATATATATATATATATATATATATATATATATATATATATATATATATAATATTATTGTTGCTGTATTATATCGGCTACTTTGCCATGCTGTATTCTATCAGTTAGTTTGTTAGCCTTGACGGCGACCCTCTCTCTATGATGGCTACCCTCTCTCTATCTCTCTCTCTCTCTATCCATCTCTAAGCCACCTATTACTTCCCGTTCCCTCTTCACCCATTCCTTCTCACTCATCTTAAAGTTATTGAAGAGATAAGACACACTCTACTCTGAAAGGCTAAAATGAATCACTAGAGTTGATTTAGCTACGTTCCAGTCATCCATACAAATATGGCCAGGTATTTCAGCCTCCACAACACATCTATTTCGTTATCCTCATTCTTTCCCTACCATGCTGACTCTGTCTCTGACTATTTCTCCATCTAAGGCTACAGGCAATGACTGGCATCGGCTAATTTGCCGTATTCTATCCTCTCTCTACCTCACAATTTCCCTCCCACCACCATAGCCTATTCGACCAATCAAACCTCAGCATGCCATTTCCTCTACTACTACTACTACTACTACTACTACTACTACTACTACTACTACCTAACTCTCTCCTCCCCCGTCCCAGCCCAACACACCCTGCCATTATTACCACCACCACTGTTCTTCTAGCCCTGAATTTTTCCTACCGGTATGGATAGATGAGCTGAGAATAAATTGGAGCAACTCTGAATTAATAGATGAAATGAATATGAATCCGCGAGCTACCAAGCACCCATGTGAAGCGCTAATCCATTGCAAAAATCGACCCTTCCCTACGAGTGTCGACAAATGCCCAAAACTCCGAGTTGGTACCATCAATGTAAGCACGATGAAAGGAAGAGCAGGAGAAATCGTAGAAATGCTAGAGCGAAAGGAAATTGATGTATACTGCGTGCAAGAGATTAGATGGAGAGAAGAGTCTGCTAGAGTCCTTGTAGGAAAAAGTCGGTGCTACAAATTTTTCTGGGTGGGAAATGACGATGTGATGGGTGGTGTAGGTATACTACTAGCTGACAAGTGGGTAGATAAAGTAATCTCAGTGTACAGGGTAAATGCAAGAATCATTAAACTCAGACTAGTCCTGAATAAAACAATTACCACAATAATATCAGCTTACGCACCCCAATCGGGGTTGCCGGACGAACTTAAGGATAGATTTTACGAGTCCCTAATGCACACTACTGCTCTAACAAACGACAATGACTTCCTAATCATCGCAGGAGATTTTAACGGACACGTAGGTAAACTCTGTGACGGCTTCAATAGAGTCCATGGAGGCCATGGGGTTGGCACAAGAAATGAAGAAGGATTCAGACTTCTAGAATTCTGCGACGCCAATGACATGTCGATATGTAACACAAACTTCAAAAAAACCGACAACTACCTGATTACCTATAGATCAGGGGAGCACTCTAGCCAGATAGATTTTATCCTCATCAGAGGACGTGACAGAAGGACGGTCGTAAACACAAAAGTCTTCCCTAGTGAGGAATGTACATCCCAACATAGCTTAGTTGTCAGCGACCTCACAGTCAGAACTAGACGAACCTGGAAACAGAGGCCAACCTGGAGAAGAAAGATCTGGAAGCTGAAAGACCCCTCAGCTAGTAACAAATTTAAAGATATTTTACTCAACGCCTACGACAGTAAAGAAGAACAGATAGAGACATTCAATGTAGAAGAGAACTGGGAGTTCCTAAAAAATAACTTACTAGAGGCGACAGATGAGGTCTGTGGCTGGAGTAAGACCATAAGCAGGAGGAGAGTGACTTGGTGGTGGAACAATAAGGTAGATGAGGCAGCTAAGGCCAAGAGACAGGCATGGAAAGAATGGAAGAACGGGGGGAGCAGGGTACATTAGATAGAGACCAAGAGGCAAGCTAGGCGACAAGTATACTTAGCTAGGAGGGAAGCATAGGATAGAAAATTCAAGCATGTTTTGCAACGTGAGGACCAGAAACAGGAGGTGTTCAAGATTGCGAGGCAGTGTGTTAGAGAGAATTGTGATGTCATTGGAGAGAAGTGTATCCGGAATGATAAAGGTGAGCTTGCCCTCACAAGTGCTGAGAAGAAAGATGCATGGAAGAGTCATTATGATAGATTACTAAATGAGGAGAATGCATGGGAAGAAGAGACCCTACCCCAAGTAGACCCTATAGAGGGGCCAGCAGTACAAGTCAGCAGCAGCGTAGTAAGTAAGGCAATCAAAGATATGAAGATGGGGAAGGCAACCGGTCCATCGGGTATAGGTGCCGAGATGCTGAAGGCATCTGGGTCTGTAGGTCACGCTATAACCACACGTATTGTTAACCAGGTAAAACTAGAAGGTGTTATACCAAAAGATTGGTGCAGTAGCATCATTGTCAACTGCTACAAAGGTAAAGGTGATGCACTCGATAGAGGAAACTATAGAGGTATAAAGCTAAGGGACCAGGTCATGAAAGTAACAGAAAGAGTTATAGCACAGTTGATTGGGGACCGGGTAAAACTAGATGAGATGCAATTTGGGTTTGTACCAGGAAGAAGCACCACTGATGCCCTCTTCCTTGTGAGGCAGTTACAGGAAAAGTATCAAGCTAAAAGTAAGCCACTCTACCTGGCATTCGTCGATCTCGAGAAAGCCTTTGACATAGTTCCACGTGCTGTTATCTGGTGGGCTCTTAGAAAACTAGGAGTAGATGAATGGCTTGTGAAAGCTGTACAAGCCATGTATAGGGGAGCAGTCAGCAAAGTTAGGATTAGCAATGAGTATAGCGAGGAATTTAGCGTACAGGTTGGGGTCCACCAGGGCTCTGTTCTTAGCCCTCTCCTGTTCATCATAGTCCTGCAGGCAATAACGGAGGAGTTTAAGACCGGATGCCCATGGGAACTCCTGTATGCTGATGACCTCGCACTTATAGCTGAATCTATGGTAGAACTAGAGAAGAAATTCCAAACTTGGAAGCAGGGACTAGAAAGAAAGGGTCTCAAAGTCAACATGACAAAGACTAAGGTCCTTGTAAGTAGACGAGAAAACACAACCCAGATCCCTTCAGGGAAATGGCCTTGCTCAGTATGTAGGAAAGGGGTAGGTAGGAACTCCATTCTCTGCCCCAAATGCAAACAATGGGTACACAAGAGATGTAGCTGGATCTCAGGAAGCTTAATTAAGAATGTAGGCTTCACATGCAGCAGCTGTACTGGGACAGCAAGCAGCAAACAGCCACAGGAAACAAGTACCACCAATCTCTGGGAGGGCTCTGTAGAGACAGTAGACAGCTTCTGCTACCTAGGTGACCGAATTAGCAGCGGAGGTGGGTGTTCAGAAAGTACAATAACTAGGGTAAGAACGGGATGGAAGAAGTTCAGGAATTACTACCACTGCTAGCTGCAAAAGGTTTCTCCCTCAAAATGAAAGGCAGACTGTATGATGCGTGTATCCGAACAGCAATGTTACATGGTAGTGAGACCTGGGCGCTGAAGGTGGAAGACTTACGTAGATTAGAGAGAAACGAAGCCTGCATGCTCCGATGGATGTGTAATAGTACTATACGCGAACGACAAAGCATAAATAAACTGAGAGAGAGACTGAGTATAAGAGGAATCAAATGCTGTGTGCAGGAGAGGCCGTTGCGTTGGTATGGACATGTGATGCGTATGAAGGATGACAGCTGCATAAAAAGGTGCAGAGCACTAGAAGTCGATGGAAACCGCGGAGTGGGGAGACCCAAGATGACCTGGCATGAGGTGATAAAAGCCGACCTTACCCAATTACACCTCTTAAAGGCGATGACACACGACCGTGACCTCTGGCGTCACGCAGTAATACAGAGTACCCGACCTCCCATGGGTACAAGCTGAAGCATATAGACAATATGCCCCAACACCCTCCCACTGCAAGGTGGTCGTGGAGGTGCCACGGCAAAAAAGCACCCAGCCCACACTGTAAAGTAGACGTGTAGGCGCCACGAAAAAGCACCCAGCACTCACTGTAAATGAGGTTGGTGTTAGGAAGGGCATCCAGCTGTAGAAATCAAGCGAAATCAGTTCCTGTATGAGCAAGGCATGGTCAGCCGACCAGACACTGCCCACAACAAGACAACCCGTCTAACCCATGCTAGCGTGGAAGAACGGACGTAAAACGATGATGATGATGATGATGATATATATATATGTTTATATATATATATATATATATATATATATATATATATATATACGATATTAAATAAATGGAAACTATATTTATAAAACCATATTTATTTTATTATACATATTTCAGGGATACCAAATTAAAATATGGCATGCCTTCATCAGATAAAATACAATATATAAACAGTTTTATAAATAATTTTGACGTACCCTATTAGAAGCGACCATTATTTTTGGAGGCTCTCTGGATAGTGAGATGTTTATAATTATTTTATTAGTTATAGTGTTAAGCACAGTTAGAAAAAAGACGGAGAGAAAGAGAAAAAACGGAGAGAAAGAAAAAAAAACGGAGAGAAAGAAAAAACGGAGAGAGAGAAGGATAGAAAAAAATAAGGAGAGAGAGAAAAAAGGAAGATATATATAAATAGATAGGAGGAGATGAGAAAGAGAAAGAAATAAGAAAGGCAAAAGAAAGCAACAGAGAGATAATAATTCATCATACAGATAGAGAAACTCAAGAGAAAGGAAGTACTACATAGAGAGAAGATACAGTGACAACTTTACGTCATGTCATATTAAGTTGAATTAACAAATCGTATGAAATGAATAATAAAAATGCAAATATCAATATTCATGAATGAGACATAGATATATAATATGAGAAAATAACATTGTTCAATAATGACCATATGTTTAGTTTAAAACTCTGAGGTCAATATACCAAAATCTGAGTTAAAGCCTTCAAAAATTACCCTATTTATAAAAATACGGATACATATATGTATATATATATATACGCATATGTACGTTCTGAAAAAAGAAAAAAGAGAAAAATTATGTCTACTCTAGTCAATAATATAGACATACAAATGATTTCACCTGATCACTTCTATACATTTCTTGTGTTATAAAAATTTCACAGTATATATACATAAAACATACGATTAATATTCATGTCCTCACATACATGATAACCGTTCATGTATTTAATATTATGCACATCTGCACCACACATCAACATATACACACAGAACCATACATATACATATATATATGTATAAGTAAATATCTGCGTGAGTTTTCCAGCATCGTTATGCACATATACAGACATATATACGAACACATAAATAAACTCTATAAACCTTTTATATGCATGTTAATACACACAGATGGCCTTTGTATAGAGATAATCAAATATCAATGTATTAATACAGAAATATCAAAGCATTAAAATATCTTCAACACACCATAGAGTATCTCAAGCCAAAACAATATGCTTCATATATTTATTATAGAAATCTATCCTACCTATATTTCAAACAAGATATTGCAAGGGTAGACATATGGAAGTTATTAGAAGCTATCAGAGTAAAAAAACAAATAAAAAACAAAAATTATTTAAAAGATTTAGAAGACCCAGTGATTCTACGGATGCCCTTATATTTAATATAGAGATTTATCTTACGTAAATTTTATTTAATATATTGGGAGCATATACATTTTAGAGTAGTTTATTATATCCTTGTTTATATTTAGGAAGAAAGTTTAAAAGAAAAAAGTTGAAGGAATCAAATGATTTATCGTCAGGTTTCATATATTAACTAAATTTCTTAATTAATTATACTACATTTTAAATTTATATTTATATTTAAACGTTGAGTTCAATCTATGTCTGCAGCAACTGAATAAATCGCTCCTTAAATTAAGGGAATTTTTGGACTTTAATATAAAGAATATTTCCTCTACACAAAGATCACAAGTCTCTGATGAGGAATTAAAAGGAATCCCTTTTGAGACAATATTCCAAAACATCGAATATTTAACATTATCTCGTTTAAGGTGCCAGAGTAGGCTTGATAGCGAAGTTGAGGATTTTTTGTTTGGATCTGTGAAAGAATTCTTATGATTATTGAAGCGAAGTTTAAATTCTGTCGAGGTGGAACCAACATAGTTGAAAGAATTTAAATTAGTTTTAACATTACAATTGTATATTATATTTTTAGCTAAGCAGTTG
The DNA here is from genome assembly GCA_964016885.1 of Eledone cirrhosa. Classification (NCBI taxonomy): domain Eukaryota; kingdom Metazoa; phylum Mollusca; class Cephalopoda; order Octopoda; family Eledonidae; genus Eledone; species Eledone cirrhosa. The sequence goes on along the minus strand of OZ024743.1, from coordinate 374,962,035 downwards.
TTATTTAAAGGACAGTTAGATTTATTTCTACAGTTACAGTTATTTATTTGAATATTGTTTGGGTTATTATTGGTATTTTGGTTAGGTTTTAAATTCCTATTATTAATTCTGTTAATATTTTGTGCTAAATTTTTGGTGGACGAGTAAGTTAATTTTATAGTGTGTCTATTAAAAATTGAGTGATATTTATGTGTTCTAGGGAAGCGTTTGTCAAGAGCATTAAAGAATAGTTTAGCAATATGGGTTTTAATACTTAGTGAAAAAGGGGGGCAAACCATAATATATTTCTAGTTCTATTTCTTTTTCGGCTTTTGGAATTATTGTAATGTTTTCTATTATAGTTGTTAATGTTGTTACCGTAATTAAAATTGTTATTATTTTGGTTAGTTTGCTTATTATTATCGATGTACTTAATTGTATCACTATATCCTGCTCTAGCTAACGCTTCATTGTAATACTGCGCTTTTTCATCAAAAATATTTTTATTAGATGAAATTCTTGAAATTCGTTCTTGAACAGAGTTCACTATAGTATTTTTAACAGATCTGGGGTGATTAGAGTTAAAATTGACATAATTCAAGTTCTCATTTAGTTTGTGAAATGGATAGTGAAGACATGTGTTGAGATTTAGTGTTACATCCAGAAAATTGACTATTCTATGGTTATTCTCTATTTCTATTTTTAGATTAAGGTAATTAAAAAATTGTATAATTTGTTTTCTTTTTCTATTTAGTTCACAGCTATTATTTTCAATAAGTAAAAGCATGTCATCACGATATAATCCTCCGGTTACACCTGGTATTTTTCTATGTAGCGAATTAATTATAAATAGGCCCACAAGGTCCGTTACCTGAGCTGAGTCAGATGATCCCATAGTTATGTCGAAATTATTATCTCTATCTGCCCTAGTCCATAGTTGGTTATTAAATTCTATCAATGTTTTCCTTGCCGATAATATAATGTGCATTTCATTGCTAGTTAGGTCGGTATGTTGAAATGCGTAATTTAGTGCCTAATTCAGTAGATTAGGAGTGATAGATGAATAGTAGTTAGCAATATCTAGTTGAATAAACTTATTATTATAGTTATATTTAATTTCTTTAAACCACTCAATAACCTCACCAGTCCCCTTCCATAACTTTAAGTAAGGTAAATTATGTAAGTTTTTAATTTGCTGTATTACCCTGTCTAGAATGTTTTTGCTAAGTTTTCCCAGGTCAGATTTTGATGGTGCAATCAATCTGACTGGCAAATCATTTTCAAAATTTCTTTTGTGATCTTTCATATTGATCTTGGGTTTCCTAGGCATGAAGGGTTGTGTTTTATTCTCAATGTCTAATTCATGCATTATACAAGATGCCTCTGTATTCATTTTTTCCAGTTCGTCCTTACTTGCTACCTTGTACTTTTTCCTTAGTTCTTTCAATATAAGGCCGTTATACATGTCATTTTGTACTCCATTTTTTCTTTCTCTCCGTTTTTTTTTTCTTTCTCTCTGTTTTTTCTCTTTCTCTCCGTCTTTTTTTCTAACTGTGCTTAACACTATAACTAATAAAATAATTATAAACATCTCACTATCCAGACAACCTCCAAAAATAATGCTCGCTTCTAATAGGGTACGTCAAAATTATTTATAAAACTGTTTATATATTGTATTTTATCTGACGAAGGCATGCCATATTTTAATTTGGTATCCCTGAAATATGTATAATAAAATAAATATGGTTTTATAAATATAGTTTCCATTTATTTAATATCGTATATCTACTCCAAAAACTTGTCGAGTGCTTTATATCAGTTATAAAATATTTACTTGTTGTATCCCAACAATTTTAAATAAAACTTTTGCATATATATATATATATATATATATATATATATATATATATATATATATATATATATGTTTATATATATATATAAATTTACATCAGTTATAAAAATATTTGCTTGTTGTAACCCAACAATTTAAATATAACTTTTACATATGTTTATATATATATATATATATATGTTTATATATATATTGTTATACTTTATATATATGTTTATATATATATTGTTATACTTTGTTATATATATATTGTTATACTTTGTATATATATATATATATATATTAATTCCATCGTTTTCTTGGTTTCTATTGTTAATTGTAGGAAGTATTGTGCTAGATACACTATAAGAGTGTTTGAAATGGCAGGAATGGTTAAACATTACACGCCCATAGCATTAGCCATTCACCAAGACAATTGAAATAATGTGTCGCTAGTAACGGATTCTTGGGACAATATCAAATAAAGAAAAACAAACAAAATAATTTCAAAACAGACAAAAAGATAATATAAAATAAAAATCAATAGCATTTCTATATTACTTATTGATCTGTTGTAGTTGTTGTTGTTGTTTTTGTTGTTGTGATGGTGCATTTTTGTTGGGTTTTTCTTCTTTTTACTCATTTGTTTGATTATTTTAACATTGAAGTTAAGAAAACGAAGGAAGAATGTAATGTACAATGATGATGTTGTTGATGTTGTTGATGGTGGTGATGGTGGTGATGATGGTGATGATGATGATGTTGATGATGTTGATGATGTTGTTGATGGTGGTGATGATGATGATGTTGATGATGTTGCTGATGTTGTTGATGGTGGTGATGATGATGATGTTGATGATGTTGCTGATGTTGTTGATGGTGGTGATGATGATGATGTTGATGATGTTGCTGATGTTGTTGATGGTGGTGATGATGATGATGTTGATGATGTTGATAATGATGAGGATGGCGTTGATGTCAATGATGATGAGGATGATGTCAATGATGGTGATGATAATGATGGTGGTGATGTCAATGATGGTGATGATGTCAATGGTGGTGATGTCAATGGTGGTGATGTCAATGGTGGTGATGATGTCAATGGTGGTGATGATGTCAATGATGGTGGTGATGTCAATGATGGTGATGATGTCAATGGTGGTGATGATGTCAGTGATGGTGATGATGTCAATGATGGTGATGATGTCAATGATGGTGGTGATGTCGATGATGGTGGTGATGTCAATGATGGTGATGTCAATGGTGGTGATGTCAATGGTGGTGATGATGTCAATGATGGTGATGATGTCAATGGTGGTGATGTCAATGATGGTGATGATGTCAATGATGGTGATGATGTCAATGGTGGTGATGATGTCAATGGTGGTGGTGATGTCAATGGTGGTGGTGATGTCAATGGTGGTGATGTCAATGGTGGTGGTGTCAATGGTGGTGATGATGTCAATGATGGTGATGATGTCAATGATGGTG
>OZ024743.1:374938731-374941231 GCA_964016885.1 Eledone cirrhosa | reverse complement strand
CTATAGAACTCGAGAGTGGAAGTTCCACTGATCGCATTGCCCGCTTGGTAGAGGGCAGTGAGTGCCTGGCAGCATTCCAGGTGCCAGCCACCCAGTCTCGGTCTCTTCTTGACCCAGGCCTGCAGCTCAGTCAAAGAAATGAGCTGCGGAAAGGCCCGTCTATAATAGCAACAACAACAATAATAGCAACAACAACAATAATAGCAACAACAATAACAATGTTAACAACAACAACAACAACAATAACAACAACATTGATAGCTACAACAACAATAACAATGTTAACAACAACAATAACAACAACATTGATAGCTACAACAACAACAACAACAGCATTGATAGCTACAACAACAACAATAACAATGTTAGCAACAGCAACAACAACAACAACAACATTGATAGCTACAACAACAACATTAACAATAACAACAATAACAACAAATGCATTAATAACAACAACATTGATAACAATAACAACAATAACATTAGCAGTAATATCAACATCCACAACAAACTTAAACAACAACATTAAAAGCAGCAACAATAACAACAACAACATTGGAAACAATAACAACAACAATAACAACATTTAAAACAACAATATTAAAAGCAACAACAACAATAACCACAATAAAAACACCACCAACAACAACAGCAACAACAACACTAACAACAACAACAGCAACAACAATAACCACATTTAAAACACCACCAACACCACCACCACCAACAACAACACTAACAACAATAACCACATTTAAAACACCACCAATACCACCACCACCAACACCACCACCACCAACAACAACAGGAACAACAATAACCACATTTAAAACACCACCAACACCACCACCACCAACAACAACACTAACAACAATAACCACATTTAAAACACCACCAATACCACCACCACCAACACCACCACCACCAACAACAACAGGAACAACAATAACCACATTTAAAACACCACCAACACCACCACCACCACCAACAACAACACTAACAACAACAGCAACAAGTAATCACGTCTTAAGCAATGCACGTCAGTACGATTCCAAGAACGTCTATACACTATTGTGTTGAATAGCAAACAGAACGGTTTCTGTTAATTTTAGTAAAACACTTAATCCTTAAATCAAACCGTAAACCTGATGTACTTAAACGATTTGCAATGTTATGTGGCTTGAATAATACATATTCAATTGTCTTACTCCCATATGCCTAGAGGTCTATCTTTCGTAATCTCTCTCTCTCTCTCTCTCTCTCTCTCTCTCTCTCTCTCTCTCTCTCTCTCTCTCTCTCTCTCTCTATATATATATATATATATATATATATATATATATATATATATATATATATCGTTTCTGAATTTGTTTAGCAAAATTCTTTATCTGAAAACGTGTGTTGAAACCGATATTGTTATACTTTGGGAGGGTCATGTTGCCAATAAGAAACACACGCACCAGTTGTTTCTTTGTTTTTGTGCCTCTCCTTTGTTCTGGGCGTAGGACAGAACAAAGGAGAGGCACAAAAACAAAGAAAAGAATCCCCAGTCACTGAAGAGGTCACAGAGGTGTGACGAAAGAACTTTGACAATATATAAACAATCATCTGGTTGTGGAACCAACCAACCAACGGAAATTTATAAATTCCTAACTTTATAAATTTATTATAATAAATTGAAGTGAAAGCAACTGGTGCGTGTGTTTCTTATTGGCAACATGACCCTCCCAAAGTATAACAATATATATATATATGCCACGCATCTCAACGTACACCCACTTACATCTCTCTCTCCACCACCGGATCTTGTTACCCGGAGATTTACCCACTTGCCTTGTCGAGGCTTCCAAACGACATATATATTGAGCCCTCTGCCACATATATCGGATATTGTTTATCGTGATTTCGTGGGCTCATATTCCGATTCTCGATTATTCTACTATATTTAGCTCTAGACCTTAGCTATTGACCAGTTAATTTTATTGATGATTTTTTTGTTGATCTTATTGACTGATGAATAGCTCTTGTTTATTTTAACATGTCTGTTGAGCACTCTGATTCGATATGTGATAATTTGTATTCTTACATAATTTACACATCACCGAATTCTTTCGCTAATATAGGGGTTCCCTCCCTTGCTGAATACCATGTGCGTTTTTTGGCTTTGGGTCCTCTCTGTATTATGGAACGAAATACTCGTTGAAGAAGCTTTTCCTCGTTCATCTCTTCTCTAGAAGTCTTATATATTTTTATGTGGGCTGATAGTGATTGGATTAAGGAATTGCAGAAACCCAAGAAGCTAGATTTAACATCTTTCTAGCGGGTCCGGGTGAGTTTTTTACATTCATTTAATTTATTAATTTATTGATATTTTATTTGAGTGACCCGAAACTTCCTGGTCGTTCTTTTTCGGCTGCATGGGTGATTTTAGGCATGATCTCTATGTGTTGGTATTTTAACGATAGTTATAGCTCTGATTTTTCCAAATTATTGAGCC
>OZ024743.1:374928731-374933731 GCA_964016885.1 Eledone cirrhosa | reverse complement strand
AGTTTAATTTCGATAATTGTAATGTTTTTGGGTAATGTACTTGGTGTTGGTGGGGTGTGGTAATTTATGTCTGAAATATCGGTGTGCTGTTTTATATGTTCCATTAAACCTTTGTGTGTAATATTTATGGCAGTGTACTTTGGGGGGGGGGGGGGGGGGGGTAATTTTGTTGCTGTGTTCTTGTTGTTGCTGTTGGGTGTGTGTGCTTTGTCGTGTTTGCGATGTTGGTGTTATTGGTGATGCTGGTGGTGGTGTGGTTGTTGTTGGTGGTGATGCTTGTGGTGGTGTTGCTGCAAGTCTCCTTGCAGCCTTTATCCCTCTTTTTTGTCTTTGCTTTTGGAGGGAGAAGCTGTGGTGTTTTTGCGTTTGTTCTTTTTGTTGACAACCGTTTTCCACTCCTCAGCCGCCTCACACTCCATGTCCGACTGTGAGAAGTCGGGGAGGGGTATGAGTTCTACCCTCTCATTTGTCTTTGTTGTTATTGTTGGTGGTGGGGGAGCCTGGTCTGCCGTTCTTGGCACAGGTGCAGTTAGTGCAACTGTTTCTGTTGTTGCAGTTGCCACCGTTGTTTTTGTTGTCCGTGGCTTTGGTGTGGGTGCCACGGATGTTGTCTTCCTACTTTATGTAGAAGCTACCGACTTTTTCGCTGACTGCTCTGTGTCTGATGGCAGCGGTTCCGGTGTTGGAAGGAGGGGGGGGGGGTATTTTAGCTTTTATTATTTTCTGTTGGCAGAAGGCTCTGTGGTGAGACTTCGATCCACAGTTGAAGCACTTTGGGCACCTTCCTTCCACAGATATGGGAAGTAGGGAGCCATTCCCGAGGTCTATTACGTCGGCAAGAGTGATGATGCAGTCCTGGTCGGTTTGGATGAGCTTCTCCATTCCAATACCGGACCAGACCTCTCTCCCCAACTTCTGTACCTGCAGAATGATTGTTCTATCCACGATGCCCCCAAGAACAGACACGACCAGCCAAGGCACGGGTACGTAGGGCGGAACCTGGATTACCCTGACCTTTGCAATTTTTTTCCCGCAGTAAAACGGGACTAACGTTATGTCATCACTCCGTAGGGTCCTCAGTGAGTGCGATTTTGCTTCCTGGGTGGTTGCAAAAAGGACGTCCACAGTAGCATGTTTCTTGCCACGGGTGATGTGGGTTTTCCATGCCCACACAGTTCCGAAGGCCTTCTGGATTTGGCCCTCCGTGGATCTCTCCACACGACGCAATTTCTTCGCAATTGTGCGGTATGACACTGTGCGTCACTCTTGTTCCTCCAGGAAGTCGGTTGGTGGTTTCCAGGACACTGAAAATTCAGTTCTGGTTACCATGTGTCTTGCGACCGCCCTCTCCTCCTCTGTGATCAGGACTGTTTCTACGTTGCAAGCCACCTTTCCAAAACAGTTGGTCCCTTTTTCAGTGGCATCATTGTTGACGCCGCTACTGCTGCTACTGGTATTGTTGTTGGTGCTGTTGTTGGTGCTACTGCTAGAAACAGTGTTGTTGGTGTTGTTGCTGCTGTTGCTGCTGCTACCACAGGTGTTATTGTTAACACTGCCGCTGCTGCTGCTACCTCCTTTGTTGCCAAATTCACCAGCAGCAGCTACTTATTGACCGCCGCTTGATGAAGAGAATGAAATGGCCTTTGCCTGACTTTGATGATGAAGAAGACGAAAAGGAAAGCGAGACTCCACGCTGACAGCTTGGTGAAGAAAGAAAAAGGTAGAGAACGATAGCTTGGTGAAGGAGTAATTTTTGTGTGGAGACATGGTAAAGAAACACACTTTTTGAACGACGCCATTTTTCTTTTTTTGTGGGCGTATTTGCTAAAGACAAAGTTCAAATTGGAATTTAGCTCCGAAGGGCTAAATACCAATTAATTTCGACGACCTCCAAATAAGCGCGGGGTATGTGTGTGTGTGTGTGTGTGGGGGGGGGGGGGGGGGGGGGTTAATACAAAACAATATAAATTTTTACGATAAATTTTTACGATAAAAATATAAATTTTTACGATAAAAGCTTCAAAAATCACAAACTTACGGGAGCAAAATTTTCCGGCGATCTGTATACTTCCGCAATAATAATAATAATAATAATAATGATTTCATTTATTAGCCACAAGGGCCGAAATGTAGGGAACAATACAATGACAGGGACAGTGGAGGTTTACAATAAGCTCAAGTAAAAGTGCACAATGGCAAGACTAATTTAACAATGACGATATAAAAATATATAAAATAAACTATGCATAAATATAACAAAATAAATTCCCCAATAGGAGGCTGGACGACCCAGTGGTGACAAAAGTACCCCACGAATCCTGAACCACTCGGCGCTTCTAGGGCATCCGGGGAGGGCACCCCTCTCTTCCTCAAGTTAGCCAGCCTATAGGCGCATGGTCAGAGTAGGCCAACTCACTTGGGCCATTCTCGCCACATTCATCAAATGTACTGGGGGATGGGGGAGGCAGAACTTCTCTCTCCACCCCACCTTCCTTTCCAGGTGAAACTTGAAGAAGTTGATGAGGGATTGGCCGAAGATAAAAGTGTCTCTCTTCAGTCCTTTCAATCTGGTCCACCATGCAACCTCTTTTGCAACTGCCACCAGAAAGAGGAAAACCGCTTGCCCTCCCTGGCCAAAGGGAGACGGTGGCTCGACCTTCGCCACGGACTCGGCTGATAGCCGGATCCGTTCTACACGCGCAAATAATAATAATAATAATAATAATAATAATGGTTTCTTATATAGGCACAAGGCCAACAATTTGGGGGGAGGGGAAAGTCGATTAAATCGTCTCCAGTGCGTGACTGGTACTTTATTTTATCGACCTCATAGGGATGAAAGGCAAAGTTAACCTCGGTGTGTAATAATAATAAGGGGGAGAGGGAGAGGAATGATGTATCGATACAACATCATTATGTTTATTCACGTGTGACGCACGTTTAGTGATCGATCAGCTCAATGTACGATCGGGCCCGACGGTGAGATTGACTTCGGCAGTTTAGACCCCTACAGTATTTCTGGTCCAACCAGGGTCACAGCATCGGTCCAGCCTGGGCCAACCGTGGACACAAGCCAAAACCCTGTCCATGGAGTAAGAGACAAAGAAATACAATAATTTATAGCAATGAAGCTATAAGATGTACATAGAATATATATGACGTCAGGGAAAAGGTCTTATCTTATAGCATGAGAGTCTCATGAAACAAAAAGAAAAGGAAAGGAAGGAAAGAAGGAGAAAGAATGTAAAATATCGTGTTAAATGTAAATCATTGGGGTTATTAGGCGGTGGAGGTGAGGGGAGAAGACAAAACACGTACGTCACAGATTAGTAAACTTAGGAAGCGTTAAATTAGAGGTAGAAAGTGGTACCAAAATAGTTAATTTCCTTGATGTTACCCTTAACTTAAACTCTGGTTTTTATTACCCTTTCCATAAGCCCAATGAAAACTTAAATTACGTTAGTTATTACTCTAATCACCCTAAATCTGTGAAAAATGCAATTGTCAATAGTGTACAGAAACGCATAACTAGAATATCTGCTAATAAATCAATATTTGATGAAAAAGCAGGATATTAAAATGATGCAATAAGAAAGGCAGGTTATAAAAATAATATAGAATATATAGACAATAATAATTCGAATCTTAATTCTGATAAAAATAATAATAATATGACTGGCATGTATAAACGAAATTCTAAAAATTATAATTCAAACACCTGTTCTGTGAATAAATCGGGGAAAAGAACCAGAACTAAATCAGTTATATGCTTTGCCCACCCCCTGCTTCTGTAGCAGTAAAAACACCACTAGCTAATCTATTCTTAAAGGTTTTAGATAATTCCTTCCCTAGTCAACATAAATACCGTTCCATATTTAATAGACACAATTAAGCTTTCTTATTCTACAACTATGAATATGGCCCAAAACATCGCTAAACTAAATAGTAGAATTCTAAACCAAAATCAGCATAATGGTGTTAATAATAGTGTTAATATAAATAATAATAAATCGAAATGTAATTGTAGAAATAAACCATATTGCCCTTTGCAAAATAATTGTCTGGATAGAAATTTGGTGTATAAATGCACCGTAAAAACAAATTACATCACATACAACTACATAGGGGCAACTTCTTCGACATTTAAATCGAGATTTGCGAATCACAAATGCTCGTTTTCGAACCTTTATAGGAAGTCTTCGACTTCTTTATCACAACTTATATGGTCATTAAAAGACAAACATTTTAAATACTCGATTTTTTGGACTTAGCTTTGTAATAGTAGAATCTACTCGAACTCGTCTATATCAACTAACTGCAACCTCTGTACAAAGGAGACACTATTAATAATTACGAATTATGAAAACTTAATTAACAAAATAAGTGAATTATTCTCAAACTGCCTTCATAAAGCTTTATCTACATTCCAAGCCTCGCAAAAAGTCATGAAAAAACACTAAACAACAGGTTTTAAATTTTGACGTCTCTTATCAACTGTTGGACCTAAAACGTTATAACAGTTTATAAAACTTTAATAATACTTTATTTTCTAATCATTTATGATAGAATTAATGGTAGAATGAAGGATCCTGTTTAGGTATATAAACATATTATTTGTTAACTTGTTCTCTTGATAAATATGCACACCTTTGGATTATTTTAGATATTTATAATTTAGATTCGGATCTTTATATATTTGTCTCTGTATTAAATATATAATTTGGATATTTAACTTGTAAGATTACCGGTTATAATTGAACCGTAGATCATTCATGCATTTATATATTTTACTCATTTTGGGTATGTTTTGGAACTCAGAAAGTTAGATTTGCACATATATATTTTTTATATATATCTAGGTATAAATATAACAAACCATACTAGTCGACAAATATTGGTTTCTTTTTCCACTGAACTGGAGGTAAAACTACAATTATAGCATTACTAATAATGATTGTAATTATTTATTTATTATATGTATATCGTTACACTAATACTTA
>OZ024743.1:374916231-374923731 GCA_964016885.1 Eledone cirrhosa | reverse complement strand
AAATGTGTGTGTGTGTGTATGTATTTATATTATACACACATACACACATATATATATATATATGGTGGGGGGGAGAAAGAGAGAGAGAGCGAGAGAAAATGAGATGAGAAAGAGATAGAGAGAGAAAAGAGGGGGGGGGGGGGTTAATAAAATAAAGTTGAATATGCAGTGATGAGAGATAAGGCGATAATAAGTGGAAAAGTGAATAAATAAATAAAAGAAAACAACCAAATAAAGAAATATAAATAAAGAACATAAACAGATCGATTAGAAGCAAATAAAGTTAATGGAAAGAGTATGACAAATGGTGGTCAGAAGTTTCGATGTTTACTGACCGATGAAGTTAAGATGATAATGTGACAAACCATAAATGACAGAGAAATTCGAAGATGATCAATAATTTAACAATGTATAATTATTGATTATATATTTCATGGAAGAAAATAACAATTGAACTACTTGTGTGGTCATTGTAAATTAATAATAATTAAACAACAATGTTTAATGGATTTATTTAATTCTAATCAGTTAATTAGCTCTAAGAGGAAACTAGTGAATTGAAGTGCTCATGTTATCCAAGAATTATGTCGAAATATCTTCAGAAGAAAGATGGTGATGGCTGAACAAGTATTTTTATGGCTAAAACTTGGTCTTACTTGACTGTATCCACGATAAAAAATAATGATTTCTGATTTAGGCACAAGGTCAACAATTTTGCGGGGAGGGGAAAGTCAATTAAATTGACCCCAGTACATTACTGGTACTTTATTTATCGACCCCGTAAGGATGAAAGTCAAAGCTCACCTCGGTGGGATTTGAACACAGAACGTAAAGAAATGTAACTCAATGCCATAAAGCAAGTTGTCCGACGCTCTACCGATACTGCCAATCCACCAGCGAAAATAATATAGAGATAATACGAAGGCCTACGCAAAAGAAAGCAACCAATCTTAGTGGAATAAAGTCACACAACACGCTATATGTGGGATCGCAATGTTTCCAGCTCCATCCGCCATTTTCTGATAATAGTAAGAGATGGGGAGAGTGGGAGAGACGAAGGCAGAGGTGAGAAAGAGATATAAAGGAAGAATCACTCTAGTACTCTAGTGGTAATTTTTTTTCTTGCCCTTCAAAGAATGAAAGGCAAAGTTTACGTCGGTGAGTTTTAAACTGAGGGAGGGTTGCAATGAGTAAGAATATACACCATAGGGCGTTCTATCCAGTGTTCTAACAATTCTGCCAATTATCTACGTTTAGAGCTCAGGTAAAAGAATGAAACACTAAAAGCAATCAATAGTAAATCAATAGTCATCTCTTTCAGCGAAACAGACATGTAGATTTCGATTACCAATTTGATGCAATTTTAAGAGGCGTCGCCTCCCGGATCACATACGTCACAGTCGTCGAGAAGTGTGTCATTGATAAAGAAGCTATAGAAAGTTTAATGACATACACAAGACACATCTGTTGTTTGAACATGGTTACCTACATTTGTGAGTCTGGAATATTTCATCTTAAGGTATTTAGCCACAGAAAGGATCACTTATCCCCTAGCGATTTGCGTGCGTGTGCGCGTGTGTGTGTGTTTGTGTGTGTGTGTGTATCTATCTTTGTGGCTGTCTGTGTGTATGTTGTGTCTGACTTTGTGTGTGTGTGTGTGTGTGTGTGTGTGTGTTATATACAGTGGCGGACTGCCAGGTCGTCAGGTTGTCTGATGGCAAGTGTGCCCTTCGATGGTCCATTGTAGTACTTTAGGGGCCAATGCAAAAAACTTTGCTTTCAAAGAAAATTACAGAAGTCCTAGAGAAAGAATAAATAATTAAGAAAAAACACAAAACAAATAAAACAATTCAGCAGCATACAAGATCGACTTTTTCATGAGATCGAATATAACTATATATATATATAGTTATATTCGATCTCATGTAAAAGTCGATCCTTGTATGCTGCTGAATTGTTTTATTTTGATAAACTTACACAGGAATACAAGTGAAATCATAAACTCGTCATCTACTTAAACCTCTTGTTGAGTCAAAAACTATCCATAATAATAAGTATTCACAACCTCTAACTGGATTACCTATAACGATATTTTGTTATCCTTTATATATATATATATATATATTATATATATATATATATTATATTATATACACACCTATGCTAATGGCATATATATATATATATATATGTATATATATATATATATATACATATATTCTCAACGCTTCAAAAGCTGAAAATTCGGCTTCTCACATTGCTTATATATATGTCATCACGGACTCGGCGGTCAATCGAATCGGCGCCACCCGCGACCAGCAGTCGTTCGGTGTAGCCCCACAGATCAGCCACGCCCGGACAGTGCACCAATGCGTGCGCAACGGTTTCTTCGTGACGCCACGCATCTAGGGCAAATCTTTTTCGAGGGATCCCTGCCCGGCGCCCGTGTCTGTAGAGCTTTTCTCGAACGGTTAGAGCCCCCCGGTAGCACTGCCAGGCCAGTGACTTCTGGAAGTTGTCCATTGGTCCCGGGCCGAAAGTCCTACCGAACAGGCTGGCCAGTTCGTCCTCTTCCATGTCCAGCGACTCTCCAAGGGTGTCATCGCCCCTGTTAGCCACCAGCCCTCTATAGAATGACGAGGTGGATTCTCCACGATGGCCGGTCCCGCTTGCCAGAGAGCCCTGAGCGCCTGGGCACACTCAGTGTGCCAGTCGCCCAGTTTACCGGATCTTTGCCTGACCCAGGACTGCAGCTCGGTGAGCGAGACGAGTCTCGGAAGGCTCGTCTCACGAACGCAGCCCACACCGGTTGACCAGTGAGGAATACCTGTAGGTGCCGTAGCCTTAATGCGTGCCTACGCCATCATCAATCACGGCATCCCCAGCCCTCCTTTCGAAGGTTGTTGGCAGCAGATGGATCTTCTCACCATAGGGGGGCGCTTCTTCCAAAGAAATTGAAAGAGCATGCGTTCCATGGTGGTGAGTGTTTCCTAGGGCAAAGGCACGACAGTCAGGCGGTAGTAGGTGACGGACGCTATGTAAATGTTCGCCACCTCCGTCCGACCTTTCAGGGACAGTTTACACTTGGCCCATTTCTGGGTCAGTGCAAACACCTTGTTCGTAACCTCGCCCCAGTTCTTTCCACCTGGAGGTCCGGTCCAAACCAGACCCCAAGCAACTTCACCGTCAAGTGTCCGACGACACCGTCGGGAAGCATCGGTCTGCCTCTCCACGTTCCCAGTTGCAGCCCGATGGATTTTTCCCGGTTCAGTTTCGCTCCTGACAACCTTTCGTATTCCTCCAGTAAGGTACCGATCGCCTCGATCTCCGAGTCGGTCGATACCATTACTGTTACGTCATCGGCGTAGGCCGGACACCGCTTTGCTCAATCCTGGTTCCAGGGGGATACCCTGCAACAACTCCAACTTCCTCAGTAAAGGCTCGAGAGTCAATACGTACAGAAGGGAGGAGAGAGGGCACCCCTGACGAATGGATCGTGTGATTTCGAACGGCTTCGAAAGGTAGCCGTTCACCTTGATCCTAGAACAGATGTGGTTGCTATGTAAGGCAGTGATCCAGCCTCTGAAACCAGGACCGAACCCAGCCGCCGCTAGCACCGCATCCAGGTAACCATGGTCGACCCTATCGAACGCCTTAGACTGATCCAAGTTGATCAGGGCCCCACCGAAGCCGGGTTTGTTGCCAACCCTCTCTATGATGTATCGCATGAGGTGGAGGTTGTCGTGAATGGACCTGGATGGGATAGCACATGTCTGCGCATCTCCGACCAGGCCACCCACGACAAGCGCCAACCTCTTTGCTAACACCTTGTCCAAAATCTTTAACTCTGTGTTTAGCAGGGTTATGGGCCGAAACTTATTTATACTATCCCCCTTGTTCTCGTCCTTCCTCACCAGCGAGACTACGCCCTTGGCTACAGAACAAGGAATTCTCCCGTTCTGCTGCCAATTGCAGTAGACTGCTTCGAGGAGTTCGGAGAAGAAGACAGGCATTGCTAAATAAAGTTCGTAAGGTATACCATCGAGACCTGGAGATTTGCGTCTGCTGCATTGGCTCAGCGCATCCCCGATCTCATCAGCCGAGATTGGTCCCTCGCAGGACTCTGCCTCTTCGCTTGAGAGACGCGGCAGGCCGTCGAGGTATGGACCGAAATCCACGTCCCCGCCCGGACCCTCGCCTCCCCGAACAATCGGGCAAAGTGCCTTTGAAAGGCCTCGCACATATGCTTAGGCTCCCGGATCAGCCGTCCATCCTCGTCTTGCAAAGACCGGATGGTGGATCGATTTCCACTCTTAGCTTCTGTCACGCGGGCCCAGCCAACGGCTTTGGCCCCCTCATTACCTAGAGCACGTATTTTACTTCGAATGACGCAGCCTTCGTGCTTTGCATCGAAAAACTGGCTCAAGGCCGTCCTCGATGCCAGCACTCGGGCCACATCTTCGCTCTTGATTGCCTCTTCTAATTTACCTGTTAATTCTTTCTCGTTCCTATTCCTATCGGCAGCTAACATCTTGCTATAACTTATTGATTCTGTTCTAATCTCTCTTTTGAGAGATGCCCACCATCGGTTGTTGACGATTGCACCCTTCAACCTCTCCTCAACTAATCTGCTAATCCAGTCTCTGTAAGCCTCTTTTGCCGGTAAAGACAAATTAAGTTTCCAGTAACCGGGACCCTGTCTATGTGTTCTCTCGAGGTTGACTACGCAGGTCACTAATTTGTGATCTGTATAGCCAACCGTGAGCATTTCTGGACAGCTTAATATGTCCCTATCCTTACTTCTAACTAAGAATCTTACTAAGTACGATCTAGATTGACCATTGTGGTTCGTCCAAGTCCAGGTTGGCACAGTTGGAAAATCTAGTCGATATCTATCGACCAAGTTAAAACGGTCGAGTAACCCCTTGAGGCTGTTACACCCCCCTCTATTAGTCCCAACGTGCATCTAGGATGGCATTCCAGTCCCCCGCTAGAAGCAGGGAACGGGACGTTCCCAGAAAAGTCTCCAGACGCTGGAAGAAGTCGAGTCGTTCAGCTCCGAAAGGGGAGTAGACGGCGACCAGTCTCAAGGCCGCACCTCCACTACTGCCAACGTCTAGCACCAACAAACGACCTTCCGGGTTCGAGTGAACAACCTGTACGGCGAGACCCAGGTGTGTTTCCAGCAGTACGACAACCCCACCCCCACCTCCAGGTTGACAGAGAGATGCGTGCACCTCAAAGTCATCGAAGGTAGGGGCCAGCTGCCGCACGACGCTGATCCGAGTCTCACAGATAACCATTACATTTATACCACGTGACCTGAGGTCATTTAGAAGCTTTACTTGCTTCCAAGTCGAGCCCAGGCCACGTGCATTCAAACATCCTACTCTTAACACATCCCTGTGGGCGGCAAAGCGAAAGGAGAGTGTAGAGACCTACCTTTCTGTTTCCCGGGGTTCGGGTCGCACGACTTCCATGGGGTCGGGAGTGTTGGGTGAAGGGGTATCTTGTGGTGGTGTGGGGTCGTCAGTGTGTGGTGGGGTTGGTGTGTTTGGAGTTGTGTTGGGGAGGAGAAGGGGAGGGGGAAAGCTTTTTAGGAGGACGCGGTTTATGGGTTTGACAGAGGGTGGTCCTACGTCCTCCTTAAAATCCTTTTTTAGTTTTTGGTAGAGGTTCATTGGGATCTTTATTAATTTTAAATGTGGGTAGTTTTCTGAAGAAACAAAGTTTACCCCTTCGGTACAAACCGAAGGGTTATTGTTTATGAGTTCATTTAATTTATTATTGTTTCTGTTGATGTAAGTATAGTGTAATGTCTTTTGTTCGGATGGTGAGTGCTTCGAAGAGGGGAGGGTAGGTTTGGTTTTGTTTGTTGCTGGAGGGGTGTTTTGTGTTTTGTTGGATTGTGTTGACATTTGGGTAGGGGCTGTTTGGCCTTGTGTGTTTTGCACATGTTTTCTCTTTTTCCTTTTAATCTGTCTGAAGGACTCCGTTTCTTCCTCCGAATTCGTTGGGTTATCTTCAGTGTTGGAGGGAAGAGGTATGTTTGCTGGTAATGTTTCCGTGTTAGTTTTCTTTGTGGGGGAGATGGATGTCACTATGTTAGACTGTGTTGTGTGTTGTGGCTGCGGTGGTTGTGTTGTTTTATTGAGTGAGGGGTTGGGTGGGACTGTGTTTTGTTTTTGGGTAATGTGTTGTGTCTGTTTGTGCTGTGGTGGTGGTGTAGTTTTACTGAGGGACGGGTTGGGTGGGACTGAGTTTTGTTGTTTGTTTATCTGTTGTGGTGGTGGTGGAGCTGGTGTTGGTAGCAGGGTTTTCTTCTTGTTGAGTTGGGGACAAGCCGCCTTCAGGTGCCCTCTGCCTACACAGATATGACAGGACGGCCTTCTCCCCTCCACGCTAATGTTTATATACCCGTGGCCCTCTAATAGGATTCTATCGGGTATTTGGGCAATGCGTTCAGGCTTCATTTGCACTACAAGTTCTATACCTGTTCCACTGAACGCATTGCCTGTGGTTTTCCCAATGGAAATCACGTTGTCATTCGCTGGATCGATGAAGCCAGCTATGAGCCAGCAGTAGTCCATATCTGGCATCATCGCATCCAGCCATATGCGCTGAGTTCTTTTACCCATATAAGATGGATAAAAGGTAAAATTTGTCGAACGAATCGGCGACAAAGCATATTTTTTTGCCGCCGATTCGTTCTTCATAATAATGGCCAGGCTGCCATAGAGCCTGTCTCTTCTTATGAAAGTGGCTTCATTAAGTACTTCTCTAAGTACCGCTTTAATTTCTGCTTGTGCTGGTTGTTGTGGCTTTTTTGAGATGTTGTTGATGGTGCGGAAAACGACCGTCCGACTTTCAATATCTTTGGTGAGTTCTTGGGGGCATTTTTACTGACAAGGCTCCATTTTCCCCTTGAGTTATGAATTGTTTGGCGTTTTTTATTCTTTTTGCTACATCTGAAATATTTTCAGGTATGTATGTTAAAGATTTTTTTGTTGTTTGTGCAAAGGAGATGTTATTGGTGTTGACTTTGTCGTCTGTTTTGCTTTCTGTTATGATGTTGTTGTTTTCAAATGTTATTTTTCTGTTTGTTGTTTCTTTGTTTGTGGTATTAATATTGTCATGCAATTCTTTCATATTTTTTTTTTTGTTGTTGGAATCAATCTCCAGATTTGTGTTTTCGTTGACATTTTTCTCCGCACATTCATCTGTTTTTATTTTATTTTTTCTTTCCTTCTCTATGACGTTAGTTGGGAAGGAAGGGGGACTAAAGCGTGCGAGCTTACAACTCTTACCGCTGTCCCCCCCACCACTATTTTCGTTAGCTTCGTTTAACATTTCTCCCAGACGATTGAAATTTTATGCAACAAAATTTTTAAAAACAGGGGGCGAAAATGAGCTGACCCACCCCCTGACAGTTCAGACGGGAGGTCAAGCTACACAATAGTATCAAAGTTAAAATTAAACTTACAAAATTTCCGTAATAAA
>OZ024743.1:374901231-374911231 GCA_964016885.1 Eledone cirrhosa | reverse complement strand
AACTCTATGCGTTAAAGCATGGCGTCCGACCCTCTACCGATACTGCCAATCCACACCATATATATATATATATACATATATATATATATATATATATATATATATATATATATATATATATACATATATATATATATATATATATATATATATATATATATATATATATATATATATATATATATATATATATATATATATATATATATATATATATATATATATATATATATATATATATATATATATATATATATATATATATATATATATGTATATACATATATATATATACATATATGTATATATATATATATATATATATATATATATATATATATATATATATATATATATATATATATATATATATATATATATATATATATATATATTAGAAAGTGAGGTTTTTTTTACAAAATGAAAAATAACCGAGGTGTCCTACACGAGTGGAAGTATAAAGAAAAAGGGATGAAATCGAAAATGCAACTGAAGTCTTATTTTTTTTTTTTTTAAATATATATATTTATTTGGTTCCTTTACCGGTTTCGCAGTTCTTCTGCTTTTCAAAAGGTGAGTTGAGATGGAGGGTCTGTGGTTTTTCGCACATCTGGTTGGTCTCTAAATGTTACTTGTTTTATATGGAAAAAGTGGCTCGAAAACCAGGTTTTTCGAGAAGTAATTTGATTGGTTTGTCAATAATTATAATAAATTTCGCGCCAGTTCGCGTTACAATAGTTCTTCAAATAAGAGAGGGGGGGGGGTTGTCACAGGTTGTTTTTTCATATATGAGTGTTTGAATTTCTTTTTACTTGAAAAAATGAGGCTCACGAAGGCTTTTTTTTGGTTGGTTATAAATGAAATTTGGCTGTCACGTGAACAAGTTTTCATTACATTTTTGCGCCCTTATTTGGAAAACTATTCTGTAGTCTTTATAGTGAATTGTTATGACAATGGAGAGATAATGGTCAAGGGAAAAGGGATTGGGAGAAATGTTCTGGTTTAGTGAATATGGCCAGCTGTCAGAGTTCAGGTGTCAGAGTTCAGATTTTCTATTGAGACTGAAGATATGTGTTTATTTGTGTGCTTGTGTGTGTGTATATGTGTGTGTGTGTGTGTATGTGTGTATTGGAAGATGATTCTATTAGTAGAGATGGGGGAGGGAGTTGTGTGTGTGTGTATATGGGTGTTATGTGTGTGTGTGCGAGTATGTTAGATAGAGAGAATATATATTTTGTGTGTGTGTATATATATATGTGTGTAGGAAAGTGGTTCTATTAGTAGAAATGGGGAGTGTGTTGTAGGTGTGGGGGTTGTTATGTGTGTGTATGGGTGTTATGTGTGTGGGAGTATGGTTAGCATGTTAAGATGAAGAGAATATATATATATATATTGTGTGTGTGTGTATGTGTGTGTGTGTAGGAAAATGATTCCTTTAGTAGGAATATTTTTGAATGAACATATTTTCCTGACTTTTTCGTGTTTGCTGTTGTATTGCCAGTGCAAACGTATGTTTAAGGTTTATTTAGTTCGGGTTTTTATTTTCTAAAGTAGAAGGTGTTATGTGTGTGTGTGTATGTCATATTGTGGTGTTGACATAATGTATATTAAACCTTAGACCAACCAGATGTGAGAAAAACCACAGACCCTCCATCTCAACTCACCTTTTGAAAAGCAGAAGAACTGCGAAACCGGTAAAGGAACCAAATAAATATATATATTTAAAAAAAAAAATAAGACTTCAGTTGCATTTTCGATTTCATCCCTTTTTCTTTATATATATATATATATATATATATATATACATATATATATATATATATATATATATATATACATATATATATATATATATATATATATATATATATATATATATATATATATATATATATATATATATATATATATATATATATACATATACATATATATATACATATATATATATATATATATATATATATATATATATATATATATATATATATATACATATATATATATATATATATATATATATATATATATATATATATATATATATATATATATATATATACATACATATATATATATATATATATATATAGTTAAAAGAATAGAGGTGTAACACACAAGTTATTATATATTGGTAAACGGAATAGAAAATGCTGACAAATTGTTCACAGTTGAAAAATGGTTTAATTAGGAATAAAAGAGTATTAGTAATTGTATGGGTTAGTATTCAGTTGTGGTTTTAAGTTTTTAAGTTTTTACCGGTTGCGCATTTCTAAATGCTTTTCAAAAATAATTTTGAGATAGAGTGTCCGTGCTGTTTGCTCTGATCTGATTAGTTTTGGGAATTCTACCTGTTTTTATGTTAAAAAAATGGCTGCAGCGTTATTTTTGTGTTGCAAAAATGCTTGTGGTCAAAACAATTTTGATTGGTCGGTAGAGGTCATGTGAATGTAAAAAGTTGATTTTGCGCCAAGACTGTTTTTATGTTAAAATGTTAGAAAAGTGGCTCCAGCAAAAATTATGGTCAAAACAATTTTGATTGGTCGGTAGAGGTCATGTGGATAAAAAATTGGTTTTGCGCCAAGATTGAGAAATGACTCTTTCACAACAAATGTGTGTGTGTGTGTGTGTGTGTGTGTGTGTGTGTGTGTGTGTGTGTGTGTGTGTGTGTGTGTGTGTGTGTGTGTGTAGTAGTAGTAGTAAGGTGTTCGATGCTGCGACAATAGCCACCAGCGATGTGTGTCAAATGGCTATTAAGATAAGTGTGTGTGTGTGTGTGTGTGTGTGCGTACATACACACAGCAGTCATTCGAAGGTCAAAAGATATTTTTCAGCTTTTGTCTTATACGGAGAAGTGCGTGTGTGTGTGTGTGTGTGTATAAGTCTCTTTGTATGTTGATGTACGCGTGTGTATGTGTTTGTGTATATATGTGTGTGTGTGTGTGTGTGCGTGTGTGGGTGGACCAGTATTTTTTTCCCCCCTGGTAAAATGGTGTACATTATTCGATTTTTTCAGTAAAATCGGTTCTCTTAATAGAACATCAACAATCTTAACAATAAAAGGTGTGAAATGATATTCACTATATATATATATACACACACACACACACACATATATATATATATTTTCACTACATATATATATATATATATATATATACATATATACATACATATATATGCACATATATTTTTTTGTATTGCACCATAGAGCATGTGTGTTTACGTGTGTCATTGTGTTTATATGTGGGTAGAGATGTGTGCTGATGTAGGTATGTATGTTGACGTGTGTATGTTGTGGGTTCGTCTTAGGGAGAAGTGTTTAGACGGGGTCCGTATTTGTTAATGAAGTAAGATTCCTTGCTGATGCGCTGGGTGTGGGTGGCATTATCTTTAAATTTGTAGAGGGGAAAGATTCTGAAGTTGGGATGATTTTGGGCGGCGCAGGTATCAATGTGTTCACTCAGTGGTATTTTCCTGTATTCCCGTATTTTAATTTGGGATCTATGGACAGTCATGCGTTGGCGGAGGCTGTTTTTGGTCTGGCCTATGTATTGTTCTCGACAACATGAACAAGTTAATACATATATTAAATTTTCCGATGCACATGTGAAATTGTGTTTTACTATAAAACGTTGTCCATCTTTGAAATAGAATTCCGAACCCTCTATTAGGTTGATGCAAATGCCACAGTTGGGTCTATCGCATTTTTTTTACTGTGGGTTTCGTTGTTGTGGTTGGCAGTACTTTGGCATGTGTTAAGATGTTTTTCATTGACTTGGATTGTCTTTTGCTCTTTATGATATCGTGTGTTCCTAGAATTTGGTTCATTCTATGGTCCTTTTTCAATACAGGGATGTTCTGGAGGATGGTGTCAAAGGCCTCGTTGTTGAGGGGGTTGTGTGTGGAGATGTATGGAAGAGCTTTTAGTTTTGGTTGATTTACTTTAGGGTGTCTAAGGTCCTGGGTACTGAGTTTTAGGGCACGTTGGATTCCATTGTCAATTAGTGATGCAGGGTAGTCCCTGCCTATGAGTGTGTCCTTTAGTTCTTGTAGCCGTAAGTAGCAGATGTTTTTATTGGAGACTATAGTACAGATTCTCTTGACTAAGTTGTAGGGAATATTAATTTTAACGTGTCTAGGGTGGCAAGAGTTGAAGGGGAGGTATTGCTTGGAGTCTGTGGGCTTGTAGTATATGTCTGTTTCTATTTTTTTGTTATGGATCTTAATGAGGATGTCGAGGAAGGGGAGTTGTTGATGGCTGTATTCCATCGTGAAGTTAATATTTGTGTTGAGCCCATTTATAAGGGTGTGAAATTCTTTAAGTTTTTCGATGTTTTCGTGCCAAAGGATGAAGCAGTCATCAAGATATCGCTTCCAGTTCCTTTCAATGTGTAAGTGGAGGGTGTTTCCAAATTTGTTTAGGACTTTAGTGTAGAGGGTGATTTCCAGGTATCTCCAGAACATCCCTGTATTGAAAAAGGACCATAGAATGAACCAAATTCTAGGAACACACGATATCATAAAGAGCAAAAGACAATCCAAGTCAATGAAAAACATCTTAACACATGCCAAAGTACTGCCAACCACAACAACGAAACCCACAGTAAAAAAATGCGATAGACCCAACTGTGGCATTTGCATCAACCTAATAGAGGGTTCGGAATTCTATTTCAAAGATGGACAACGTTTTATAGTAAAACACAATTTCACATGTGCATCGGAAAATTTAATATATGTATTAACTTGTTCATGTTGTCGAGAACAATACATAGGCCAGACCAAAAACAGCCTCCGCCAACGCATGACTGTCCATAGATCCCAAATTAAAATACGGGAATACAGGAAAATACCACTGAGTGAACACATTGATACCTGCGCCGCCCAAAATCATCCCAACTTCAGAATCTTTCCCCTCTACAAATTTAAAGATAATGCCACCCACACCCAGCGCATCAGCAAGGAATCTTACTTCATTAACAAATACGGACCCCGTCTAAACACTTCTCCCTAAGACGAACCCACAACATACACACGTCAACATACATACCTACATCAGCACACATCTCTACCCACATATAAACACAATGACACACGTAAACACACATGCTCTATGGTGCAATACAAAAAAATATATGTGCATATATATGTATGTATATATGTATATATATATATATATATATATATGTAGTGAAAATATATATATATATGTGTGTGTGTGTGTGTGTATATATATATATAGTGAATATCATTTCACACCTTTTATTGTTAAGATTGTTGATGTTCTATTAAGAGAACCGATTTTACTGAAAAAATCGAATAATGTACACCATTTTACCAGGGGGGAAAAAAATACTGGTCCACCCACACACGCACACACACACACACACACATATATACACAAACACATACACACGCGTACATCAACATACAAAGAGACTTATACACACACACACACACACACGCACTTCTCCGTATAAGACAAAAGCTGAAAAATATCTTTTGACCTTCGAATGACTCTGCTGTGTGTATGTACGCACACACACACACACACACACACACTTATCTTAATAGCCATTTGACACACATCGCTGGTGGCTATTGTCGCAGCATCGAACACCTTATTACTACTACTACACACACACACACACACACACACACACACACACACACACACACACACACACACACACACACACACACACACACACACACACATTTGTTGTGAAAGAGTCATTTCTCAATCTTGGCGCAAAACCAATTTTTTATCCACATGACCTCTACCGACCAATCAAAATTGTTTTGACCATAATTTTTGCTGGAGCCACTTTTCTAACATTTTAACATAAAAACAGTCTTGGCGCAAAATCAACTTTTTACATTCACATGACCTCTACCGACCAATCAAAATTGTTTTGACCACAAGCATTTTTGCAACACAAAAATAACGCTGCAGCCATTTTTTTAACATAAAAACAGGTAGAATTCCCAAAACTAATCAGATCAGAGCAAACAGCACGGACACTCTATCTCAAAATTATTTTTGAAAAGCATTTAGAAATGCGCAACCGGTAAAAACTTAAAAACTTAAAACCACAACTGAATACTAACCCATACAATTACTAATACTCTTTTATTCCTAATTAAACCATTTTTCAACTGTGAACAATTTGTCAGCATTTTCTATTCCGTTTACCAATATATACATATATATATATATATATATATATATATATATATATATATATATATATATATATATATATATATATATATATATATATATATATATATATATATATATATATATATATACTGCCAATCCACACCATATATATATATATATATATATATATATATATATATATACTGCCAATCCACACCATATATATATATATATATCTATATATATATATGCAAAGTTTTATTTAAATTGTTGGGTTAACAACGAGTAAATATTTATAACTGATATAAAAGCACTCAACAAGTATTTGGAGTATATTTACGATATTAAATAAATGGAAACTATATTTATAAAACCATATTTATTTCATTATATATATTTCAGGGATATCATATTAAAAATATGTTATGCCTTCTTCAGACAAAATACAATATAAACAGTCTTATAAATAGATAGATTCGACATACCTTTCAACTTCGACTTCTATTTGAAAAGTTGATTTGGTAGTGAAAAATATTAGGGACAGTTATAAAAAGAAAGAAAGAAAAACGAAGAAAAAGAAGAAATGCATGCAACTAAATAGAGAGAGATAGATATAGAGAGATAGATAGAGAGAAGAAATTCATGTAAAGAAACAGAGAGAGATATATATAGAGAGGAAAAAACACAGAGGGAGATAGATAGAGAGAGAGAGAGAAGAGAGAGAGAGAGAGAGAGAGAGAGAGAGAGAGAGAGAGAGAGAGAGAGAGAGAGAGAGAGAGAGAGAAAATATAGAGAGATAGATATAGATAGAGATAGAGAGAAAGAAAATAGGTAGTTGGACACCAGTTGAATGACGTATCAATAATATATTTATTTATTTATTTATTTATTTAGCTCTAGTATTAATGTAGAGAGAGATATATGTGGTTAAGAGAGAAAACAGTCGTTACATAGAGAGAGAAGAAAAATATCCAGACATAAATGAGGCAGATTTAAAACACTATGTTTCATCAATGTAAAAATATCAATTCGTATAAATCAGGCATTATAATGTAAATATCAGTATTCATGAATGAGACACGTATCAATAATGTGTGAAAAATAATGATCATATGTCTAGTTTAAAATTCCTAGGTTTATATTAGAGTTGAGATAAAATAGAAGGTTATCCCAGATTCGATATTATAGACATCCATGTGAATTTACGTGATCAGCTCTGCAAATTCCTGAATACTGATATTTACATTATAATGCCTGATTTATACGAATTGATATTTTTACATTGATGAAACATAGTGTTTTAAATCTGCCTCGTTTATGTCTGGATATTTTTCTTTTCTCTCTATGTAACGGCTGTTTTCTCTCTTAACCACATATATCTCTCTCTACATTAATACTAGAGCTAAATAAATAAATAAATAAATAAATATATCATTGATACGTCATTCAACTGGTGCCCAACTACCTATTTTCTTTCTCTCTATCTCTATCGATATCTATCTCTCTATATTTTCTCTCTCTCTCTCTCTCTCTCTCTCTCTCTCTCTCTCTCTCTCCCTCTCTCTCTCTCTCTCTTCTCTCTCTCTCTCTCTATCTATCTCCCTCTGTGTTTTTCCTCTCTCTATATATCTCTCTCTGTTTCTTTACATGAATTTCTTCTCTCTATCTATCTCTCTATATCTATCTCTCTCTATTTAGTTGCATGCATTTCTTCTTTTTCTTCGTTTTTCTTTCTTTCTTTTTATAACTGTCCCTAATATTTTTCACTACCAAATCAACTTTTCAAATAGAAGTCGAAGTTGAAAGGTATGTCGAATCTATCTATTTATAAGACTGTTTATATTGTATTTTGTCTGAAGAAGGCATAACATATTTTTAATATGATATCCCTGAAATATATATAATGAAATAAATATGGTTTTATAAATATAGTTTCCATTTATTTAATATCGTATATATATATATATATATATATATATATATATATATATATATATATATATATATATATATATGGTGTGGATTGGCAGTATCGGTAGAGGGTCGGACGCCATGCTTTAACGCATAGAGTTACGGCACTATATATATAATAATATATATATATATATAATAATAATAATAATACAAGGACGATTTGTTAAGCCTTCATTACGTTTACAGATGGTGACGCGCGTTTGCTACTGATCAGCTCAAGTTTCGATCTGTATCGATCTGGCCCGACTTTGGAATCAAAAGCTCGTCGCATCTTATTGAATGGAAGAAGACTTATAGATGTGGATACCGTCAAGAACCTAGGATTGACTTTGACCAAAGATGGCAGATCTCACAAGGAGAAACTGACAAGACTGTGTCTGGCCACTTCTGCCATGGTGAAGCTAAATGTTCAATGGAAAAGCCAATCCATCTGTTTTCCAACGAAGCTCAAATTATATAAGTCCTTGGTGTTTGCTGTCCTTTGGTATGGGTGTCAGAGTTGGACTCTCACAGCTGTTATGGAACAAAAAATCCAAGCCTCGAGAACAAGTGCCTCAGAAGGTTGCTACATATCCCGTCCACGGAACACAAAACAAACAGCTTTGTCAGGCAGCAAGTTAACTAATATGCTGGCAGATAGGAACCACTCCTTGCGCGGAAGAAGCTTGTCTGGTACGGCCATGTACCCCGCCATAACTCTTTGTCTAAAACACCACCCTTCAAGTCACAGTCGAAGGAGAGTGAAGGAGAAGCAGACAAAGAAAATCCTGGTCCGACAAAATCAAAGACTGGACTGGTCACTACGCTGAGACCCTTCTACGCCTGACGGAGAATAAAGACCAGTAGCGATGGTTAGCTACGAACGTGTCTTGAGTGCTCCCCCCCCCCACCAACGACTGGCTGCACCAGTTGCGAGGAGGTTATATATATATATATATATAGTTATGTAATAAACAACATAAGGCAATTATTTCATTTACCAGTGGTTTCTTAAAAGCAAACAAATTTTGCTTTCAATCATCAGAATGAAAAAATCCTGGTGTATTTATTGACATTGGATTTTAAAAACCAATGTCAATAAATACACCAGGATCTTTTCATTCTGATGATTGAAAGCAAAATATGTTTGCTTTTAACAAACCACTGGTAAATGAAATAATTGCGTTATGTTGTTTATTACATAACTATTAAGCTCTGTAACCTACATAGAGCACTCTTTTTTCCTGGACCTTTCCGACGGAATTACTTCATTTATACATATATATATATACATATACATATGTCCCTGGACGCTTTTTGCGTGTAGGCATATATACTTTATTATTATTAATCTCCTCTTGGTCGAGAACAAATTTGGTCGTTTTGACTGCTGCTATTTATAGTGGTAGTAGACTGACCTCCCTGCCTCTGCTTCCATCTTTACACACGACACTGGACAGAATTGCTTCCACATCATTCATTCTCATCTCGGGAACAATTTTGAATAGCGCCAGTTCGTAATTTGAACTCGGGAATTTTATATTCTTCGAGTGAAAAGAACCTTCTGACGAGAGTTTATCTTTTCAATGGAAGGCCGCAAGGACTGTCCATTTATTTTTGAGACTCGAAACCGATTCGGTAAAGGTAACCATAGTGAGTACAGTAAATTTTTTGAAATTTATTTTGAAACTTTTTCATATTTGCTAAACCTTGATTATATATATATATATATATATATATATGTGTGTGTGTGTGTGTGTGTGTGTGGAAGATGTTTTTTGACGATAACACCCCAGTGAGAAAATTTGCTCCGAACGAACTACCAGTGTAGAATCACCCAGATCCACACAGTGATCATGTCTCGAGGTACCTGCCGGCGAA
>OZ024743.1:374896231-374898731 GCA_964016885.1 Eledone cirrhosa | reverse complement strand
AACAAAGCTATTTTACTGTATTTAAGGCCACCTTTTAGTACAGATATGGAGATGATGTATTATCTACATCTACATTGTCATTCTATATACCCACCGGACTAAACAGCTTCAGTTATTTTTCTTTGTTTCCCCCCTCACCATTCTTCTATTCCCACTCCTTTTTTATTCTTTTATTCATTTTCACAATTGGTGATCCATTCTTTGTATTATTTCTTTATTTCTTGCGATTTATCTTGAACTAATTACTAAACGCGGGGGACAAACAAAAATAATTACGTCCATGCGCGCGCATATATACATACACACACATACCTACATACACATATACACACATACATACACATACATACATACATAAATACATACATACATGCCCACATACATAAATACATACACACGTACACGTACATACATATATACATATATTCATACATACATACATTCATACTTATGTACATACATACATACATACAAACATACACAGATACACAAATACATACATACATTCATACATACATACATGCCTACATACATACCTACATACATGCATACATACAAACATACACACATACACAGATTCATACATACATTCATACATACTCCATGCTATCGCGCACGCGCAGGCCTGTGGCTACGACCATGTCCAGTCTCGGGTAGTAGCAGACTGCAGGTAGACCAGCAAGACACACCCCTGTTCAAGGGGCACAACCCCTAACTTATCGAGTGGTCAGGCATCAAAGGAGTCAACTCTCCAAGCCCATTATGTCAACCGTGGTAATATACAAAAAAATCCTTATTAATAAAGAACTAACTAAAAAACCCACTATTAATAAAGAACTAACTCAAAAGAAATGAATGGGAGAGAATAGGGAGGGGGATCTATTGGGACAGGGGTTTACTAGGGGAGGGGAGGCGCGGGGGTTGTTTGATTGGTTATAGGCAGGGAACGGCCGCCACATTGGGGTGCTCTGCTACTGTTCCCTTGGGCAAATTCCCGAATTTGTTGATATGTATCTCCGACGGTACCTCCTCAGACCAGTCAACGTGGGTCCAGGCACTCGCAATATCCCACACTACAGGCATCAGCTGCCCCCAGGGCGCCCAGCAACAATGCTGCCACCAATCCCAAGTTGGCAAGCGGGACACAGGATCGACTGTTCCTCACCAGAGTCCCCATCGGCAAGTGGGGAGCCGAGGCATCAATGGGGCCGGGGTTACTCAAGATCACCCTATTCGCTAGGGGGACAGCCATGTGCGAGACAGGGTGGGGTCAGGGTTAGGTGTCTGGTCTGAAGAAAAAGAAAGAGCTAACTATAGTATGGGGACAGGACGAGAAGATTTCTGACCTCCTGTTGAGCAAGTTAAGTCCTGAGAATACTATGGCATGAGATTCAGTTAGGCACAGGCTACAACACCTGTTCAACGAGCTATATGGAGGAGCTTTAGTAAGGCATCTCCAGCTTAGTGTGTAGGGGTTTTTGTTTGTTTTAAGCTATGTATATGCCCCGCTAACGACGTGGTATTTTTAAGCTTCTCATATCGGAAGCTATGCTGGTGGGCGTTGAATCTCGTCTTGAACTGGTTAGCGGTTGACCCCACATACGTCTTAGTATGCGTGTCTGTGGTTACGTTACAAGCATATACTACGTTCTTAATAAGGCAGTGTCCAGCTAGTGGGCATTTGTCCTTCTGTCGGCAATTACACTTTCTAATAGGGTCATGCTCCTCAATCAGGAGTGCATGTCCCTCCAAGCGGCCGCGGGGCTGCCTAGTGGGACCGGGTCTATTGCCTGTTATCCCCTGGGTCTTTCACTCAGTGGGTCGGTCCCATGTTGTCGTGTGTACTGGTGTGGTTCACTATTTCGGATGGCCTTAAGTCCCTCTTTAATCTTACTCTTATTGGTCTTAGCAAGGCGGGAGGCCAGATTAGGGGTTGTCGTGTACGATAGTTTGATAGTATTCTTATTGATGACACTACCGTACCTACTACCTGGGGGGAAGTTCCTATCTATTAAATAGAAAAAAGATTTGGGGAGGTCTGTAGTAACATTAGAGTTGAAGGGCGGGTTAAAGAAGGTGCTATCACGTCTTCTATTCCTTCCACTGCGTTTCTTATCCCCTATGCTGCTTACCCTCCCTTCATCTACATTATTACGGGTTCTACCAGGTGTACTTCCTGGGCTCCCGGTGGTATGTGTATTGGTCTCGAATCTCCTAGACCTCTGGGCCCCCGTTTTCACTGTTGGACTTGCTTGGGGCGGCGTAACGCTTTCCAGCCGCGCGGGCCCTATCCGTGTCTGCATTGCGAGTGTTGTTATTCTTAGCTAAATTCCTATTGTCCCTATTCATCTTTCTAGACCTCCCTTCATCCCCCATGGACATATTATGCGTGATTATAGTGCTGGGTTGGGGTGGTGGGGTGGTGCCGTTTGTCTCAATATAATGAAGTTTATCTTTGTGCCCTGACCTAGCTAGCGCCTTATTGTAATACTCCGCATTT
>OZ024743.1:374828731-374891231 GCA_964016885.1 Eledone cirrhosa | reverse complement strand
TATGTCACCTGCAATGCTAACACCAATGGCTACTCCCTCCTCTTGGGCATATTTTTTTCCATTAAATTTGAACATATGTTCCTTAAGGGTTAATTTTATACTGGCCCACACCAATCATTTTCTTTAGTTCATCGTGGTTTTCAGGGGTCCGTATGGCTCTGGTCCACCCGTTCCATCTTTCTGTGTGGGTTTTCTTGGTCATTGAGGTAATGGTAGATGGTCTACCTCTTGCTGGTCTTGTAGGGCACAGGTTGCCAGGGTGATATGTATCTAGATAATCATTAGTATAGGTAAGTTTAAGTAGGAGTCCCAGCTCACTGGTATCAATCCCACGGAATTCAACATTGCTCTCACTGATCATTTCTACGCATTTCTCCACAGCAAAATCCACGTCAATGGATGGATATAGGGACACAACATCCATACTACCTATTATACAGTTTGTTAGGTCCCTAGATCGGTTATTTTCGCTGATTCTGCTGAGGAGGACCTCCGTGCTGTCACATATATCTGGGGACATTTCAATGATGGGGATTATGATCAGGGAGAGGAATTAGGAAAGTCTGTAGTTACTAGCAATGTTAGCCCCACAGACTGGCCGTGTTGGTGGTCCTGTGACAGGGTCACTGCTCGTTTTATGGTCTTTTCGAAACCCATACAACGCTGGAACGTCATTGTTCCAGGCCTGGAAGTTGTTGGCAGTTCTTTTATTGGGCTGCATTATGTTTGTCCACATCATCATATGGGCATTGAGGGTCTTCTCCCTATCCTTATGCTCCTGTGGTGTTACTTCTCTTGTGTTAGTAATGTGGGGTTGCATTGCTTGGATGTAGTTTGACAGACTGTCAACCGACATTCTGCCTGACTTGTCTGTTGGAAAGCATGCAATCTCTACATTACGCGAGCGCTGCATGAGCTTACGCAAGCCATTTGCAGATTTTTCTCCCAGTTGCTGGGCTTCCATTCTATTTTGCTTCTTGCTATACTGTTCTATAATATTTCTAAGTTTAGATCTAGCTATACTAAATTGTGCTGCTGTTTGTTCATCGACTTGCGACGGCAATTGCGTGCGTTTGTTAAAAGCTAAAGTCGTGGCGTGGACTCGTCGTAGGTCGAAGGACATATCGGACGGATTATAAAAAGTAGAATTCCAGGCTGGTGCTTTATGTGTACTATTGCTATTGTTATTGTTAGTTGTGTTGTTTCTATTTCTATTTCCACCAACATCCTCATGGTTGTTTATATGTCTCTCATTATTACTATGTCTCTTTCCTCTGTTTCATTGTTATTATCTACTCTATTTTGTGTGTATGTGAGTTGGTCCTGGTTATTTTCTCTGTCAGTATCGATAGTCTCCGTTCTCCTTTCAATCCCATTACCTTCCCTTACTTCTGTGTTTCTGTCATTACTTGTTTTCTGAGTCTATGTGTATGTTATGATTGTGGTGGTGGTGAGAGGCATAGAATGTGTGTGTGTTGTTGTTGATGTGTGCTGTTGTCGATGTGTGTTGTTGTTGTTGTTTTCTCCGTGTATGTCATTATTGTTGTGTGTGTGTTGTTGTTATTGGTGTTTGTGTATGTGTGTCTGTTGTTGTCTCTGAGTATGTTATTATTGTTGATGTTTGTGTTGTTGTTATCGTTGTTTGTGTCTGTGTGTCTGTTGTTGTTGGGATGTGTGTTGTATGTGTGTGTGCGTATGTTGTTACTTTTATTTTTGTTTTTGAGGCTCCAACGTAATTTTGTAAATGATTTTTCTATTTCTGACAAGCATTTTATTATATTTACCTTATTATAAATGGCATATTTAGGTGGTAGCTGTAATATCGATAATTCATCAGAGTCGACTGCAGTGTTGCCGTATATATTTGTGTTGTTGTTGTTGAATTCATCTGTTAATGAGATGTCGGCCATGTATATACCATCAATCTTGTCTGGATATTTATCGCTATTCTCTGAAGTTTCTTGGTTTAATTTCATCTGTTTGAGCCACCTTAATTTCTTGTTAAAGTGTTTGTCACATTCTTGAACAATGTACTTTTCTTCGAGACATATAAGGTTTATATATATTAATTATATATATATATATTAATTATATATATATATATATATATGTGTGTGTGTGTGTGTGTGTGTGTGTGTGTGTGTGTGTATAATTATACACACAAAGCCTTCTTTCACTTAAAATAAAGCTTCAAGTACAGGCATCGCTTGATATGTGACATTTTTAGCGATGTATGACATGGCTGGTCATATGCATGTTCTCGAAGGACTAAAAGGCCACGTCTGTGATACCCATGCTGAAGTATCAATCAATGGCATTATTCGAAATCGAGATGCAGCCATTATCATGTTTGTACGTATGTTTATATGTAAGTGTGCGTGAATGTGTGTTTGGTATATGCGTCCGTGTCTATACTTATGGCGGTGCTGGTTTATACGTACCGTAATTTAATGGTTCAATAAATGGAGACCGATAAACGTGTACCAAACTTGGGAATAAGAACTGGGGATACTATGGCAGAAGACAATTCTTCAAGGCGTTGCCCCAGCATGGCCTCAGTGCAATAAAAAGTTAGTAAATTAATGGTTTTTGATTTAGGCACAATGCCAACAATTTTTGGAGGAGGAGAAAGTCGATTAAATCGACTCCAGTGCGTTACTGGTGCTTCATTTTATCGATCCCGTAAGGATGAAAGGCAAAGCTAACCTAGGCAGGATTTAAACTCAAAACAAGTAAAATAATAAAAAATATAATATTTACGGAATTAACTACGGATGTCATGGATATATATGGACCTAGTTATAAATGTGAATCCTAGCACCAGTTCTTTTATTTTTGTGTTTGTTTGTTTAAGTGTTTTTGTAACTTTTCTGAAATTTTTCTGAATCTCAGTATTGATTTCTGTCACTTGTATTCTGTTTTAAAGTATTAGAAATCCCATTTATTTTAATGAAACCTAATGTCCTGTTTGCACATTAATAACACTATTAAAACCAAGTGGTTACGTAATTGAATCTAAAACTTCGGTCTATAAATTATCTTTGAATATCTAAACTCAATGCAGTTCATAAATATATTTTTGTCAGATGTTCGCTCGTGTTTTTGAAGCACAGTGTTTTTTAAAATATATATATATATATATATATATATATATATATATATATATATATATATATATATATATATATATATGTGTGTGTGTGTGTGTGTGTGTGTGTGTGTGTGTGTGTGTGTGTGTGTGTGTGTGTGTGTGTGTGTGTGTGTGTGTGTGTATAACTACGATATAACGACTTTTGAAATTCATCCAATGGCAGGCATCAAATTGATTAGCTGGAAACTTAATCGACAACACAATATTTATAGGCACAGATGCGTATACTACTGCTGTAGGTAGCACAATGAATAGAATCTAACAGAAAATGTCTTAAAACATTCTGTTATATTACGTTCCTATTTCAAATACCAATGTGGCTGACTTTTATATTTCCAAGGTCTACAAAATATGTTTGAAACAGTAACTCCCGGTGAAGTTGTTGGGGCACCGTAGTGATATATTGCGATTTGGGGGATATATTGCTTTTTAAATCTGGCGAAGTCCATCCCCTCTCCAAGGCGAACCACACCCAATTTCTTCCAGAGAAAGAGAAAGAAAGAAAGAGAGAGAGATAGTATGTGTGAGAGAAAGAGAAAGAGAAAGAGTGAAAGAAAGAAGGACATAGAAAGAAAGAAATATATATATATATTCGACATCACAATGGGAGCATCCGATTCATCCCAATTGACTGATTTAATTGGTATCTTCATTTTGAACTCTTTGAGTCGGAAAATTCCTCAACTTCGCGGTGGAATTTATCGTGACGATGGACTCTTTACTATCCTAAATTGCAATATAGTTAAACTTAATATTATTAAGAACAATATACGTAATCTCTTTAACCAACATAACCTAAAAATTGAATTTGATAATAGTATCAAACTAGCTAATTTCTTGGATGTATCTCTTAATCTTGACACTGGCCTATATTACCCTTACCATAAAAACAATGAGAATCTTAATTATGTTAACTTTAAATCTAACCATCCTACCAATATCAAGAATGCTATAGTTAATAATATTGGAAATAGAATATCTAACATATCTTCTAATAAAAACATCTTTGATGCTAACGCCAATTACTATAATAACGCACTTTCTAAAGCCGGCTATCCAGATAAAATCAAATATAATAAAGAAACAAATTCTAGGAAAACTTACAGTAGAATAATTAATCATGACCATTCCAATAATTTTAATAAAAGACCTAGATACAAAAACATAATCTGGTATAATGCTCCTTTCTCCATCTCTATTAATAACAATATTCCTAAATTATTTTTTAGTGCCTTAAATAAATGCTTCCCTCCCTCACATATCTATAGTAAAATATTTAACAAACACACCATCAAATTTTCGTATTCTACATCCTCCAATATTTCCAACATCATCTCTAAACACAACAACAAAATATTAAATACTAAATCTCTTCCTTCCAATATTGAATTTCATAATAACAGTAATAGTACTCCTGACGTCATTGTAAACCCTAGGCTAACTTCTGTAAACCCAAATGCAACGTCAAACACAACTTCGCTAAATGTTCATAATCCAACTCTAAATCAAGAAACTATTATTCCTATTATTCCTATCGCAAACAACTTCTCCAATCCAATTCCTTCTATAGATAACACTAGATCACTCATTAATAATCTCTCTAATTGCAACTGCCGCATTAAAAATAAATGTCCTCTCAACAACCATTGCCTCGATAAAAACTTAATTTATGAATGTAAAATTATAACTAGCACCAATTCCTTCACCTATTTTGGCTCCACTTCCACCTCTTTTAAAGCTCGTCTCTATAATCATCATTCATCTTTCAAATACAAACTTAAAAGAACTAACACTGCTCTCTCAGAACTCATATGGTCCTTAAAAGACAAAAACATTAAATATAACATCTTTTGGAAAAAGATTTCTTCTGCATCCTCATACTTGAACAGCTCTCTATCTAAAATCTGTAATCTCTGCCTAAATGAAAAATTTACCATTATCTCTAACCTAGAATCCATAATAAATAGACGCTCAGATTTGTTTTCTATCTGCCTGCATAAATTCCATAGAACTTTTCACAAAGTATACAGTTAATATTCAATTCTTTATCAATTTAGAATCTTTTCTCAAAGGCACATATACATACACCTCTTTAAAATATACCCATCTACCTTACTTTAAAGGGCATTATACACTCTATAATACTCGTTTACTCATTACCCTCATTCTATCTTCTCGTAAAACAATAACATTTGTTTTTGACATTTTGAATATTCATCCGCAATCATTATTATTTTTTCTCTCTATCATAAATCTTTTTAATCTCAATTTCATCCTTAATTTATTATTATATTTTTTTTAATATATACTCATATATTCTTTAAAATATACCCATCTACCTTACTTTAAAGGGCATTATACACTCTATAATACTCGTTTACTCATTACCCTCATTCTATCTTCTCGTAAAACAATAACATTTGTTTTTGACATTTTGAGTATTCATCCGCAATCATTATTATTTTTTCTCTCTATCATAAATCTTTTTAATCTCAATTTCATCCTTAATTTATTATTATTTTTTTCTCCCCATCAACGAACTCATTATTAATACATATGAATTCAATATACAAACTTTAACTTCACATTATTTTTCTCAAATCCTTCTACACATAAACTTTTTTTCTCTTTGCTAATTTTGAAATTCCCACAATACATACATTTCTTCTTTTGACGTTAGAATATTCACCCACAATTATTATTTTTTTCTCTCTATCTTCATACATAATTTCCCTTCGTTAATTTTCAAATTCCTTTAATTTATACATTATCTTCCAACGGTTCCCAACCTCTCTATATTAAAACATTATATCTTTTTCTCAGTTATAAAAACTATCTCTTTCTCTCTATCACCCATCTCTCCCTTTCCACCTTCACTCTCATCTCCTCCCCTTTTTTTCATCCTTTCCAACCCCCCCCCCTCCCTAAATAAAATATTTTTTCCTCGCACATATCCTCCCTTCGTTAATTTTCAAAATTTTTAATTTATACAGTATCTTCCAACGGTTTTCAACCCCTCTATATAAAATATATCTCCTCTCAGTTATAAAAACTATCTCCTTCTCTCTATCACCCATCTCTCCCTCTCATCTCCTTCCCTTTTCATCCTTTTCTCCCACCCCCCTCTCTAAATAAAATATTTTTCCCAATATCACACATCAATCTAAAACCACTTTTCATATGTTGATTTAAAACTGCACTATCAACAAGTGTTTTTTAGCCTTCATATCATGTTCTCCTGTTTTATCTGATGAAAACACAAATATTATTGTTTGATGATGTTTGTTTTTGAAATGCGCATAATAAAATATATGGAACTCCTTTAACCATCTTTTGATCTTATATTATATATATATATATATATATATATAGAGAGAGAGAGATAGAGGGGGGCGGGTGAGAGAGAGAGAGAATTAGTGAAAGTGATAAAGAGATACAGAGGAAGAATCGATCTCAGTGCTGAACTGGTAGCATTTTTTATCGACCGCGAAAGGATGAGAGGCAAAGTTGAGCTCGGCGAGATTTGATCTCAGAGTACACACAGACAGAGCTAGAACAAATACGGCAAAATATTCTATCCGACGACCATGAGATTTGCACGTAGAAAGTTGCCCTCCGAAGCAGAAGTCCTGGCAATGCGTGTTTCTACAGCTGAGTAACCCGGAACAGCGTGAAATAAAGTGCCTGGCTCAAGAACACGACCCACACATACATATATTCTCTAATTTTCAGAATGGTTCTTAGCCATATACAGTATCCTGTAATATCATATTGATTTCTTGCTTCGACACAGAGCATAGCAGTGAACAGGGTGAGTATAGAGTATATTCGATGGTATAGGTACTAGTGTAATACTGGATGGAAGGTAAAGACAAATATCAGCGTTATTTGATCACTGAACCAAATGAAATAAAAATAAATGGTATACTTCATTTAGGGTAAATCTCCACACCCACCCATTTCCAAAACCACATTATGACGGATTACCAAGCAAACTTTGGTTTATTTGTTTTGTCCTCCATAGCGGTACTGAGAAACGATGGCGATGTTATTGAATGTCTCGCATTAAAAAGAAATCTGACAGCTTGCCAGAAACACACACACACAAGCAAACACATACAGACACGCAAACACACACACGCGCGCGTGCGCGCGCGCAACCAAACACATACAAACACGCAAACACACACACACACACAAGCAAACACATACAGACGCGCAAACACATACACACACACAAACAAACGCATACAGACACACCACACACACACACACAAGCACATACATACACACAAACACAAACATACAAAAACACACAAGCAATATTACAGCAGACCCCTCGCCCCCCACAAAAAGGCGAAAAAAAAAGTAACATAACGTAGAGCAGACATTTCCAAAGACATATATGTATTTCAGAAAAGAAAATGGAAGCAAAAAATTAACAAAAAAACCAATAAAAAAAAACCCCAGAAGAAACCATGATTGTATTAATATTCCAGTAGATGTTTTGGTAATTCTCTTTAGATACCTCGTTATATATATTAGAAATAGATTCATAGATTTGTGATGTCAAACTTCGAATCCCTTTGATATATATATATCAACACACATACACACACAGACACAGACAGACACACACACACACACACACACACACACACACACACATATATATATATATACATGTATATATATATACATGTATATTATATATATATATATAAATATATATAAATATATATATATATATATATATATACATGTATATATATATGTATACATATGTATATATATATATATATATATATATATATATATATATATATATATATATATATATATATATATATTATATATAATATATATGATATATATATGCATATATATATTTATATATAATATATATATAATATATATACACATATATACAGATATGCGAGTGTGGTGTCTGTGTGAATCTCTATGTATATATATGCATATGTGGTGTCTGTGTGAATCTCTATGTGTGTGTATATATATATATATATATATATGTATGTATGTATATATGCGTCTGTGGTGTCTTTGTGAATCTCTATTTATATGTATATCTGTCTATATTGAGATTCTCCTCTTCTCTATCAAGTATCGTTCTCTGTGTCTTAGAGAGACGGCACCTCTATTTCCATCTATCTTCATAAATCTAATATGGCTGAAGTGTTTGTCATACTCACAAGCTTAATTTTAGTAATATCCTATCAGTTTAACTAAGGCGACCAACATTTTAGAAAGATACACTTTCCAATAACATCTCTGCTGCATTTTGATTAGATAAGACAGTAAACGTGACAAGCGTGACAGATGACCAGCCAGAAATAGCAGCCAGGAATCAAATTTAAATCAGATTAGACCATACTGTCTTTAAAATGAAGGACATATTGGATGCTATAGTCTTCAGAGGTAGTATGTCTGGAAAAATTGTCTGTAATTTATATGTATGTATGTACCTATATATACACACACACACGCACACACACACACACACACACACATATATATATATATATATATATATATATATAACAAAGAAATTGTGGTAAGGAACCAGATGGACCATAACGCACCAGAGAACTCAATACTTAGGGTAGTAGAGTGGGTAATAGGAAAAGGTATGACCCCGATGGCAGAGCTCAAGCCGTTTCGACGGCTATTTCAGTCCAGAAATAGCCGTCGAAACGGCTTGAGCTCTACCGTCGGGGTCATACTTTTTCCTATATATATATATATATATATATAATTAGTACATTTACCAAAATATGTGTACAGATGTTCACCTATGCTAGCAAATATATATGTTATGTCTTAGTACCTTTGTGGTTCTATGCAGGGGAATGCAGAACAATTATATGAAAGACGTAAAATAAAAAATTTTAAAAATTAAAAATCATATATATATTGTCTAGTACATCGCCTTTCTTTATTTCCTTCTTCAGCACACTTCTCCTTGCCCTCCTCCTCCTCTTTCAGTCTTTTCTATATTTCCTCTACCTGTCACCCACCTTGTGAATTGTCTCTCTGTTGACCACTGGCCGCTTGTCTGTGTTCTCTGAGGCATGTTTGCCCATCGCTCTCTTTGACAGCATATAGATGTTTTTTGCGGCTGTTCTAGCGAGTTTTCTCATTTTTATATGTATTCAAATACACGCTCGCTTCATCTCAATTACAGACAACATTGTTTTAACTATATCATAGCTATGATTAGCTTTCTATTGAGGACAAACACCACATCTTGAGGTCTATTATCCCATTTTATTTTATTTGTTTTCTTTCGTCCTTCTATTTGTGCTGTTTGTTTTATTACACACACATCATACCAGCAGAAAGATATATTTTTCTGTTGCACGATCCAGCATTTTAAAATGGTACTCTCAATTAAATCGTGTGAAACCATTTTGCTGGTTTGAGAGCTGATAAGGGTGAAGATGTGTGTGTATAAACTTGTCTTGTACGTCGCCTTTCTTTATTACCTTCTTCCAGTTACTTTCATATGCCAACACACCTCTTGACCGCCTCTTCCTCTTTCAATCTTTTCTATATTTCATCCGCCTGTCATCCACCTTGTGGATTGTCTCTCTGTTGACCACTGGCCGCTGGTCTCTGTCCTCTGAGGCATTTTACCCAGCACTTATCTGTTTTAACAGCTGTTCTAGCGATGAGGTTTCTCATTTTTAGATACATACAAACATACATACAAACATACATACATACATACATACATACATACATACATACATACATACATACATACATACATACTCATATACATACATACATACATACATACACACATATTTACATACACATATAAATACATAGATGAGGTTCAGACTTCAACATAGAAGCAAAAAACAAAAAAAATAGCTTAATCTTCCCTCATTTCACGTACACCAATACATGCAAATCCCACAATTACAGCTCCTATAATATTACTATTTAAAAGCCACAGCTGTTAAAGATTATACAAAATAGACAAAGTAAACCCTACAGGTACACAAGTATTAACCACCATTTCCAATTACATTCCAAACATATGCAAAACGGTTTTAAGTGCAAATGGAAATTGAAAATTCTTGTAATATCCTTTAATTTTGTTTGTTTTTTACTTGATTTACTTTATGTTGTGTGTGTTTTGTGACTATCTATTTATCTGTCTGACTGTCTGTTTATCTCTCTCTCCCCCCTCTCTCTCTCTCTCTCTCTCTCTCTCTCTCTATATATATATATATATATAATATACATACATATATTATACATAAATATGTACATCCATCCATACACACATACATATATATACATACATACGTACATACATACATACATACATACGTACATACATACATACATACATACATACATACATACATACATACATACATACATACATACGTACATACATACATACATACATACGTACATACATACATACATACATACATACATACATACATACATACATACATACATACATACATACATACATACATACATATATATATATATGTCTTTTTTCTCCTGGGAAATATTTTACTTTGTAATCATTAAATATCTATGCTGAGTATTATTGTCGTTTGCACCGCATTATATCTTTCAGTAAATTGCGCTTATTTTCCGCTTCTCTCCAATGAAAAATTTATTTCTAATTCAATAAGATATATCTCGTTCATTACGACTTATAGAACGAGACAGTCTTTGCCGACTGTTATTATTTGAACTGAAATTCCATTATCAAATGAAAAAACAAAATAGGAAAAAACATGAAATAATTTAAAGAATAAACAGATATGTGAATAGATAAATAAATAAGATAAATAATATACATAAAATAACAATAATGATTTCTAGTCTAGGCACAAGGCCTGAAATGTTTGGTGAATGGAAAGTCGATTACGTAGACTCCAGTACGTATTCTACCATCACCGGCGGGATTTGAAGTAAGAAGGCTTGAGACAGACTTTAGACAGTTCTAGGACTCTTGTACTTGTAAAAGATTTTGTTTTTGTAGTGTGATAGGGCTTTTATGTTCTGAGTTCGAATCCCACGGAAGTCATCTTTGCCTTTCATCTTAAAGTACATATAAAGTATTGTCCATCATGGACGTGGCTTCAACAAGGTGATTTGAATTGTACCGCTGAAAGCCTTATAATTGCAGCACAATATCAAGCCCTTGCTACCAATGCAGTGAGGTATAACATTTACAAAAATTCTGATATCCAGAAATGCAGAATCTGTGAAAAGAATGTGGAAAGTATAACTCACTTGGTCAGTGGATGTGAGAGTCTTGTGCAAAAAGAATACAAGCGCCAGCATGATGAAGTCTGTTCGTATCTTTATTAGCTTTTATGTTGTAAATACTAATAGGTAGTAATAGAGAATTTGTATGAGCATGTGCGATGTAAAGTAATGCAGGAGGATAGGAAAGCATCGATATTCTGGGATTATGGTTTTCAGACAGATAGAATAATTGAGCATTGCCGACCAGACATTGTCGTATTGTAAACGCAAGACAAATATTATCGGATCATTGACGTAGCCATACTAAATGACACGATAATTGCGAGAAAAGAGACTGAAAAAATATAAACAGTCCGAATTGAAAGTAATACCAGTTGTGATCGGAGCGTTAGCGTCAATCCTATTGAAACTTCAAGACTTCTTAAAACGGTTGGAAATACCCTGCAAGACTGGTATCATACAAAAATCAGTTTTGCTAGGCACTGCGCACATTTCAAAGAAATTATTATCTATCTGAGGTCCTTGTTATGACGTCACTGATGACTAACACTCCGATGCATTTTCCATTTACACTGCGTGACAAAATAATAATAATGATAATAACAATAGTAATAATAATACTAATGATGATGGTGTTGATGATGATGATGATGATGATGATGATAATGATGATGATGATGATGATGATGATGAAACTGAAGGAATGATCATTTGAGTAGTAAATAAATATAAATATATAAATAGAAGTTGAACAAAAGGCGATTGTTCTTTTTAAGTTAACGTCCGAAATACAATACCATATTAACTTAAAAACTCCCGACTCCGACAACGTTTAACGCTTTATAAGTGTCACTTTTCAGGCTGTACAGAAGAAGATAATTATAGATTTGGGAGTTAAGAGGTATTGATACAAATACATGAATAGAATGTTTTTCTTTATGTCATTATATTCAAATAATCAATGCAGATTGCCTTTACCTATGCATGTTAATAACATTTTACTCAATATATCCTTTATAGTATTAGATCTAGTGTCAAGTTTCAAGTATCTGTCATTCAATGTTCAGCTGCCAACTGATTCTCCTCTCCAGAATATAGAGATGTAATAAGAAACTTCTGCGATTATCACTACTACTTTCTTTTATATGTTGAAACCAACTGAAAATACTATTGTTTAAAAGAAGTAGCAAGTAGATATCGTTAATCAGAAGAAGCTTTATATAACACTATATAGCACGAAAGTTATTGTCCCATCGAGCTAGATTCATTAAAGTACTTTCAAATAATCTGTCGCACGCTCATATTTTATTCTATTGTAAATAGTGAACTGCTTTCAATTTTCATAGCAACTTTATGTTATTCAGAAAAGAAGAGAAGAGAAATCGCGGGTAACCACAGTTAGTTAAGTACTCGATTCATTAGTAGACTGTAAACATCATGTTTAATATAGTAATGGCTTCTCCAGGACTAGGACTGTTTCATTCAAAATAAATCATATTTTGAATGAAACAGTTCTAGACTTGTAGAAGCCATTTCTATATTAAACATTATATATATATATACATGTGTGTGTGTGTGTGTGTGTGTGTGTGTGTGTGTGTGTGTGTGTGTGTGTGTGTGTGTGTGTGTGTGTGTGTGTGTGTGTGTGTGTGTGTGTGTGCGCGTGTGTGTGTGTGCGTGTGTGCGTGCGTGTGTGCGTGTGTGTGCGTGTGAGTGTGTGTGTGTGTGTATGTGCGTGTGTGTGTGTGTATATATATATTCAAAACACGCGAAGAAAATTTAGAAACCGTATTGCAAAAAGAGAGAGAAACTTTACCGGTTTCACATGTTACAAAAGATATTCAAGGTAAAGAAGAAAATATATTGAAATCATTGTTTTCTGTTACATAAATTGACTGTTTATAAACCAGGCATGGGCATCCTTTTTCGAGAAGCGGGCCGCATGAGATATGGCTCATAATCAGGCGCGCCGCAAGCGCTAATTTACATTCGCGCCCACATTAAAAAAGGGCGGTAACTCAGGTTGTTTTGATTTGTTTCTTCAGAATTCGTACACGTTATTTTCCTCGATCGTAAAAATGATAGAAAGATAAATTACGACTGAAAAGTTGGGATAAAAAAATCTCTTACGTGACTTAGGCGAGCCATTGAGAAAGATTCGCGGGCCGCATGTTGCCCATGACTGTTTTAAACCTTTCGTAAGTTTTTGTAATTGAGAAGGTTGTTAGTAGTGTTGTGGATAGGAATGTTGAAGTACAACCGTGTAGTAGAGAGATCGTAAATGAATTATTTAGAATATTCTACGTCTATCATTTTTA
The DNA here is from genome assembly GCA_964016885.1 of Eledone cirrhosa. NCBI lineage: Eukaryota > Metazoa > Mollusca > Cephalopoda > Octopoda > Eledonidae > Eledone > Eledone cirrhosa. Next base: position 374,877,491 of record OZ024743.1, on the reverse strand, counting down.
TTGGCTATTTAAACTTTTGGTAGGGGTTTGATGAAACAGCTATGGTAGCAATAGCCGGAACAGCAGTTGTTGGATGTCCATCATTTCCGACAAGTGCTGCTATTGATTCCATCAAAGAAACTTCCTATTGGGGGGAAATTAACGTATAAACGGCTGAAAATATTGCACAATGTGTGACAAGGCTGGCCCCTTGAATTTGACGTACAGCAACTCTTTTTTGCCAGTTGAGTGAACTGAAGCAAAGTAAAATCAAATAGTAGTAGTAGTAAAAGTGCCGGCAATGGTGTCATAGTATACGCATACATATATATCTACACACACTCACACACATATATATATACATACATGCAAATAGACACACACAAGTATAAATATATATGTGTATATACCGTATTTCCCGGCGCCGAAGACGCTTCTTCCTCGGGGACGCACCCTAATTTTGACAACCAAAAATTTGAATAAAAATAATAAATAACCTTCGGCCTCCAGGACGCATGGTAGATTTTTGAGACTTATTTTAAGAAAAAAGGTAGCGTCTTCAACGCCGGGAAATACGGTGTATATCTTCTTTCTCTTCTCTTGTCCCGTAACTCCTGATAGAGTCGTAGGGGAACTGTATTGACATACGGCGTTTCTTGGGCATTTTAAGCCTGGCGGAACCCTTCCCTCTCCTGGCCTTCATACAACAGATTTCTTCCAGAGAAAGATAGAAAGTGAGAGAGAGGAAATGAGAAATGTATGTATATATATATATATATATATATATTGTTATACTTGGGGAGGGTCATATTTGTGTAATATTGCCAGAATTAATAATAGAACACACTCACTGTTTGGTTGGTTTTCGCTTCTCGCTTCTGTGTCTTTTATATCTGCAATCTAACTTACTCGGTCCTCAATGTTGCCATTGACTGACCGACGGTCAAAAACAATACAGATACAATATATATATATATATATATATACATATTCCTGTGTCATTTTGTGTATATTCAATGTTTTCAATGTGTCCCTTCATTTCAGAATGACCTCTTGTGTCAATAGATTTAGAAATACCTGAACTTACTATGACTTACATCCAAACGTCTGACATATTTAGAGCGTTTATAAACCCATTTAAATTACTCATTGGCTTCTTAGAGATGTACACAACTTCTGAAAGTGATTCCAATAAGAGTCAAGTAATCATTTTTCTTAAATGCGTAAATAAGCCAAAATTACGTTTACTTAAACAAAAATATGTTTACATACATATTTCTCGCAATTTTGTTTAAATCTTGCACTGTTTCTGTAAAGATATATATTTATAATGCACAAAATACATATTTAAATGTAACCAGTTTAAACATGAAAAGGTAACATTTAACAACCCCCCCACCCCACAGACAGATACATGAAATTTAAAAACAAAACACACAACATTCACACTGAATCAGGGACGTAGCAATGTGTATATAATAGATTGATAAAAAAAATGTTGTATAAACCAAAAAAATAAACATTTTAATATTGATTAGTTACTCATGTGTATTTCAATGAGATTTTTCTGCTGATAGAAGGATTGGAGTCTGCGTAATTAAATTCTAAAAATACGACATGTAGCGATATACATAGCTAAAGGTTTTCAGTTGGATAATTTTATTTATGTTGGACGGAGAAGTTCAATAGTAATTGCTTTTTGTTTGGAAAATATTGGTTTTCTTTACACACACACACACACACACACACACACACACACACACACACACACACACACACACACACACACACACACAAACACATATATATATTATTGAATAAAATGACATATATATATATTTAGCTATATACAAACTTATATATATATATTAATATATATATATACATACATATATGTATTGATGTTATTAAAGCAGAATAGTGAGTCTTGTTACTCTGGAATTTCGCCTGTTTATATGTTTATCCAGAGTAAAAATTCACTATTCAACCTTAATAAAACTCCTTAATAAAACAACCTAATTAAAACTCTACTTCGGTATTGAGTACTCCTTTCTCTCAGCCGTCAACCACATACTGATATATATATATATATATATATTATATGTTATGTGTATGTTTGTGTGCATATGTTTGTATGTGCATGTGCATATGTGTGTATCCGCATATATGCGTGCGTGTGCATATATGTGTATATATGTGTGAGAGGGAGGGGGAAAGGGAAGAGTGAAGGGACAATGTTTATTACACCCCCGTCAATATTAACAGCCAAACGTGGAATGAAATTGCTTGAACCGGAAATTTAAAACGGGTCGATTATTTTGTTAAGGCTGAATTGCATCTGGCAATATCAGCGAATATTAATGCAATACCATTCCACATCCTCACCAAAGGCACATTTCTTATCCTACATGGTTAATATTTAAATTACAAAGATTGTTGGATTCGTAGAATTGTCATTGCGGTATTTGTTCTAGCTCTTTACATTCTGAGTTCAAGTCTCACCGAGGTCAACTTTGTTTTTCATCTTCCTGGGGTCAATAAAATAAGCTAGCAGTTAAGTACTCCCTTTGATTTGATCACCTCATTTTCACCTCGTTCTCATCTCATTCCCACAAATTTGTTTGCCTTTTGCCTAAACTAGAAATCAATATATTTTTAGTGCCAAAGGACCACATACTGCAATAGACTGAGGTTCAAAGGAAACCCAGCTTTTTAATAACCCGCCAAAAAATCTGAGAGATCTACATCGTGTGCATGTAGATGTTCTCAAGAAACATTCTCGACATTCTACTGACCAGGCTCCCGGATGAACTCACAGCACGAGGCGAAGCACAAATAAGAGTAGCAGCAACAAACTCAAAGGATATAGAAAGTGTAGCATCGGTCGCGGTATCCCAGCATGGCCTCGCCCCCCTCGACTGGAACACACAATAGAATAATAGAATAATAGAATATCTCTGTGTAAGAGTTGATTGTCGGATAAAAAGTAGTAATTGTGTTGTATGCTCTGGTTCTTTACATACTGTATTTAAATCTCACCGAGATCAACCATACCTTTCATCCTTCTAGGGTTAATAAATTAAAATACCAGTCAAAAACTCACATTGATTTCATCACCTTATCCTCTTCTCTCCAATTTGCTGGTCTTGCGCCTATATTAGAAATCAATATTTTCGCCAACAATTTTGTGCGCTTTTAACAGGTTTCATTCGGTTGCAAGCATTCGCATCAAATTGCAGCTTTCCTCTCATTCCAACTTCTTCCTTCGGACTTTAAGCTTATATTCACTCAAAACAACATATATATGTTAGTCGTTAAGTTAATACATACTTATTTGCGCAAACACGTACATACACATGCACGCACACACGTGCACACCCACACGCTCACACACACATACACCAGGGGCGGTGGAACCACTTCTGAATTTGGGGAAGCGGGGCAAAAATTGGTAAATTTAGTTGTAGTGATAAGTTTAGCTCTTTGCACTCTAAAATGGCCAGAAAACTTCGTTATGCGATAAACATAACATGTACATAAATTGTAGCGCATATCCTAATAGATGTGTGTTTTGGTAGTTTGGGGAGAAAAATATAATTATTGGTGCGGGTTATAACCCCGCTGCCCCCCCCTCCCAATTCCATCACTCTTGTATATATATATATATATAGTATTTTCCGTAGTGTTGTAATATGAATATTACACACAGTAGATGAACAGCTCACGTAGAGTTTGCTCGACGGTTCCAGTTGTAGTTTCAAAAGTAATCCGGAGAAAATAGAAGGATTTAAATGGATACAGTTCAGTTAAAAGGAATTTATTGACACGTGTTTCAATAACAGTTACATAACCTGAAAACAGCTGCTATCTACAAAGTATTAATTATGCAGACACTCAATATTTCAATGTTATTATCAACTATCATTTCATCAGAATTCTGATGAAATGATAGTTGATAATAACATTGAAATATTGAGTGTCTGCATAATTAATACTTTGTAGATAGCAGCTGTTTTCAGGTTATGTAACTGTTATTGAAACACGTGTCAATAAATTCCTTTTGACTGAACTGTATCCATTTAAATCCTTATATATATATATATATATATATATATATAAACTATAATAACGTAAGGAGTGCGGGACTGCGTACGGTTTATTTCTTTTAATCCAATTAGTAAAAATAAGTTGAATTACTTTGAATAAATAATGAATGAGTATTACATAATTTATCTACTAAATTTCGTGACTCTTGATTAGATATATTTTATTACTTATTTAAAGATTCACTTTTTTAAAGTTTTCAAATGTCAACACTTCCGGGTAGCGTTCGCTTAAATAAACATTCATATATTTCCGTCACTAATTTACTCCTAACCCGACGTGCAGCAGAAACAGGTTGCGGCTGCAGAAAGTGTCGGTACAAGTGGCATCCCAAACGAGGGGTTTTCCACCGTGGAACGAGAAGATGGTCATGCCATCTGGCCTTTTGCCGTCTCCTCGATCCAACCCCACCGGTTCGAGCTGGGAAGGGAAGCCTGCAGCGTCCAAGCCATACTTAATGAACTTTTTAAGGGCAGCATGGCGTGGAATGCGGCCGGCACTGTGGCGACAGGAAAGCGGGTGGAGACCGAAAGAGTCCACGGTGGAACCGCAGCCACTTTGGTGTGGCTGGCAGATCCGGAGGCTGAGCCTCAGGGAAACGCCGATGCGCAGGCTATGGTTGTCTAGCTGCGTGCCAGTGAAGAAAGAGGGCAGGGCATGGAGTCAGGCACCACTGTGGGGTTTGGAGGCCGCACGAAAACAAGCAAGGCGGTGCTGGTCGAGCTGGCGCGTGAACCTGTCTGAGGACAGGCTGCACTGGATGGCATTCCAAGTGCTTGGGGGGGGGGGGCTTGACGTCAACAGGGGGAGAAGGAGGAGGGACGTCTACTGGGCTAAGTCCCAGTCGGTCCCACGTCTCACAAGCGGCCTCATGTTCTCTGAACACAGAGGGTTCTGTTGTGTTTTGAAGAACCCTGCTGACGAGGACGCGGCACGAGGTTACCGACGAAAGATACGCCGGCAAAGCTAGTGAGATCGGGGACCGGAGGCCAAGGCCGCCATACCTGACAGGTAAAGTGGCTTGTTGCCACCCTATGTCATCAAACTTGACGTTGCATATCCCCTCGGCTGCTGCTCGGATACAAGTATCGAGTTCAGCGAGGAGATATGTCTGGGTGTAGCACGGAGTGCTGCCAAGGGTATAGCGGAGCTTCGGCATAGTGAAGCAGTTCCTCAGCAAAAAGAGAGTTGGGTGCCCGTCAATCAAGCCCAGTCGGCTCGTGAGAGTCTGGAGTTGTTGAAGCCTGGACCTGATGGAGGAGTGGATGGCCGGCGGGTGGATCGGTGACCCGAGGATGAGGACATCCTCTTTGGGGGTCACCTGAACCTGGTGGAGAATGGACCGCACGTCCAAGACGGAGGCTGCACGTCGGGCTGAGGAGGCCAAACTCCTCAAATACCGGTCGCTCTCTGACAGGTTTGCGGTCGTACTCCTGGCAGTGGAGACTTCTGGTGTCCTCGGCTCCAGGGCTACCTCCTTACTCACCACCATAGGCGCTGAGCTGGCCAGCCGCAGGTGTGAGCCTCGCGAGTTAGAGTTGCTTTTCCAGCACGACTCCCTTGCCGTCCTCCGAGGAAACGCCTTCTCCATTCTGTCCGCTAGGGCTGTGGGTGGGCCCCATCGCGTATCATTATTACCAATTTAATTTAGTGTTATTAGCGGTCAACGTACAAATAAACTTCCTTTTTATAAGTGAAAAAACAAAAAGAATAAAATATATTTACTCCTAATTCAATTTAGATATAATATCGTCTTTTTCTAAATGTATCAATTACGATTTTATTTATGTATCATATCTACATGTATGTATACCTGCGTATAATATCAATATACACACTACACATGTATTATATCTACATGTATATATACCTGCGTATAATATCAATATACACACTACACATGTATCATATCTACATGTATATATACCTGCGTATAATATCAATATACACACTACACATGTATCATATCTACATGTATATATACCTGCGTATAATATCAATATACACACTACACATGTATCATATCTACATGTATATATACCTGCGTATAATATCAATATACACACTACACATGTATCATATCTACATGTATATATACCTGCGTATAATATCAATATACACACTACACATGCTAGCAGAAAACCACCCGAACGGTTGTTTTTCTACTAGTGTAATATAAAAAAAAATAATGTTCTGTACCCTTTCCTAAGGGGTTGATATATCGAGCTTCTTCGCATGTAAAGACAAACTGATATTATACCTAATTTATTCATCCTCTCTCTATATATATACTAGCAGAATGGCCCGGCGTTGCTCGGGCTTCTAAACATAGATTGGCATGTTTATCCCTCCTTTATGAAACAGTACATAGAAGTACGGAATACCTCGGCCTGGGGATGGTGTCTACATAGGTAAATAATTTTCCATTAAGATTTTTCAAAAACATGTAATTGCGTTCCTTCTCTTTTTTGTTGTTTTTTTTTTGTTGCTGTTGGTGTGATAGCAGCCGTTGGTCGTACTACTAATACAGTCTCGTTCTTCTTCAGCCAATCGTGTATATCCCCTTCTGCCTCGTCTACCTAAACAATGATTGTAACATCTCTTTGTACACAATGTTCCTTGTTCTTCTGTGTCAGGCATATGCAAAGAGATTTGTCTTTCGCTCCACTCTTGAGCAGCCAACGTATAGTTGCCCGTATGAAAAACATGACTCTTCCAAAAGAAGACCAGCAACTGCTAGGGTCTGATTTGTCTAAGAAGAAGTGATAAAATGATGGAGGAGTACTAATTATTGATGTCGAATTGGATAAAACGGCAAGATTCCTTGTTGCATATGCCGTTGAACCAACAAATCACCGCGAAAGAAGTGTTCATCAGTGCAAGAGGGGCCAAGCTTCTAATTTCAGGTATAATTCTGTCTAAAATCCTTTTACTAAGTCTACCTAAATCGGACTTCGTAGGGTTAATAAGCCGAATAGAGGGGTTGTTGGGGAAATTGGATTTGTGATCCTTCAGGGTAAAGTGAGGAGAAATAGGGTCCAGAGCTTCAGTCCGGTCCAGGATGTTGAGATCAGAGGTGATTTTAAACCCAGCATCGTTGATGTAATTAATGATACTCCGATTAGTTGTACGGTAATCCTTAGTTACAGCATTATGTGGAGCGCAGTACTTACCATCAACTGCTACATAGCGCACCACCCCACCCCCCAGTTCCACTGCCTCTGTTTATATATATATATATATATAACAGTCTTTGATCTTATTTTCAATATAATATTTGCACAATGAGTGTACGTAAACAAGTAATGTTGTATGTAGCCTTCTGAGTAGTTTACCGTAATAAATCTCGTATTTTGAGCTGTAATAACTTCTTCACCTAATATTGTCTGTTTTACTATTTGACACAGCAGGGTGTCCACATTTACCCACCTCACCTGAAGAGCGACTTGACATAATACACACACACACACACACACACACACATACGCACACACACATACACACACACACACACATACACACACACACACACACACACACACACACACACACACACACACACACACACACACACACACACACACATATATATATATATATATATATATATATATATATATATATATATATATAAAGATTTACATATACATAAAGTCATAGATATATATGTTTTGCAACCGGTCACGTTGTGGCTCAATGAAGAATTAATAAATTAAATAATCAGAGCAATATATCATAAATCATGTCTTTAGAATTACTAGATAAAATATATACCATTTCCTCTCCCTATTAGCATAATTAATCATATAAAAAATCAATTAGACCAAGCTATAAGAATAAAGGCTCTTATGAAGAAATTTCCGACAAATAACCGAAAGCGGCCTCTTTGTAAATTCAAACTTAGAAGAAATGTGTACATACCGTAATTATATCTCTACCATGGTTTCGTCCGTATTTTTAGACATCCAATAACAGGATATATACAGAGTATCGGACTCATCAGGAGTGAACTCAAAATTAGACATTTAATTTTCCAAAGTGATCGCGCCAAAAATAGATTCAAAAATGGCTAAGAATCGTGACGTGGCGGTGGTCAAGTTAGAAAGAATGTGATTAGTTGCTTACGGCGGGTAGGGTTGTTGCTAGAAAGCGCAGCCCAATATTGCCCAATTGTATCTCAACCTAACGGGAGATTATTAAATATAAAGATTTACATATACATAAAGTCATAGGTATATATGTTTTGAAACCGGTCACGTTGTGGCTCAATGAAGAATTAATAAATTAAATAATCAGAGCAATATATCATAAATCATGTCTTTAGAGTTACTAGATAAAATATATACCATTTCCTCTCCCAATTAGCATAATTAACCATATAAAAAATCAATTAGACCAAGCTATAAGAATAAAGGCTCCTATGAAGAAATATCCGACAAATAACCGAAAGCGGCCTCTTCGCGGTGGCCCCAATAGAGTATTTATCCAACATTTCAACAGCATGTAGAAACTGACTAAATATACCGTCAACCATACACAATTAGGTGTAAATTCAAACTTAGAAGAAATGTGTACATACCGTAATTATATCTCTACCATGGTTTCGTTCGTATTTTTAGACATCCAATAACAGGATATATCTGTTAGAAAGAATGTGATTAGTTGCTTACGACGGGTAGGCTTGTTGCTAGAAATGTTGGATAAATACTCTATCGGGCCACCGCGAAGAGGCCGCTTTCGGTTATTTGTCGGATATTTCTTCATAGGAGCCTTTATTCTTATAGCTTGGTCTAATTGATTTTTTATATGGTTAATTATGCTAATTGGGAGAGGAAATGGTATATATTTTATCTAGTAATTCTAAAGACATGATTTATGATATATATATATACATATATATATATATATATATATATATATATATATATATATATATATATATATATATATATACAAGTTTAAGTTAAATATACGTAGAAAATTTCTATACTAAATATATTAAACATACTATTATTTTGAAATTATAACTTAAAATATTCTATAATATTTTAAAATTATATTGTTTTTAAAGTTATATTGCTTATAATTATATTTTCAAATTCTAATATAATTCTTTTGTATTTTATGTACTCAATTATACTATGTACTGTATTTATATATACTTCTCTCTATATGTGTGTATATATGTTTATGTGTGTATTGACATACATGTACATATGTTTTATGCGTGTATGTCTATATGTATGTATATGCGTATTTACCTATTTGTTGGGGATACACATATATGTATGTATATGTGGGAATTGTGTATGTACATGTGCGTGTATATCCATACAATTCGATTGCACTTATGTATAGTGATTATCCCAAGATTCGTGACAGATAGACATATAATAACAGCCATAAATACATAACAGGTAATCTTATAAAACTTATATAAAAAAATGTTGTTTAATAACATAAAGTGTGTATAACATAACATTTCCTTTAATATCTTAACAATTATAACATTCTATAAGATTCCTATATCTTAAATTAAATTAAAGAATCCTTTATGTTTTGTGTGTATATATTATATAAGTGATTAGATATGTATATGTATTGTATAAGTGTGTATATATATTTATATGTATGTATTTTTGCGTGTGTATACGTGTTATATAATATATAGATCTTTAATAATATATGGATTTCTTAATATATAGATCCCAATATTTAATATATTGATCTCAATATTTAAATGATTAACTAAACATATTTAAACAATGGTTAAATTTCTCATATTATATATGTATAATTCATGATTATATCATTATATCATTCATGATTATTAACATTTCTAATTTTATTTATTCATTTCATCTCAATTGTCTCCTCTCTCTATTTTTTCTCTCTGTTGTTTCTGGTATGTCTCTCTCTCTCTCTCTCTCTCTCTCTCTCTCTCTCTCTCTCTCTCTCTCTCTCTCTCTCTTTCTTTCTTTCTTTCTCTCTTTCTTTCTCTCTCCTTCTCTATCTTTCTCTTTCTCCGTAACCCAACGGCTTATTTTAAAAATAAAAATATCCAATACTAATAATATAATTAAAGATACAACTCCACTATCCGGGAGCTTCCAACAGAAATGGCTGCATTCTTTAAGGGTATGTCAATATTTATTTATAAAACTGATCTATATTATATTTTATCTGATGAAAGCACACCATAATTTAACTTGGTGTCCTTGAAATATGTATAATGAAATAAATATGGTTTTATAAATATAGTTTCCATTTGTTAATATCGTATTTTTACTCCAAATATTTGTTGAGTGCTTTATATCAGTTATAAAAATATTTGCTTGTTGTATCACAACAATTTAAATAGAACTTTTATATATATATATTTATATATGTATGTATATGTATATATATACAAACATACATATATATGTATGTATATGTATGTATATATATATATATAAACATACATATATATATATATATATATATATATATATATATATATATATGTATATATATAAGCAATGTAACTTAAGTGTGTTCGTCTGTGTATTGGTGTATGAAGTATGAATATATTATTACTGACCGTTTCCATTCAGGCTTCACTTTTACATTATGTTTGATGTATTTGAAACTCTACAACATTTGTCGTTTCCAATTTTAGATAGAAAATAAAGCGTAATTCTATAATTTTACCATTGGGCTTTCTGTATAAGAAATCTAAACGATGTAAAAGATGAGAGCCGGGAGATAAACAACAATTTTCATTGATCCAAGGATGAAGTTTCTTCTTATTTTCCAGTCAAAGAGCTTTCCCTTTAACATAATATTGCAATTCACTTTCCTTTACATATGACGTTATCTGCATCAAACTGCAACTGACACCAATAAATTTATTCTACAGCCTACATCGATCGTGTGAGAACACATATTTAAAATGGTTTCCAGCTTGCAGGAAATTAGCGTCAACGAAATCTAGTTTGACGGAAATACTAGAAAGGAAGAACTAAAGGTTATACCCGATGCTATTGAAGAAAAATAAAATATATCTTCTTTCTGTAGAGATAAAAGCAAGCATTACTTTATAATTAATGTTGTGTATGAATGTATGTACCCAAAACACTTGATGGAGTCGTAAGAGCGCCGTAGTGATATACAATGCGTGATGGGCATTTTAAACCTGGTGGAGCCCATCCCCTCTCTATGTCTGAATACAGTCGATTTCTTCGTGCAGGAGAGAAAAAGAGTGAGAGAGGTGGAATCAAAAGGGTATATAAAGGATAAATCGATTCCAGATTAGGACAGTTACTTTATTTTATCAAGCTTGAAAGGATGCATGGCAAATTTACCTTGGAGGGTTTTGAAGGCAAAGGACAGGAACGAATATCACAAAGCCTTTAATCGGAAGTTTTAACGTCTATGCCAACTGGTCGCCTTATTAAGGATTTATGAGGGACAAAAAAATAGTTTCTTTGTTTGTAATTTTCGTTTGTTTTTGATCTCTATAATTTCAGAATCATACGGTGATTGTATTTTAAGATGTACTAAAAGTAACTGTGAACATGTTTATGTGACTGTTAGAGTTCAATTAAATACGAAGTCTTAAGTTGCAACCTACTCTCTCATAAAAACAATAAAAATAAGTAACTTTGTACAAGGAACATAGAAATACTGTCGTCATAAATTAGGAGGAAAATATGAATATGAAACTCATGAAAACGGAAGGGATGTGTTATATTGCTATATATGTTATGGAGAAATCAAACTGACATATTCCACAGAAATCTAAATTAATGCACCATAAAACCATGCTTATAGCGGAGGAAAGTCATGCTATGTGTATATGCAGCGTACACACACGATAAACACATAGATAAATATAATATCAAAGATTAACTTTCCATTCTCAAGACATCGGATTTAAAGTTACGAAATCTGATAAAAAAAAGTAAGGTGACAAGTAAATATATAAATATATATATATATAATAATGAATTTGTTGGAGCGAGTAATTGAAATTATCTGCAAACTCTATAACGATACAGTATCTATTTGCAGTTATTTAATCTGAGTTATTACTAGTTACATACACAATGCAACACAGCCAGCGACACGATATGAGTATTTCAACATTCAACTGAACTTCAGTTGTTTTTAGTCATATGTAAGATTTCTATATTCTTTTATTGGTCTGTCTCGCTCTCTCTTGCTGCTCTATCCTCGAAATATTTTATGGAATTATTTAAAATATGAAGCATGATAACGTGCCGGGGAAGGCGTGGGGTGGTGTGTGTGTGTGTGGGGGGGGGGACAGTTTTCAGACCTCAACACAGAGGTACCTAACTATTGGGTCGTCAAGTGTGAAATTTGTAGAAATTTGTAGAAAAAGAACACATTTCTACAAATTTCATACTTGACGACCCAATACCAGCTATCAGCACCCATTTTAACATTCTACCTAACTTCCTCCCTCACACTCTCTTTCCTTCTCAGGAAAAAATTCATCTGTGTTCAGACATGGGGAGGGATGGGCTCCACCAGTTTTAAAGTGTCCAAGAACATATGACTTTACCAGGAGTTACTTACTTAGTCTCGATATCAATATTTCAAAGGAAGGAGATTTTCGGACACATTCCTTTAAACAAGTAGCGAATTGGTAGACTTGTTAGGGCGTCTGCTTAAATGACCGGATATATATATTCCAGTTCTCTCAGCTCTGGATTCGAATCTCACCAGGGCCAACTTTAATTCAAATCCTTTCGGGGTAGGTAGATTGGGAGAATTAATAAAGCATTGGTATGTTTATAGTATCTCTACGGTTCTGTGTATCATAAGTTCAAATCCTGCTTCTGTCAATAAACTATCCATGACATATCTACCAGGAATTGCAATCGATAGATAGTATCAGAAATAGAAAAAAAAAACAACAACAAAACAATAGAAAGTGTTTCCTTGGCCCAATTTGAAAAATCCGGCTTCTTTCCTTTTCATGAAGTAATTTTTTCCTTTGAAGTTCACTCATCCCCATGCTACAATGATTCAGTGATGGGCAATATTGTGAAAATACACAGCAAATATATATTCTCCATTCCATAAGGCCTAAACTGAACGTCACACCTGTAGTGAAATCATGCTTTGGTTAGTTTTGTTATCCTACGAAACTACGGCGTATTTGATATTCATAATTTCCGATGAAGACTGACCAGTGACCCTCCTCTTAGACCTCTTCCACCACCACGATCATCACATAGAGACTGCAAGCTACCCTGGAAAATTCTGGATAAAACCAGATAGCTTGTTACGACTTTATTCTCTTACTCCTTTACATTCTCTTCACACACATCTTTAGGCTGGCTCTCACTTTCATGTTTACATCCTCAGTACATATCCCAATTCATACAGTTCATTCTATCCAACACTTCACACCATAACATCTCCCCGCATACATCACCTAGTTTACAAACTTTGCATATTTCCATTCATTGGAATTATATTTCTGTTACACAAACACCGTTTAGTTCATTATATTGACGATTTGACTTATAATTCTTTTTCTGTTAATCCAAATCAACCGAAGATTTGAATGTAATTTCAAATCTCATATTGGCGAATAAATAACACTATTTTTATTCAATAGATGCCTTAATTTTGCTCTGTTCCTTTCCCACAATATTACAATTGAGAGGGTATGAAAGTTAATTTTACCGAGGACTTAAAACGTGTTAACTACGTGTTCTTGGGTATAACCTTATTTACCAAAATTTCACATTACTACACGACAACACAAAATGAAATTCTCCTATATACATTTCCTCTAACAATCATACATGTCTGTGTCTCTTTTCTTCACACCCGTTTTATACCTAATGGCAGTCAAATCAAATTGGAAATGTTAATGTTTCTGGAATGGTAGTAGCAGTACAGTAGTGTTGCCATGTTAATGCACAGAAAGAGTGGTAGAATGGTAAAATTGGTCGAGCGCCGGATAAAATGTCATTGCGGTAGTGTTCTAGCTCTCTACATTCTGAGTTCAAATCTCGCCGAGGTCAACTTTCATAATATTGAGGTGGATAAGATAAGCTAGCAGTCAAGTACGGGGTTGTTTTAATCGACTTTTCCCTTCTTGTCTAAATTAGAAACCCTATCAATGTAGAGATAACAAAATATCTATCCATATAATTATACATTTTTACTCTTTCACTAGTTTCAGTTATTGTAGTAAATGCCATGCTGGAGCACTGCCTTTAAGGGTTTAGGCGATCATATCGACTCCACTACTTATTTTTTATGTCTGATACTTATTTAGTTCTATCTATCCAACCGCTAAGTTGTGGCGGTACATAACAACACACATAATAATATGGGTAACACGGTGTGTGTGTGTGTGTGTGTGTGTGTGTGTGTGTGTGTGTGTGTGTGTGTGTGTGTGTGTGTGTGTGTGTGTGTGTGTGTGTGTGCGAATGAGTATGTTTGTGTTTGTGTGCATCTAGATGTATTTGTATATATGTGCACACATATGTATGTATTCATGTATACATGTATGTATGCATGTATGTATGTTTGTATGTATTTATGTATGTATGAATATATACATGTATGTATGTTTGTTTGTATGTATGTGTATGTATGTGTCTGCATGTGTGTGTGTGTCTATGTATCAGTTTGCATGTGTTTGCGTAGACGAAATAATACACGTCTATATTCATAATCTAATGTGACGAAAAGTCTAATGCATTGTTCAGTACTAGGATTGTCTAGAATAATTTCACAGCAGTATCTTTGAAAGATTTACATACAAGCCACCGCCGTAATCATGTCACTACTATTGTAATATTATATATTCTCTATCTCCAATACCTAGTGAAGCTGCATAGGTAATGTAATCTTGTATACGTTCCACAACATATCAAAGTGAATGAGAAAATCATAGAGAACGTAAAATACCATACACACGCAAATATATTTCATGTAAACCTTACGAATATGTTAACAAAAAAAAAAAAAAATGTGTTTCTTTTATGTTTGTGGCTTGGAGCAGATTTTGGTTTGAAAAAAGTATAGATTATTAGCTAGAATTTCCTTTATCTTGTGAAAATTGTATTTGTGTGAATTGTTGTTGCACGAACTGTATGTATGTATGTATTCTTGTATGTGCATTCATATATAGACGTCTATATGCATATTATATTTATACATATATATATGCACACACACACACACACACACACACACACACACACACACACACACACACACACACACACACACATATATATATATATATATATATATATATATATATATATATATATATATATATTGTATATATATATGTGTGTGTGTATACAGGAGGTGTTGTAGTTTGCTTGAAATATTGTGGAAAATATAGAAAACTGGGGGATTTTTTAAATGGCTACTGTAATGCAAATAAATAAGAATTAAATATCTATAACAGGTGTCTAATTGTTACTTAATATTTCGGGATTATTTTCTCTTTGTCAAAAGAAAATTTTAGAAAGGTGAGTCGGAGCCGGATAAGCCTTCTGATGCTGACATTTCGAACTCTGAAAGTGGTGATATTGTAACTCTGGGACGAGGAAGGAAGCACGTAGTATGGAGTAATGTAAGTTTCTTTTATTTATTTTCCTATTTATTTGTAATTATTTAGAATTATTAAAGATTGCTGAGGTAACTTTCTATTATCTTCATTCTTTTACTTTACTTCACTGTGTTCTTTTTTATTCTTCTACTTTCTTATTACCTTGGCATTTTTACCAAACATGCAGTGTCGGGGTTCCAAATAACCAAATTTATTTCTTATTTGTATCTCATATTCCACAATGCTTCAAGCAAACTACCACACCTTATTATCTATTTATTTATTTATTGTAGTTCTTTGCAGTATTAGTAGTGTTGTTGGTAAATTCGTGGAATTATATTAATTTTTTGCCATTGTGGTATGAGTAGTGAGTAGGTGGAATGTAGCAGTAGTGGTGTTGTGGGTGGATTGATGGTGTCATATTAGTGTGTTTTGTTTGTGGCAGCAGAAGTGAATTGGTGAACTGAGGTAGTAGCAGTATTGAAGTCTGGGAGTGGAACGTCAAAGAGTGCAAAATAATGCGTAGTGACAGAGGGCAGGAGAGATGAGGGTGGGGGTATTTAGCATTTTTTTAATAACGACTGTATGTCATTTGGAGAGATAAAAGAGAGAGAGAGAGAGAAATAGGGAGAAATATATATATATATATATATATATATATATATATATATATATATATATATATATATATATATATATATATATATATATATATAGAGAGAGAGAGAGAGAGAGAGAGAGAGGGGGGCTATTAATCTTTCTATACAAAATAGACGTTAGTGTTGTGTCTGTCAACAAGTGACTAAACGAGTGTGTGCGTATAGATGTATATTAACTGTAAACAAGACATTACAGATGTCAGATGAAATATATACAGATGCACCAGGTCTGAACACAAAGGAACAAAACTTTCACTGTCACAGCCTCCCTCTTTCTCGCTCTCCCCATCTCATTATGAACAATTGGGAACCCACACACTGGCGTTTCCCCAGAGGAGGGGGAGGGAGACGCGATGGAAGAACATTCTTTTATCTTTGAAGTATAAATAATATTTGTTTCTACTTTTGGCACAAGGCCAGCAATTATCCCAGTGTATTACTGGTACTTTAGTTTCTCGACCCCGTAAGGATGAATGGCAAAGTTAACCTGGGCGGGATTTGAACTCAGAATGGCAAGAGCCATAACTCTATGCGTCAAAGCATGGCGTCCGACCCTCTACCGATACTGCCAATGATAATCACGCATTGGGTGTCATGCCACTCCATATGCCATCTTCGTTTAGTATACTATTTCTCTCACGGTCTGTTTAGAATATCAGAAAATGTCATTACCCAGAATTCTTTGTAATATGACATCACCACACACACTCTCATCGGGTTATTAATCTTTACTATGCATATTTTAACTGTTCCTTTATGATTTGCTCAATTTCCTAATCTTTTCTTCTCTCCCACTCTTTCCTCTCTACCCCTCTCTCTCTCTCTCTCTCTCTCTCTCTCTCTCTCTCTCGCTCTCTCTATTTTTTCTTGCTCCCTTTTAGTGTATTTCTCAGTCAATCTTTCCTTTTTGCACTTTATTTTACAAATTTACTGCCATTTTTCTCTTTAAAACAGCTGCCCTATAAAACGTTGATTGCAAATTATTTTGAATTAACCTGGATTCCAAAAGCAAACAGCAAACACGATGAAAGAGAAAATTATCTCTTGCTTCTTTTTTACTGTTAAGCATAGCATTTTTCTTCCCTTGTTATTTCTTTTTTACTGTCTTAAGTTTTGGCGCGGGAGGGGGAGGGGGGGGGGGCCTTGTAGAATTATAAACATTTTTTTTTCAGAAGCGAACATCATTTTTGCCTTCGCAATGAAAGGAAAATTACAAATAAAGAGAAAACGATGCATGGATTAGACTTGGAGATGAAAATTCAAATTCAGATAATCAGACTACTTTTGGCAACCAGTAATAATACTCCTTTCTAAGTTTATTTTAAAAACTATCATTTTAAAGAAAATTATACGGAGATGGATCGTTTCCCCTAATCCATTTACTGCTTAACTCGGATGAATTAGTTTCAAGAATGACTCGAAAATAAATGACAGTTACGAATGGCCGACGGTGGTTAAATTTTAAAATAAGCAATTTCTAGTGAGTTAGATCGTTTGTATTGCTTCCACTAGATATTGGTTGGCGAGAGATCTTTACACAAGCTCAGTCGTAAGTCCATTCAAGTGTCTTGCTCGGAGACCAGGCCCATATCTGCCAGGTATTCCTCAATATAATCAGCTAGCTCTTGGCAAACCTGCCTCGCCTCCAATGTCTCCGTCCCATATACTCTAACTTCCCTGCGAGAAAGACTCTCACTGGTCTCTTCGCAGGCATGTATAGTACGCAGCCGAGCATCCTCCGCTTTGTTACGGTGATAACACCCCATAAATTACTCAGTGCAGTCCTTTCCACGACTTCTTCATTCATGATGTGGTTATGACAATAAATATTTAGTAAGTAGCGTATGTGAAAGATATGTGCAGTTCCATAGATTCTGCTGGCATTTTTTTGTGTCTTGCAGGAATAAATCGCTATTGGCAAAGGAATTAAGAAGAATATTAAACCGTAGCTCCTTCGAATATTCCTTAAGGATATTTTTCCCACAGTAAAGTTAACATGATATAAAAACTTTCGAACATTTATACTGTATCTTATCTAAGAATGAAGGAATCTCTGCGGTTGTTCAAACTGAAAACCTCTATAAAATCGCCCCAATCTGTCTATAGTAAAGGCAAAAAGAACAAAAGCTAAGCCAGGACTAATTAACAACAACATTTAAAGTGAATTATCCACTCACTCGAGTTTCTATTCGCATTTAATTCAACGCAAAAACCAATAATATCTGGTATATTTGTGCTAGATAGCGATAGATTTTCAGAATTGATAATTCCAAACAAAATGTCTTGCGGTATGTACTTACGATTGATTACGTTCCGAGTTAAAATTCAGCCAAATTTGATCTTGCTTTTACTCCATTTGCGGAGAATAATGTACTCTTCAGGCAGTGTGTTGTGCGAAATTAACTATATTTACCATAATAATTCCAGGCTTTATATTTATGTTAGAAATACGGGTAAAACACTGATTTTCTGACACTTTTAGTTCCAGGCCCGTGCTGGGTTTTCCATTTTGTCGAACAATATATTAATTCACTAGAAACATATTGCGGAGTTGGAAAAACACATCCTACCTTTCTCAACTATAATGATACGAAGGTGCAATATAAAAAAAATTATAGCTAATACCTCGCGGTAACCTGATTTGAATTAACTAATATGTTGGGTCACAAAATTCCCATGCCCACCCATAATTATAGCTGAATTAAAAAAGGTGCTATGCCAAAAGGCTCCGGAAAATCGGTGTTACATTTGTGTTACGAAAAGTAGCCATAAAATCTGTAATGATTTAGTGTATTTGAAAATAAATTTAAAGCCAGATTCCGACGTTGTGTGTTCCAGTTATTCAATCAACATCATGTGAAATTAACGTGTAAGTGGTTTAGTATTCCACTACTACATGAGCCCGTAACACAATTCTTGTTATGATAGAATTAACAAGGCTGGCAAGGCTGGCAAGGCTTTTGAATTACATGAGCAGTCAATTTGACGAGTGTTTAAACAATGTCCTATCCAATTTCACTCAGCATGCTTGAGGTTAACTGAAGGTTATGGTAAAAGATATTTTGCCCATGATGCCTTACAATGAGATCGAACTGGGAACGTCATGATTGCGAAGACAACTCCTCAACCATTCGGCAGTATCTGTGTCTATTTTTAAACTATATAAATATACCAGACTCGATTATTTTCAGTGAGGTATGAGACAAAGTGTTTTATGGAACATTAACATTTTTTTATCGTTGTTGAATTCATAGTAAAATTATTTTAATATCTAGAATTACACGTTTTACATCACATTTTTTATTTTCGTTTTTGTAATTAAGTCACTAGACAGGTGGCATCAAAATAGCAAAAAAGTAATTTTGCCAAGTATATATTCTGTCATGTTTCATTTTTATTGACTATTTTCTATACATTCCAATAAACACCTGTAGATTATTAGTGAGATTAAAAAGTGATAACGATGTGAAAAAATACTAACATATGAATACTTTGAACCGTGTAGTTCGATATAAATTGACAGTAGAATAAAAATAAGGTCAAATTAGCATGTGGAGGTCGTATATTGTGATCGCTTTTGGACGAAGGTTACTTTTCCTTAACAATAACCGGCCAATATCATTAAGTAGAAGATAAAATATCATCTAGACCTTTGATTCTAATAAACGGATAAATATTATCTGGATCTTTGATTCTAATAAACGGATAAATATTATCTGGATCTTTGATTCTAATAAACGGATAAATATTATCTGGATCTTTGATTCTAATAAACGGATAAATATTATTTGGACCTTTGCTTCTAATAAACGGATAGCAATTTTTTAAATAAAGCGTTTGAAACCCATTAATTTTGAGAACTATATAACTCTAAACATTATCCATGATTATAAAAAACGACTTCCTGGAAATTTTCAAATGATGAGTACTGAAGGGAAATAAACTTATAAATGAACCGAATTATTCGTTTACATCCAAATTAAAATCATTATGGTGGTGGCGCGTGGCTTAGTGGTACGGGTGTTGGACATACGATCATAATGTCATGGGTTCGATTCCTGGGTTGGGTTGTGTGTTGCGTTCTTGAGAAAAACACTTTATTTCATGTTGCTCCTGTATACTCAGCTGAAAATGGGTACCAGTAATAATTGGGGGTTCAACCCTGCGATAGACTGGTGGAAGTGTTGTACTCTCAGTCGCTTCTCACCACGAAACCGGGACAAGCACCTGTCTGATGAGCCTCTTGGCTTGAGACAGACTTTAGATTATTTATGCAGCTAAGGGCGGGGCATTGGCAAAGTCATTAGAGCGTCGGAAAAATGCTTCGCAGCATATGTTCCGGCTTTTTAAATTCTGAATTCAAATCCAGCTGAGGACCACTTTGCTTTCATCCTTTCATAGTTGATAAAATAAAGTACCTACAAAAGAACTGGAGTCGATATAATCGACTTCCTCCTCCCAAAATTGTTTGTCTAAGGCCTAAATAAGATATTATTTACGCAGCTAATTTTGTTTCCTTCCCAAACAACTCGTGATTTGAAACCTAGATCAATAATCATTTTAAAGAAGAAAGAAGAGCTTACGTGGAATATCAATTTATTCTTCCTCGGTAAACTACTGCGTAGGTGATAATTAGCCTACTATAAATAAATATAAATCAAAGAAGAAACCATAGTAATATTGATTTCTAATCTAGGCAGAATCCCAACAAATTTGGGGAAGGACACTGTTGATCAAATCAACCCTAGTACATGGCTGGTACTTTATTTTAAAAACAAAGTTGACGTGGACGGGATTGGAATGATCAATGTAAAGGGCCTTGAGAAATACTGCAATGGCGTTTTGTCCGATGCCTTACCAATTCTGCCAACATAACACCCTAGAACCCATAGTAATATTGGTTTCTGATTTAGACACAAGGTAAAAAAAAAATTTTTTTTTGGGGGGGTGGGGGTCGACTAAATCGACCCCAGTGCATTACTGGTACTTTATTTTATCGACCCCGTAAGGGATGAAAGGCAAAGCTAACCTCAGTAGGATTTGAACTCTAATCGTAAAAGGACGTAACTCTATGCCATAAAGCATGTTATCGGATGCTCCATCGATACTGCCAATCCACCGCCCTTAAATTAATTACATAACCATTGTAAGGCACTTGTAGTTTTTCCACTCTTCCATTTCACTCCTTCATAGAACCCATAGTAATATTTAAAATATATTACTATGGGATCTAGGGCGGTGAATTGACAGTATTGATAGACACCGTGCTTAGCGGCCCTTTACGATCTGAGTTCAAACCCCATCGAGGTTAGCTTTGTCTTTCATCCTTACGGGGTCGATAAAATAAAGTACCAGTAATGCACTGCGATTGATTTAATCGACTTTCCTTTTCCCCCAAAATTGATGGCCTTGAGCCTAAATCAGAAATGATTATTAGCTTTCCTTTGTAATCAACTAATTACGGCCCATCCTACACTCACACACACACACTATACACACGCACAAACATTATACACACGCACACACATACTCACACACATACACATACATACTCACACGCACACACACACACCCCTACACACACATACACGCATACACACACACATACACACGCGTGTGTGTATGCATTATAGTTGCCGCTCTGTCTGTCGCTTCCGAGGACGAGTGCTCAAGTTGATACAACCAACGGAACAGGCTATTCATGAAATTAACATGCAAGTGGCTGAGCATTCCACAGACACATACATCCTTATCAGTGTGACACAGTAAGGGACAAGACTGGCCGCTTGAATTATAGGTACGACTCATTTTTACGAGGCAGCTGAGTGGACTGTAGTAACGCAAAATAAGTTGTCTTCCCGGTTCGGGAATCAAACTCATGACCTTAAAATCGTTAGTCGAACCCTCTAACTACTAAACCAGCATCTTCATTATCAATTCATCCTTTTGGCTTTGTTCATCTTCTGTCGCTCCCCAACTAAATTCTAAAAGAAAGCACTCAGATACAAGAATTCATTTTTTTTTTTTTGTTTCATCGAGGGAGCATTGACAACCGTAATTAACTCGACTTGTATCGTCGCTAGACAACATAACATCGCTTAATTTCATAATCACTATTCTCCTTCTTCTCTCCCCTTTCCTCCTATTCCTCCTCCTCCTTATCATCACCCTCTTCCACCTATACCCCTCCCCTCCTCCACCTATACCCCCCTCATCCTTCTTTATTATTATTATTATTATTATTATTATTATTGTTATTGTTATTCCTTGAATCTCAGTCATTGATGTTGGTTAACTGGAAAGTCCGTTGGATTGAATATCAAGCCACTACCTGCAGCCTCAGATATTCAGGACGTATCGGAGGGTTCTTGCCGTTCCAAGCAAGCATGCCTTTTGAAGCGTTCCAAAAAGCGTGAAGGGGCCGATCTTCTTTAACCATCCCTGGAAACCTTTGGAGATAGTCCCCAGTGCGCCTATGACAATCGGGATCACTTTGACTTCATGGCAGTTCCAAATCCTTTTCACCTCCCACTTTAGGTCCTGGTATCGGTTAATTTTCTCCCTCTCCTTCTCTTGCACTCTCGTGTCGAACGGGCAGGCCACATCCACAATCAGGCACGATCTTTTTTCTTTGTCCACAACCACCAGGTCAGGTCTATTGTGTTCCAGTTTTTTGTCCGTCTGTATCCTAAAATCCCACAGCACCTTCACCTGACTGTTCTCCATCACCGCCTCTGGCCTATGCTCATACCATTTCTCAGAATGTGGTAGATTGTTTACTTTGCACAGGTGCCAGTGGATCACCCTGCCCATCACATCGTGTCTCCAGCCCTTATAGTGGGTCTGGGCTAGGTGTTTACACTCGGACACAATGTGAGCCACAGTCTCCTCTCTCTCTCCACAGATCCTGCACAGTGGGCTAGCCTCCTCCTTGTAGATATGGTGCTTCAACCACTTCGTTTTGAGGGCCTGCTCCTGCGCAGCCATTAGCATTCCTTCTGTAGCCTTTTTGAGGTCTCCTCTTCTCAACCAGTTCCATGTCTGTGGATCTCTAAATTCAGTTTTCTCAGAGAAGGTACTATGAAGGGATTTTCCCTTAAGGCTGCTCTTCCTCCTTGATGTTATTTCCTCCTTGGACATCCCCTGGCCTACTGTCCCCTCCTTCAGTACAGCTCTGAGCATTGGCTCCTTACTATAGGTCACGTATTTGTATAGGTTGTTTTTCTCCATCTGAACACAGTCCTCTATGCTGATAAGACCTCTTCCACCCTCAGATCTCCTTAGGTAGAGTCTATCGACATCACTCCTCTTGTGGAACATGTTGTAGATAGTCAATAGCTTCCTAGTCTTCCTATCCATTTCTTTTTGTTCAGCAACATTCCATCTCAGAATTCCCGCACTGTACCTAATAATAGACACAGCTCGGGAATTTACTGCGCTTATGGCATTTCTGCTGTTCAGATGTGACTTCAATACGCTCCTTACTCTCCGAATGTATTCAGTTCTTAACAATTCCTTCATTTTTTTGTTCTTTATGCCATCAGCCTCCAGAACGCCCAAATACTTGTATCCTTCCTCAGAGTCAATTTCCTTTATCATCTCACCTGTTGGTATCTGGATCCCGTTACTTCTGCTCAACCTACCCCTCCTCATCACAATGACTCCACATTTACCAATACCAAACTGCATACATATATCACTGCTGAAAATACGGACAGTGTCAACAAGCACATCCAACTCCTTCTCACTTTTCCCGAAGAGCTTAAGATCGTCCATGAAGAGGAGGTGATTGATGGTAAGCTCTCCCCTTCCCAACTTGTATCCTGCTCTCACTTTTCGCAGCATAATGGTCAAGGGCATCAGGGCAAGGACAAACAACAGAGGGGACAGGCTATCTCCCTGGAAGATACCTCTCTTGATCTTCACGCTTCCCAAGGATACTCCAGTTGATGTCAACTCTGTCTCCCAGGACCCCATACTCCTGCCCAGCAACTGTCTGATGTTATCTGCCACCCTGAAGATCTCCAGGCTTTTGGTGATCCAGGAATGAGGCACCATGTCAAATGCCTTTCTGTAGTCTATCCATCCCATGGCAAGATCAGTGTGTCTCCTCCTGCAATTCCCCATTACCATCTTATCAATAAGCAACTGGTCCTTTGTACCACGTGACTTCTTTCGGCATCCTTTCTGTTCGTCCGGCAACAAGTTGTTTGTGTGGAGGTGATGGTAGATTTCCTCAGACACAATGCTCGTCAACAGTTTCCACATTACGGGCAGACATGTGATAGGTCTATAGTTGGTAACATCATTACCCTTGATTCGGTCTTTCATTATCAGAACTGTGGTACCTTTTGTCAACCACTCTGGCACCTCACCCGACACCAAGCAGTCATTGAACATGGCCGTCAGCTTCGGGTGGAGGGATGTTAAATGTTTAATCCAATACCCCTGCACACCATCTGGGCCTGGTGATTTCCAGTTGGTTAGTTTTTTGGCTTGCCCCTTAAGAGTTTCAACTGTGATACTCAAATCAGTCTGTTGCTGTGCCTGCTCACCGATCTCCCTCTGTACTGTCTCAATCCACCCTGCCTGGGCATTGTGTCTAACATCCTGCTCCCATATTCCTCTCCAGAATGTTTTAGCTTGTTCCGCCCCAGGGATCAAGTCGGTGCCTCTTTCTTTCCCCTCAAGCTGTCCAAACAGCATCTTCTGGTTGTTGTCGAACATGCGGTTCTGTTTATACTGATTATTATTATTATTATTATTATTATTATTATTATTATTATTATCATCATTATTTTTAAAAAAAATCTAAATATAGATATTTAACACGTGCACGCACACACACACACACACACACACACTCTCTCTCTCTCTATCTCTCTCTCTCTCTCTCTCTCTTTATATATATATATATATGTATATGTGTGTGTCTATGCATATATAAATATATATATATATATATATATATATATATATATATATATATATATATATATATATATATATATATACCGAATCTATGTATGCATATATTGTGTGTAACTATGAGTGTTTTATGTAAATCTACTATTTATGTTTCACTAGGTATATAACAGAGCTGTCTATTTTGTTAACACATTGTAGCATTGATTCTGATATGTTTTGTCTACTTTTAAGTTGTTTGACGCCACAAGTGGCATTCACCATTACAGATTGTCTTTCTATTGTTCAGACGCCATTTTATCGACATATATTTTTCAAATCTTTTTAAGGTTTCCTTTTAATTGTGCGACTTATTCTGTTTTCTTCTGTGAAATCTGTAAAAACGGATGTTCAGATTTTTTATCCCAGCCTTTACAACAATCAATTCCATATTTCGGTTAATCCTCACTAAATCCTCATACCTTATGGTGAGATTATGTTAATAATTAACAACTGTTAAAACCTATTGTTACAAGAAATATCTTTCAGAAAAATACAAAAAAAAATCAAAACAAAAACGAAACAAAAAAAATGAAATGACAATATTTATTTTCATAACATTTCTGACAGCGTTCATTGCTTCATTTTATATATTTTATTTCTTCGGAACTAAATTGTAAGCTTGTTTTTTTTTTTTGACATAATACAGTTTGTTTTCCATGTGAGTAAAGATATTTCTTTTGTTATGTTTTCTATATTTGAAAATCATTTTTAAAATCCATTTTCTTTTTTTTTACCTGTCCTTTCGTTACAAATTTCAATTATTGGTTTTCCTATTTCCTCAAATTTGTGAAAATGCCAAAATTTCCAGCTGGGGGAATAACATTTTCCATTTGACATCTAATCTTGTTGAGGCACAGCTCTCTCTAGTGTTAATGTCTTAGAACCAAATAAAGAGGAAGTCTCCTGAGAGGGATTATTGCATTTTCATGTCCTCGTTGTGTTTTGTCTTATTGACGTAACAAATAAGATGACAGCCAAGAGAATATAATAATAAAAACAACAAAGAAAAGAATACATCAGTCATAATAATAATAATAATAATAATAATAATTGTTTCTACTTTTGGCACAAGGCCAGCATTATCCAGTGCATTACTGGTACTCTATTTTATCGACCCCGTAAGGATGAAAAACAAAGTGAACCTCGGCGGGATTTGAACTGACTATAAAGGGGCGTAACTCTATGCTGCAAAGCATGGCGTCCGACCTTCTACCGATACTGTCAATCTCCCGCCAGTAATAATAATAATAATAATAATAATAATAGAAGACGCACGAGGTGACGGAGGTCATGAAATCGCTCCCGTAAGTTTTGAATTTTTAACATATTTAAATCATTTGTGAAATAACAACTCTTAGTACAAATGCTACGTAAAGCACCCGGCTTGAGCCCCCAAAAATTCGGACCCAAAATATATTGTTATAAGGCTCAAATATTCAAATATTCAACTTTGTATTGTACACTGTATATCCAAAAAAGAAAATGGCTATAAATGGAAGAAGAACCCCCCCCCCTCCTCTCCTCTGTCTACACTATATAGAACAGCCAAACTCACCAACTCCAGAAACTAGATACACCACCCATCCCATCACCTGTGTACACTAAACACAACAGCCAGTTAACGGCATTTTCACCACCACCGCTCACTACGGCCATCATTACCACCATTATCCCATCACCGCCGCCACCACCCCTTCACTCCTTCACTGCTACCACCGCTACAGCACCATCACTACAGTAATACGGTCACATCACCGCCACCACTGCCTCGGTATCGACATCACCACCACCACTGTCTCAGTATCGCTACCGCCGCCAGTCACCCACTTCTTATAGCTGGCTGCTGATAGAATCCCTACTGCTAAAAAAGAGGAAGGCATCAAAATATATAGATAGACTCAAAAGAAAAAAGAAAAAACAAACAACAAAACCAAAGCAGCACAGCAACAACAGCAAAAAACGAGAAAAACAAACAGAGAAAAACAAAAACCAAAAAAAAAACCAAAAAACGTAAAGAAAATAAGAATGAAGAGAGAAGCAGGCGGACGGACAGAGAAGAGGGGGGAAAAACTAAAACTTAAAAAACAAAAACTAAGTCAGACATTCGAACACTACATTACAATGAAACTTATGCTTATTCATTTTTGGGGCCCTTTCTGCCTGTGTGTTTGTTTGTTTATGTGTGTTCGTATACAGCGTGGTGATAATGCCACACAAGGGCCAAGTGGGATGGCGGATCCACAGATGGCTATGTAACCATACATTCGCCAATCCTCGATAAGAGTGTTTAAATATCGAACATAAACAGTTCGAATAACGGTGAAATGGAGACTAGAACGTCATGTGACAGACTCTCACCCAACAGGTGCCCCCTGGCTCAGCAGCAGGAACCTGACTGTCAACCAAATACTGCTGATGTTGGAGGAAGGAGAAGAAGGAAAGGGGCCAGAACCAACTGGACGAAAGAATTGAATAGAACTGTTATGCAATGTTACCTGAAAAGTAACCCCAAGGAGAGGGGCTACAGGAGACGGATGCATAACATCTGGAACGAGATTGGTTTATTTAAATTAGATGAACAAAAATTGGCCGGGCAGGCTCGGGTAATAAGAACTAATGGGTGGATAAGCGAGCTGGAACTGGAGGAACTGAGCAGAGAGAATGGCTTGGAGATGGCGGGTGTAGTATGCCAGACAAGCGAGCCAGTGGGAAATGAAGGTGAAGAGGTCCTGAGAACGGAGGAACCACCCGAAGCAGACAATGATCTGAATACTGAGATAAATAATACCTGGAACAGAGATACGGCCACTGAGGAGATGAATGCTGACGGGCTAGGACAAGATTCGGTTGACATCCTAAATTTAGTGGTAGATGAATTGAACAATGATAGTGGGAGACCTATGAACCTAAGATTTGTAGACAGGAAAAAGTTAAAAGAAACAACAGCTAAGGTAAACAAAGTCATCCCATACCTTGAGGCGAGGAGCCTTCACCAGTGCAACACTATCCTCAAAGCAACAGCAAATACGATGAGGAAACTACTTGGTATAAAAGCGAGAGGAAACAACAGACAAGAAAGAGCAGAGCCGTGGTGGAAGAAGCGACTGAGTGGGCAAATCGGGGAAATGAGAAATGACATAGGAAAGCTTGAGTCACTACTGAATGGGACACTAAAAAACATAGGCACTAAAAATAGACTGGAAATAAAATACAAAACTAGGAGGAAAAAGCTAAATATTATCATAGAGGAACTGAAGCAACGCATTGTAGCAAAGAGTGCAAAAATCAGGCGATACGAGAACAGAGTCAGTCAGTATAAACAGAACCGCATGTTCGACAACAACCAGAAGATGCTGTTTGGACAGCTTGAGGGGAAAGAAAGAGGCAACGACTTGATCCCTGAGGCGGAGCAAACTAAAACATTCTGGAGAGGAATATGGGAGCAGGATGTTAGACATAATGTCCAGGCAGGGTGGATTGAGACAGTACAGAGGGAGATCGGTGAGCAGGCACAACAACAAACTGATTTGAGTATCACAGTTGAAACTCTTAAGGGGCAGGCCAAAAATCTAACCAACTGGAAATCACCAGGCCCAGATGGTGTGCAGGGGTATTGGATTAAACATTTAACATCCCTCCACCCGAAGCTGACGGCCATGTTCAATGACTGCTTGGTGTCGGGTGAGGTGCCAGAGTGGTTGACAAAAGGTACCACAGTTCTGATAATGAAAGACCGAATCAAGGGTAATGATGTTACCAACTATAGACCTATCACATGTCTGTCCGTAATGTGGAAACTGTTGACGAGCATTGTGTCTGAGGAAATCTACCATCACCTCCACACAAACAACTTGTTACCGGACGAACAGAAAGGATGCCGAAAGAAGTCACGTGGTACAAAGGACCAGTTACTTATTGATAAGATGGTAATGGGGAATTGCAGGAGGAGACACACTGATCTTGCCATGGGATGGATAGACTACAGAAAGGCATTTGACATGGTGCCTCATTCTTGCATCACCAAAAGCCTGGAGATCTTCAGGGTGGCAGATAACATCAGACAGTTGCTAGGCAGGAGTATGGGGTCCTGGGAGACAGAGTTGACATCAACTGGAGTATCCTTGGGAAGCGTGAAGATCAAGAGAGGTATCTTCCAGGGAGATAGCCTGTCCCCTCTGTTGTTTGTCCTTGCCCTGATGCCCTTGACCATTATGCTGCGAAAAGTGAGAGCAGGATACAAGTTGGGAAGGGGAGAGCTTACCATCAATCACCTCCTCTTCATGGACGATCTTAAGCTCTTCGGGAAAAGTGAGAAGGAGTTGGATGTGCTTGTTGACACTGTCCGTATTTTCAGCAGTGATATATGTATGCAGTTTGGTATTGGTAAATGTGGAGTCATTGTGATGAGGAGGGGTAGGTTGAGCAGAAGTAACGGGATCCAGATACCAACAGGTGAGATGATAAAGGAAATTGACTCTGAGGAAGGATACAAGTATTTGGGCGTTCTGGAGGCTGATGGCATAAAGAACAAAAAAATGAAGGAATTGTTAAGAACTGAATACATTCGGAGAGTAAGGAGCGTATTGAAGTCACATCTGAACAGCAGAAATGCCATAAGCGCAGTAAATTCCCGAGCTGTGTCTATTATTAGGTTCAGTGCGGGAATTCTGAGATGGAATGTTGCTGAACAAAAAGAAATGAATAGGAAGACTAGGATGCTATTGACTATCTACAACATGTTCCACAAGAGGAGTGATGTCGATAGACTCTACCTAAGGAGATCTGAGGGTGGAAGAGGTCTTATCAGCATAGAGGACTGTGTTCAGATGGAGAAAAACAACCTATACAAATACGTGACCTATAGTAAGGAGCCAATGCTCAGAACTGTACTGAAGGAGGGGACAGTAGGCCAGGGGATGTCCAAGGAGGAAATAACATCAAGGAGGAAGAGCAGCCTTAAGGGAAAATCCCTTCATAGTACCTTCTTTGAGAAAACAGAATTTAGAGATCCACAGACATGGAACTGGTTGAGAAGAGGAGACCTCAAAAAGGCTACAGAAGGAATGCTAATGGCTGCGCAGGAGCAGGCCCTCAAAACGAAGTGGTTGAAGCACCATATTTACAAGGAGGAGGCTAGCCCACTGTGCAGGATCTGTGGAGAGAGAGAGGAGACTGTGGCTCACATTGTGTCCGAGTGTAAACACCTAGCCCAGACCCACTATAAGGGCTGGAGACACGATGTGATGGGCAGGGTGATCCACTGGCACCTGTGCAAAGTAAACAATTTACCACATTCTGAGAAATGGTATGAGCATAGGCCAGAGGCGGTGATGGAGAACAATCAGGTGAAGGTGCTGTGGGATTTTAGGATACAGACGGACAAGAAACTGGAACACAATAGACCTGACCTGGTGGTTGTGGACAAAGAAAAAAGATCGTGTCTGATTGTGGATGTGGCCTGCCCGTTCGACACGAGAGTGCAAGAGAAGGAGAGGGAGAAAATTAACCGATACCAGGACCTAAAGTGGGAGGTGAAAAGGATTTGGAACTGCCATGAAGTCAAAGTGATCCCGATTGTCATAGGCGCACTGGGGACTATCTCCAAAAGTTTCCAGGGATGGTTAAAGAAAATCGGCCCCTTCACGCTTTTTGGAACGCTTCAAAAGGCATGCTTGCTTGGAACAGCAAGAACCCTCCGATACGTCCTGAATATCTGAGGCTGCAGGTAGTGGCTTGATATTCAATCCAACGGACTTTCCAGTTAACCAACATCAATGACTGAGATTCAAGGAATAACAACAATAATAATAATATAAATAATAAATAATAATAATAATGATTTCTTTATTAACCACAAGGGTTTACATAAAGTAGACATTAAGGACAGTGCAGGACAATACAGGACGGTACAAATGGGAATTTCTGCATGTAAAGAACAAAAACAGAGGATGTAACAAAAAAATAACAATGAAAAATTCCCCAATAGGGGGGAGACTTCGGAGGGACATTTGTGGAGAAAGCCCAGTAAAAGGCCACAGTGACCCTGACCACCAAGGCAAGTGCCCTCTCCCAGTTTTCCACCTTTAATTTACAGATACGTACTCAGAGTAGGCCCATTCACTCGGGCCATTCTTGCTTCTCTCACCCATCTTTCAACAAAGTGCTGGGAAGAGAGCACTTCCCTCTCTACCCTGATTTTCCTTTTCAAATGAAATTTGAAAAAGTTAATCAGGGCATCACCGAAGAGGTAAGTGCTCGTCTTCATCCCTTTCAAGCGTGTCCACCATACTATCTCTTTCGCCATGGCCACCAGACAGATAAAAACTGCCTGCCCTTGCCGGCTAAAGGAAGAGGGCGGGGCAATCCTCACGATGGACTCAGATGATAGCCGGATCCGTCCTACACGCGACAGCAGGTGTTCGACATAAACCCACAAGTCAGCAATTTTCGGACGCAGGACGGTTTCGTCGCCCTGCGCGCATCTCGGACATGCTCGGCTGACGGCACCTCCATGCCTGTAGAGTTTATCCCGAACTGGCAAAGCTCCTCGGTAGCACTGCCAGGCCAGGGATTTCTGGAAGTTGTCCATAGGCCCCGGCCCGAAAGTCCTTCCGAAGAGATTGGCTAGTTGATTTTCGTCGACGCCTAGAGTTTCCACAAGTACGTCATCGCTCTTCCCCTCCACTAATCCTCTATAGAACGCCGAGGTGGAGTTTCCACCGATCACATTGCCCGATTGGTCGAGGGCTGTGAGCGCCTGAAGACATTCCAGTCTCCAGGCGCTCCCTCTCGGTCTTCGCTTGACCCAGGACTGCAGCTCCGTCAAGGAAACGAGCTGGGGAAATACGTGTCTAGCAAACGGCGACCACACCTGATCACCGTCGAGGAAGAGGTGGAGACGTCGTAGCATGAGCGCGTGTCTGCGCATTATCAGCCACGGCATGCCCAGCCCTCCACGTAGCGGGTGTTGACAGCAGATGGACCGCCTGACCATCGCAGCGCGTCCCTTCCACAAAAAGCGAAAGAGCAAACGCTCCAGCGCAGTCAGGCGAGGCTTAGGACAAGGTACGACGGTCAGGCGGTAGCAGATGACAGACGCGATGTACGCGTTAGCCACCTCCGCTCGACCTTTCAGGGATAGCTTCCTCTCCGCCCATTTCTGGGTGAGAGAAGCCACCCTGCTCGTCACCTCGTCCCAGTTTTTGTCCGTCTGGAGGTCCGGACCGAACCAGACCCCTAGCAATTTAACCGGTCCGTCCGTCCAGCGTCCGACGACGCTGTTGGACGGCATGGACCTGCCTCTCCAGGTGCCGAGCTGCAGGCCCATTGACTTTTCCTGGTTGATCACTGCTCCTGTCACCGCTTCGTATTCTCTTAGTGTAGTGCCGATCGCCTCGATGTGTTTGCCGTTCGACACCACTACGGTGACATCGTCCGCATATGCTGACACGGATCTTCCGCATCCTAGTTCGCGCGGGACGCCCCTCAACGTCTCCAGCTTGTGCAGTAATGGCTCGAGAGTCAATACGTACAAGAGGGACGAGAGGGGACATCTTTGGCGGACCGAGCGCATGATGTTGAACGGTTCCGACAGGTGACCGTTCACTCTCACCACAGAGCAGATGTCGCTGTGCATGGCAGCGATCCAGCCTCTGAAGACAGGCCCAAAGCCAGCCGCCCTCAGGACTGCCGCTAGGTAACGATGGTCGACCCTATCGAAAGCTTTCGACTGATCTTGTAGTAAGACGCCTCACGCCTCTTGATAGAACAACCCTAGTTATCTCCCGCTGGTTGAGAACGCGAGAAATAAAACAGACAGCCACTGGAAAGCAGACTGATCACACGCCAGAAACCAGCCTCTGTACCACACCATTGTTTGTGCTACATCAAAAATAAACATATATTTCATCTCTAATTTCTGCTGTTGAAATCATTATTATGTCACAGTATGGATTATAACATCTATAATCCATACTGCTAAAGTGGTGACCGACTTAAGAATTTAACGCAGCCCTTCTTTTTCATTCAGTTGAACTTTTATTGCCACGTTGCCGGCCTTTTTCGCAACTTGCGAAGATACAATATATTCCTTTCAAAGTTTTTTTTGAAAAATTAGCAGTATTTCAAAAACTTTTTGCTACACTCGACAACAACAACGACAGCAGCAGCAGCGACAACATTGTTTAACCACTGACCAAAACAGGGAATAGTGAGTGGCAGCTTCATAGCCTTACCGACGCAAACCACCACACATCGGAAATTTCAAAACGATTCATTCGTGTAAATAATTTAAAGCAGCCCTTTTTATTCACTTGAATATTTCACTGCCGTTGCCAACCTTTTCGCAACTTACAGAAAAAAAAAAAAAAAAAAAAAAAAAAAAAAGAGAATTTTTCCAAGGTGGTGTTGCGTTCCTTCCCCGTTTTGTAATTTCCGACGGGGACATTTTTGGAACTGCGTGTGTGTTCCATGACTGATCAAGAGAGAAGAGAAGAAACTTTTTTTGTGAACATTACTGCCCCGCAGGGGATATACATGCCTTACCTTTTTCTAAGGGATTTTTAGCCACTGGCTACATTTGTTGATATCCAACGTGGATATATTCTAAAACAAACATTTCTTTTCCTCTTTTTTACCTTATTTGATTTGGCTGGTTCGTTGAAGCAACACGAGGGGACAGACGTTGAAGGAAAATTTTTTTTAAAAAAGATATATATATGTATTTTATGTATTTTTCATATTTCCTAATGTTTTGAATGTCTGTTTCTTTTTGACCTTTAACTTTTTCTCAATTTTGGCTGTTCGCTTTTCACTGTACGAGGGTACATTAATTGCTGTTTAGATATATATGTACATATATTTTTTTTAATTTTAAACGTTACCATGAATGTGCCACATTTGCCCGCCTTTACTGGAAAACCTAAGATGTGGTTTGCCCAGTTACAGGCGTATTTTACGGTCTGTAAGACCGAATCTGACCAGCGCCTCGCTGTACTGATTAGCGGACTTCCCCCTAATATAGCAGATTCGGTCCAAGACCTAATTACAGACCCCCCCCCCCTCTGACTTAACGTATGAGTCTTTGAAGGGCGAGATTTTGAGGAGGAATTGTAAGTCGGTAGAGAGTCGTTTTCGGTCATTGATCGAGGACGAACGATTAGGTGACAGGACCCCTACCGCTTTTCTCCGGCATTTGCGGGATTTGAGCGATTCCCAAGATCAGGATAGCCCTTTCCTGAAGCAATTGTTCTTCTCTTGCCTACCTCAAGAGGTACAGGCGATCCTAGCCCATATGCTAGAGGTAAATACCCTCGATCACATTGCTGTCTCTGCTGACAAAATTGTAGAAGTGACGAAGAGAGACACTTCGAAGCCAAAGTACGTTGCTTCCTCTTCTCTTCCTCAATCACGCTCATCAGCGTCTGATGACAAATTAATCACCACAATGGAAGCACTTGACTCGTCAAATGGCAGAGTTGTGCCAGGAATTCAGGTTTTTTGGACGGCAGAGGAGCCGCTCACGACGTTATTCAACTCCTCGCCACCGTAGCCCTTCCAACACACCAGAAACACCATATTGTTATTACCATGACAGATATGGTAAAAAAACCGCCCATTGTAGGCCTCCTTGTGCTTACGAGGGAAAAGACAACCAGAGTCACTAACGGCGGATAGTGCACTCTGCGAAACAACATCCAACCGCCACTTTTTCATTGAGGACCTGCTGTCAGGTAGAGCTTTCCTGGTTGACACAGGTGCAGTTTGTTCAGTATGGCCTGTGTGTTGTATGAAGGAGACTCCCCCTGAGACACCTATTGAGTTGCAGGCAGTAAATTGTTCGCCGATTCGAACTTTCGGACAAATCTCGTTACCTTTGCAGTTTCGTAATCTGCGGCGCGAGTTTAAATGGATATTTACTGTCGCTGCCTTGCCGTATCCGATTCTAGGCGCGGATTTTCTCCACCATTTTTCATTGCCGGTGGACCTCCGTCGTAAACGCCTAATTGATGGCATCACTGGATTAACTGTTGTTGGCAAGGCAGCAGGAGTTCCAACGGTTAGCCCGACCTTTTTTCTTGCTAACACCGGTGATCCTTACCATGCGTTGTTGAACTCGTTCCCGCAACTGACTCGGGGAAATTTTCGAGTTGATGAACCAACTCATATCACGGAGCACTTCATATCTACAACTGGTGCTCCCGTTTTTTCTCGTCCTCGTCGCTTGCCTCCGGACAAACTCAAAGCAGCACGATCAGAGTTTGATCATATGCTGCAAATGGGGATTATTCGTCCGTCCACGAGCCCGTGGGCTCCCCATTACACATGGTACCGAAAGCGAATGGCGATTGGAGACCTACTGGAGATTATCGACGCCTAAATTCGATAACGGTACCGGACCGTTATCCTATCCCTCATCTGCAAGACTTTGCGTCTTCGTTGCAGGGATGCAAGATATTCTCCAAACTGGATTTAATTCGTGCGTACCATCAAATTCCTGTCCATAAAAATGACATTCCAAAAACGGATATAGTTACGCCATTTGGGTCATTCGAGTTTTAGACTATCCCGTTCGGATTAAGGAATGCCGCTAGTACTTTTCAGCGGTTTATGGATGAGGTTACTCGCGGCCTCGATTTCGTCTATACCTATATTGACGACCTGCTCATTGCTAGTTCTTCTCAAGAGCAACATACGCACCATTTGAATCTTCTTTTCCGCCGATTGAAGGCGTATAACGTGCAGCTTAATGCACCCAAATGTGTTTTTGGTGCTGAGTCACTGACTTTCTTGGGTCACGTCATCGATGCTGACAGTATTCGACCCCGGCCTGAGCGAGTTAAGGTCATAGAGGATTTGCCTCCACCGACCTCACTACGTCAGTTACGCCAGTTCTTAGGTCTGATTAACTTTTATAGGCGTTTCGTGCCAAATTGTGCAAAATTGCTTTTCTCCCTGACAGAAATTTTGAAAAATTGTCGGAGGAAGAACAAAGATATTTCTTTGACAGACACTCAACTTGCTGATTTTCAGCACAGCCAAAACTGCTTTGGCTAATGCTTCGTTACTGACTCACCCGGTACCCGGTGCAAAGCTAACGCTTTGTGTTGATGCATCGGATATCGCTGTGGGCGCAGTACTACAGCAAAACATCAATGGTTACCAGCAACCGCTGGAGTTTTTTTCCAGAAAGCTGAAACCTGCTGAGACGCGCTACAGCACCTTTGGAAGAGAGCTTTTAGCCATCTATTTGGCCGTGAAACATTTTTCACATGTGACAATTTACTATCCTCACTGACCATAAACCATTGACTTTTGCTTTGAGAGCGAAGGCTGATAAATACTCGCCCAGAGAGACGAGACACCTTGATTTCATCTCGCAATATACGAGTGATATCCAGCACATTCCGGGTTCACTAAATACAGCGGCCGATGCTTTGTCCCGCTTACCCGTGACAGCGATCTCGTCACCCTCTGACATAGATCTGACTCGTTTGGCTGCGGATCAGCCTCCCCTTGAGTCATTGGATGTTACATAGCCTGAGTTTGCGAATTGCGAGATGAAATACTTGCCTCTGTCGACTGCAGTTGACCAAATTCTCTGCGACGTCTCTTTGGACGTGCCTAGGCCCTTCGTTCCAGAGAATCATCGTCGGACCGTGTTTCTGGCATTACATAGTATCTCGCATCCAGGATCTTCTGCTACAGCAAAGCTCATATCAGCTAGATTTTTCTGGCCAAATATGAGGCGTGAAATTGCTGCTTGGTGCCGTTCCTGCGTCGCTTGCCAGAGATCAAAGGTCCATCAACACGTCAAGGCTCCCCTGGGTACCTTTGCTAACCCAGGTGCGCGTTTTTCACATATTCATATTGACATAGTGGGACCTTGGCCTGTCAGCGATGGTTTTTCTTATCTGCTGACCGTCATTGACCGTTTTTCGAGATGGCCTGAGGCCATCCCTTGAAAAACATCACCGCGGAGACAACAGCACATGCTCTTGTGTCTGGATGGATCTCTCGTTATGGAGTTCCATCCACAATAACTACCGACCGTGGACGACAGTTCGAGTCGAGCCTTTTCCTCGAGCTGTCAAAATTAATTGGTGCTAAACGCATTAGAACTACGGCGTACCATCCCGCTTCGAATGGTATGGTGGAGCGTTTTCACCGACAACTGAAGGCCTCCTTAATGGCCTCAATGGACTCGGCGCATTGGAGCGAGTACCTCCCTATTGTGCTACTAGGGATTCGGTCAACGGTGAAGGTCGACTTTGGATTTTCACCGGCCGAAGTACTATACGGTGCCCCTCTGACGTTGCCCGGGCAAATGCTTGCTCCTATCGATCTTGATGCGCAAGATCACGCTTCCTCCGTGTCCCGTTTGCGCTCCTATTTCCAGGATCTGCCGCCAATGGACACTAGGAAACAAACTGTCAAGACTGCTGTCCCGAGGGGTATTGCCTCGTGGACGCATGTCTTTGTAAGGAAAGATTCTGTGAAGCCACCGCTCACATAGCCTTACACTGGACCTTACCGTGTCTTAGCGCGCTCGGCTAAGCATTTCACGTTAGATATTAAGGGGTCCAGGGAGACGGTTACAATAGACAGGCTTAAGCAGGCGCACCTTGACACGGACGCTGTGGTTCCTGATCCACGAACCCCTTCGTATTTGCCTGTTGAGCGAACGCCTGTTCCTGAACCACCATCATCGCCTGTCCCTACACCACCACCATCGCCACGTTACAAGACCACGACCCGTTCACGTCGTAGGGTCCACTGGCCCAAAAGATTTTGCAGCACCGTCTATATTTAGACAATGTTAGCTGCACCTTTTTTTTTTGCCTCTGTGTTTCTACTTTTTCTTTGCCTTGTTTTTTATGCATGCATGTTGTTGTTGTTTTTAACATTTTTCAAATCCTTGTTCTGGATTCAATTTTTGGTAGAGCGAATAACTCCCCCTTGTTCCATTGTTCGCCATCTTACTCCACATGTGAGTAATGACATCGATTTTCGCTGATTTGAAAATCTGGCAGGGGATACTGTAGTAAGACGCCTCACGCCTCTTGATAGAACAACCCTAGTTATCTCCCGCTGGTTCAGAACACGAGAAATAAAACAGACAGCCACTGGAAAGCAGACTGATCACACGCCAGAAACCAACCTCTGTACCACACCATTGTTTGTGCTATATCAAAAATAAACATATATTTCATCTCTAATTTCTGCTGTTGAAATCATTATTATGTCACTCGTGTCTCAATAACATCTATAATCCATACTGCTAAATTCTAAATTGATCAAGGATCCACCCGTGCCAGGTTCCCTAGCTACCCTCTCTACGATATATCGCATGAGGTGGAGGTTGTCGTGGATGGATCTGTCGGGAATGGCGCATGTCTGCGCCTCTCCCACCAGACCACCAACGACAAGCGCCAACCTCTTTGCTAGCACCTTGGCCAAAATCTTGAACTCTGTGTTTAGCAGAGTTATGGGCCTGAAATTATCTATGTTATCTCCCTTGTTCGGATCCTTTCTCAGCAGTGCCACCGCTCCTCGGCTCACAGAACTGGGAATTCTCCCGTTCTGTTGCCAGTTGCAGTAGACGTCCGCCAAGAGGCCTCCGAACAAGTCTGGCATCAGTACGTGAAGTTCATAGGGCAGACCATCCAAACCAGGCGATTTACCCCTTGTGCAGCCAGTCATGCCTCCCTTACTTCAGCGGCTGTTATCGGCTTTTCGCAACACTCCGCCTCAGTGGCCGAGAGCCGCGGCAGTCCGTCGAGGTAGACACTAAAGTCCATCCCTCGACCCGGACCACCGCTGCCCTCGAACAGCTGAGTGAAGTGTCGCTGAAAAGCTTCACACATTTGCCCGGGATCGAGTAGCATGCGCCCGTCGTGGTCCACCAAAGACCGGATCGTGGCTTTGTTGCCACGACGCGCCTCCGCCACTCGGGCCCATTGAACGGCTTTCGTCCCCTCGTATCTGAGAGCACGCACCCTAGCTCTGACAACGCAGCCTTCGTGCTTTGCATTGAAGAATTGGTCAAGGGCCAATTTCGCCGCAAGCGCGTCGGTCGCAATGCCTTTGCTAAGCGCCTCGTCTAATTTTCTAACTAGGTCTCCCTCTGCTCTATTTTTCTCTATTGCTAAAGCCTTACTAAACCTAATGGATTCTATTCTAATCGCTCTTTTCAGAGCAAACCACCACTTGTTGTTGACGATGGCCCCCGTCAACGCCCGCTTAACTAGCTCGCTAATCCGGTCTCTGTAGGCCTTGCGCGCTGGTAAGGACGCGTTTAGCTGCCAGTAGCCGGGTCCTCGTCTATGAAGTCTATCTAAGTCAAGCACACAGATCACGAATTTGTGGTCCGTGTAGCTGACTAACTTGAATTGTGGACAGCCTATGCTAGACCTATCTATTTCCCTACAAAATCCTCTATCTAGATATGATCTGGATGACCCTATCCGATTTGTCCAAGTCCACATTGGCACATTCGAGAAATCCAATCGGTACCTGTCAGACAGTTCAAAACGCCTGAGCAGGTTGGTGAGGCTCTTGCACCCTCCACCCCTATCCGCTAATCCCACACAGTCCCAGCGTGCATCTAAGATCCCGTTCCAGTCGCCCACTAACACTAAAGAGCGGGACGTTCCAAGAAAGGTCTACAGACGCCGGAAGAAATCAGGCCACCCTGCTCCTGTCGGGGCATAGACGGCCACTAGCCTGAAAGCTTGCCCGTCTTCGCTGGTCACGTCCAGCACCACCAACTTACCCTCTGGTTCCAGGAAGATGGCCCGTATGGCGAGATCCAAACCTCTCCGAAAAAGCATAGCAACTCCTCCCCCCGATCCAGGACGGCTGGGAGATGCGTACACATCGTAGCCGCCGAAGATCGGTGCGAAGGCCCCTGCTTCGGAGATTATGGCCTCGCTGATGGCCACTACATCTATGTTTAGTGACCTGAGGTCGTTGAGCAGGTGACCCTGCTTCCATGACGACCCCAAGCCACGCGCATTTATGCTGCCTATTCTGAGTGAGGTCATGTTTAAAATAGAGTGGAAAGATGGGAAAAACCACTTACCGTACTTTTCGTAGAGGAAGGATGGTTTCTCCATCCCTTTTCACTTGATCGTCTGGTGAAGGGACCGTTGAATCGTCCCTTCGGCTGGTCGTCGGCTCTTCTATGAGTATGTCCGAATATACTCTCCGGTTGAGAGTCCCTCCTAGGTCTCTGAAATCACCAATGCGTTGGGGAATTTCGTTTTAATGTTTGTGTATTGTTTCTGTGCTATTTTTAGCAGTCTTATGTTCGTTGGCGTTTTGATTAGTGCTGGTATTATGTAGTCGTGCTGTGAAATGCCTGTGTGTTCAATTATGTAAGTCATTAGTTTCTTGTTGTGTGTATTTATTGCCGTGCATTTGTTTTTCTGGGGGTGGGTGTGGTTCTGCTATTTTCTTGTCGTTGTTGCTGGGTGTGTGTGTTTTGTTGTTCTGTTTGCGATGTTGGTGCTTGTGGTGGTGGTGTTGAAGGTGTTGTTGTTGGCGGTGGGGTTGTCGCCGGTGGTGATGGTGGTGCTAGTGTGGGTGGTGATGGTGTTGGTGGTGTTGCTGCTGTGAGTCTCTTTGCAGTAGCCTTTACTCTTTTTTCATTTCTTTCCTCCTTTTTCGAAGGCGACGATGCGCTGCTTCTGCGTTTGTGTCTTCTTGCGACCTTTTGCCATCCCTCTCCCACCTCACACTCCATGTCTGATTCTGTGAGGTCGGGGGGGGGGGGGTACCAGCTCCACTCTTTCACTTGTTGTTGCTGGTGATGTTTGCAGTGGAGTCTCTGTTGCAGCTGCATTTGGTATTGCTGTTGTTGTTGTTGTTAATACTTCCACTGCTACTGCTGTTCTTGATTTCCGTGGTGTGAGTATGGGTGCCACGGACCTATCGTTCCTGGTTGCCGCTTGTCCTGTTGCTGGTAGCCGTGGAGCCGGTTTCGGAAGGAGGGTTTTTTTTCCTTTCTCAGGGTCTTCTCGTTGCAGAAGGCCCTGAGGTGAGTCTTCGATCCACAGCGAAAGCATTTCGGGTGTTTGCCCTCAACACTTATGGGCAGTTGAGTGCCATTATCGAAGTCTATCACATCCGGGATAGCTTCGATGCACTCCTGGTTGGTTTGGATTAACATGGAGGTGCCGACCCAATCTTCTCTTACTTTTTTCTGTACTTGCAGTACAGTTGTTTTGTCCTCGATTTCGACGAGGACAGACGCGGCCATCCAAGAAGGGGCCATCCCGGGGGTACGTGGGTCAGTTTAAACCCTCACAATTTTTTGCCCGCAGTAGGAGGGCACCAACACCATTTCCTCGCTCCTTAGGGTCACTAAGGATTGAGCCTTTGCCTCCTGGGGTGTGGCAAAAGCACGTCTACGGTGGCATATTTCTTGCCTCGGGTGATGTGCGTTTTCCGCTGCCACACAGACCCTAAGGCTTTTTGTATTTGAGCCTCTGTGGCTCTTTCAACCCTACGGGATTTTGTGCTTACTGTACGGTACGTGACTGTACAGTGCTGTTGGTTTCGAAAAAATTTTCGGCTGCCTTGCAGATTGCTCGGTGTCCGGTTTTCGTCATCATCTTCTTCGCTTCCTCTAATTCCTCATTTTTTATGAGGATGGTTTCCAGGTTCTTTGCGATACCTGCAAACGAGATTGGTTTTTCTTTGCTGCTATTGTTGTTGTTGTTGTCGTCAGAGCTGCTGTTACTTTTGTTGTTGCTGCAGGTACTACGACTACTGCCGCCGCCGCTGTTGCTGTGGTTGTTGTTGTTGTTGCTGCTGCTGCTGTTGTTGCCGTTGCTGCTAATGCTGTTGTTGTTTATGCTGCTGCTGATCCTGTTGCGGCTGCTACTGTTGTTTTCCTTGTCACTATTGCTGCTGCTGCTGTTATTACGGCTGCTACTGCTATTATTCCTGACGTCAGACGAATGAAATGAGTTTTCGTATTTCCCGCACACCTTTTTCGTCGTTGTCGTCGTCGTGGAGAAATCTTGCACGCTTTGCACGTGATTTTTCTTTTCTGGCGTCGCTTGCGAAAGAGAAGGGAGGGAGAGAGACACATTTGGAGAAGGGAGGGAGAGAGACAATCTTCTCTCTGCTGTAGTGGCGATTGAGGAAGAAGAAGACGGAATGAGTGGGAGTGACCTATGAAAATTCTTTTTCGTAGCCATGTTTTTTTTTTGTTTAAAATAAATATTGGGCACAAAACCCCAATAAGCGGTTATTTAACCCCGAAGGGCCAAATAACGGGCAGAAAGACCCCTCTCACGAGGAGGAGGGTGTTTTTGTCTACAATTTGGTTAAAGTTTTAAACAATTTACAATTGTTATAGCGGTCAAAATTTACAATACCTTACAGAGCCGAGCCTCCGTCAACCATAGCATTCAAAGATAATAATAATAATAATAATAATAATAATAATGATTTCTGATTAATGCACAAAATCAGAAATTTGGGGAGAGGGGAAAGTCGATTAAATCGACCCCAGTGCGTGACAAGTACTTTATTTTATCGACCCCGTAAGGATGAAAGGCAAAGCTAACCTCGACGGGATTTGAATAATACTAAAAATGCTAATAACCATAACAACAACAACAACAATAATAATAATACTTTCTTTATAATTGACCACAAGGGCCGAACATAGAGGACAAAACAAAAACGGGGACAATGGGTGTTTACATAAATTCGTGTAAATTCAAGTTGCCCTTGTAGGATTAATGAGAACTTCCCCCTCCAAGAGAAATAAAATATAATTCCATTGTGTGAGGCAGAGATTACACTTATCACATAAAATTCTGAAGTTAGCGAATGGTAAGTGGGTATAATGCAGGATCGTTTTAAACAATGTTTTTACTCGCCTTTTCACTCTTTCTGGAACCCTGATATGAAAACCAGCACGGACCTGACAAACAGAGCCTGAAAATTAAAGAAGAAAGGAGTCCTACATAAGATTACTTGGAAGGTACTTGAAAGGTTCAGAGCGTCTGTGAAGAGTTTAAGATATTACAAAGTTTATACAATAATTATTTGAACTTCAAGAACGAATTTTTTAGAGGATGTCTACATCGGAAGACCAATTCCTAGCTAATCACTCAATGAATTCAAATGATTTTCATGCCTCTTAATATTGATTTCTATACTTTCTTAATAACTTTTGGTTTTCCGCACTTATCCACACCTTTGCTACTCAACTCTAAAGCTTAATAAATATAAAT
Source organism: Eledone cirrhosa (assembly GCA_964016885.1). Taxonomy (NCBI): domain Eukaryota; kingdom Metazoa; phylum Mollusca; class Cephalopoda; order Octopoda; family Eledonidae; genus Eledone; species Eledone cirrhosa. Next base: position 374,833,932 of record OZ024743.1, on the reverse strand, counting down.
AAGTCAATATTACTTACCATCACATAATGCTACACACTAATCTACGAACACTAATATTGTCATTTCAATTTTACATCTTTGAATTATTTCCCTTTGTTATACTACGTTTTCGTAAAGAAGCGATTAACACGCCATATTTTTAACGGTGTCATCAAACTCGTTCAACCACTCTTACAATCTGGGTATATGGTCATAATTGGGCATTGAAACCTTAGATAGGGTTTTTGTTCCCTATATGAACATAAATGAATAATATGATATATCAGCTCTCATACCTGATTGAGCAGTGTTTTCCTCTTTCCATTTCCACATCCACCGATATTGTGTGTATGTGAATAAGTTAAACAAGATACAGTTAAAATATGAGCACACAACGTACACATAAATGGCATGACGCCCTCTGCGTTGGTCAGGGCACCATACAGTCTGATTTGCATATCTACTCGAAATCCTCCTTACATTTTAAGGCACCTGATTCCAAAATCCCCATTAAGACGTTCTTGGTTCAGAGTGTGGCAAATAAAGACCCATAATCTAGCAAAACCTAAACTCTCTCCGAGCCCTTCATCAATAATCTATCTTTTCTCTGATCTTTCTAATTTCATCTCAGCTTCTCCACATCAGCGTTTTGTCTACAAAATACTCAAGTATTTCATTAAGGTGTTTTTTTTTATTTTGAATTATCAAGAGCTGGATGAAACCCATTTTCCGGGGAGGAGATGTGTTACTTCTCTCAGAATACAGTACCTTCGTTTGCAGTGAGGCTCCACCTCATAGATTATGGGTTCCCCTTCACAGAAAGTGGGTTCCATCTCACAGAGGATAAATTCTTCTTCACAGAAGATGGGTTCTCCCACTGAGTTAGTTTGTGTATGCGCGCTTGTGTATGTGTGTATATATATGTGTTTGTAGGGGGGGGTGCGTATGTCTGTATGCGTTTTTGTTTGCAAAAGAGGTCGAATGGAGAACGGACAGAGAGGGGGGGGTGAGAGAAAGAAAGGGAGAGAAGAGAGTGAAAGAAAGAGACGGGAAGGGAAAGGGAGCGAGATAAGGGAGAAATAATAGAGATTAGGATTGAATGAGGGAAGGAACGTTTCGATAAAGTGTGTGGGTAGACGTTGCCAGAATAACAGAAAGAAAAAAAAAACGAAAGAAAATCCAGATGAAGACATTAAAAAGATTTAATTCAATATATGACCGGATTATTAAATCGAAACGAATGAATAAATGTAATTGATTTCTTGTTCATATGTGATTATGAAATTAAAGACAGGACTCTCAACAGGTTATAACCATTTAATATTGTTAACGGCCACAAAATGATGAGAAACAACGAGAGAGAAAACAAAACAGGGAAACAAAATGTAAATAAAACTATTACGAATATAATTCAATAACCTGAGCTAATTTAATAACATTTATTATTATTATTATTATTATTATTATTATTATTATTATTATTATTATTATTATTATTATTATCGTCGTCGTCGTTGTTGTTGTTGTTGTTGTTGTTGTTGTTGTTGTTGTTGTTGTAAATTGAAATATTTTTATAGCAGTGGGTTATATTTTCTTAGTTTGGGCACCGTATTTGGTTTCCGCTCTGCTAAACTGAAGAAGTTTTCAATGCCTATATTCTATAATTTATTTGTATATTTATATGCTTATTTATTTATGTGTGTGTGTGTGTGTGTGTGTGTGTGTGTGTGTGTGTGTGTGTGTGTATGCGTGTGTATGACTGTGTCCTTATTTATTTGTTTTTGCGTGTGTGTATGTGTGTGTGTGTATGTATGTGTGTGTATATGTATGGGTATGCATGTGTGTGTATGTGTGTGTGTATGTATGTCTGTGTATGTATGTGTGTGCATGTGTGTGCGTATGGCTGTATCCTTATTTGTTTGTGTGTGCGAGTGTGTACGTGTGACTGTTTGTGTGTATGTGTGTATGTATTTATGGCTGTGTCCTTATTTATTTATTTGTTTATTGTTTGTGTGTGTATATATATGTGTGTATGTGTGTATGGCTGTGTCCTTATTTATCTATTAGTTTATTTATTTGTGTATGCGTGTGTGTATGTCTGTGTGCATGCGTCTTTGTGTGCATATGGTTGTGTCCTCATTTGTTTATTGGTTTGTGTGTGTGTGTGAGTGTGTTTGAGTGTATGTGTGTGTGCGTATGGCTGTGTCCTTGTTTATTTAATTGTATTTCGTCCATTTGTTTATTATTTATATATTTTCATTTGGCAACATAGATGGAATTATAGGAGGAAAAAATGTTACGAAAGATATTAATGAATTGTAAATGTGTTTATCTAATGGTGTTTCTTCTGAGCCACTTCTGTGACTATTTATATATTTGAGCATCTTCAAATTGTGGAACCATTTACAAATGGTTGCTCAACTGTAACGTGTTGTAGGCGTTGATGATTAAATATTTTAAGGGCACTGTAGTTCCGAGTCATTGCACTTTGATGAGTTTGATGAGTGCATTGGTATGAAACACTATGCCTCTTGAGTCACTGTAACTCTGTCAATAAAAAAACAAATATATATATATATTTCGTTTCTGAATTTGTTTAGCAAGATTCTTTATCTGAAAACGTGTGTTGAAACCGATATTGTTATACTTTGGGAGGGTCATGTTGCCAATAAGAAACACACTCACCAGTTGCATTCACTTCAATTAATTATAATAAATTTATAAATTTAGGAATTTATAAATTTCCGGTTGGTTGGTTGGTTCCACAACCAGATGATTGTTTATATATTGTCAAAGTTCTTTCGTCACACATTCTGTGACCTCTTCAGTGACTGGGAATTCTTTTCTTTGTTTTTGTGCCTCTCCTTTGTTCTGTCCTACGCCATCTTGTTTCTGTGTGTGTGTTGTGTGTTCAGTCTGCGCATGCGCCACATCCGCACATATACATATATGATTGTTCTGTAGAATAGGAATTTAATTATATGTTTAAGCTTTGCCAATGCTCCGATTATTCCGAACGGGTGTTATTTTATCGACCACGAAAGGATGAATGGCAAAGTTAACCCCGGCGGGATTTGAACTCAGTCCGTAAAGGGTCGTAACTATACTGGAAAGCATGGCGTCTGACTCTCTACCGATACTGCCAATCCATCTGGTTCCTTACCACAATTCCTTTGTTATATATATATATATATATATATATATATATATATATATATATATATGTATATGTATATATATATATATATATGTATATATATATATAATATATATATATGTATATGTATATATATAATATATATATATAGAGAGAGAGAGATATATAGATATAGATATATGTATATATATATATACTGCCAATCCATAATAATATTATATATATATATATATATATATATATATACTGCCAATCCATAATAATATTATATATATATATATATATATACACAGTTCAAGAGTAACCAATCTTAAAGAGAGAGATGGAGATAGGAGAGGAGAGATTGGTGAATTAGTTAGAAGCCAAAGCGTAAAGGCATGTGCTCAATGTGCAATATGCAGTAGAAAGTAGCTAGGTGGCTGGGTTCATGCAAAAGTTAGGTGAGCAGAGCTGGAAATATTCATTAGTTAAGCAAAACAAGACCACAAATTTCACAAGGAAGACATTATTAAAATATTGTCAACATATTTTAGTTTGATGTAAGGAATGTAGAGAACAACAATAACAACACCAACAATAACAATGTCCGTTTACAATTGTTTCGCTACTCCACATAATATTTCTGGATCAAATGACTATATATCATTATTGATCTGGTTCAGTTGAAAATAATTAACATATTTAAAGACAGAGCGGCTTATCGGAACTTCAAAGGAATATAAATTAAAATAAGGAAAGAATGTTACATAATGTAATGTTCCATATATTGGTTTTACCCTATGGTGTCCTGGGTGTATCAATAGTCTGCCATAATCAAGCAGTATTCATCTGTCGAGGCTGCATTGTGTGAGATCTGCCTATGGGTAAAATTCTTTCCTTATTTTAATTTATATTCATTTGAAGTTCCGATGAGCCGCTCTGTCTTTAAATGTGTTAATTGATATATAGTCATTTGATCCAGAAATATCATATGGAGTAGCGAAACGATTGTAAACGGACATTGTTATTGTTGGTGCTGTTATTGTTGTTCTCTACATTCCTTACATCAAACTAAAATATGTTGACAATCTTTTAATAATGTCTTCCTTGTGAAATTTGTGGTCTTGTTTTGCTTAACTAATGAATATATATATATATATATATATATATATATATATATATATATATATATATATATATATATATATATATGTATATATATATATATATATATATATATATATATATATATATATATATATATATATATATATATATATATATATACTGCCAATCCATAATAATATTAGATATATATATATAATATAATATTATATATATATATATATATGTGTATGTGTGTGTGTGTGTGTAAATATAAATAGCATTATGAACAGGTAGATATTTAAATTATTTTTTAATTTATTTAAAGGATTGTTTAATGTTTGTTTGTTCTGCTCATCAATTTTTATAGTTCTAGTATCTCGAATTAGTACCATAGAATAACAATTATATTGTAGACACCCTATATATCTCAGTGTGTACTTAGTGCTCAATGAGATATTTACCTCATTTTTATATATATATATATATATATATATATATATATACTGTATATATATATATATATATATATATATATATATAAAAGACATAAAATAAGAAAATATTTTTTAAAAAATTTTAAAAAAATTTTTTACTTACTTACTTAAATTTTATTATTGTTCTGCATCCTCCTCCATTGAACCACCTAGGTACTATGACATAACCTGTGTATTTGCTGGCATGGACGTGCATCTGTGCGCTTATGTTAGTTGATATATTAAATTATCTATATATATATATATATATATAATATTATATTATATATATATATATAATATTATTATGGATTGGCAGTATATATATATATATATAACGAAGGAAATGTGGTAAGGAATCAGGTGGACCATAACGCACCAAAGTACTCAATACTTAGGGTAGTCCAGAATTAGCCGTCGAAACGGCTTGAGCTCAGCCGTCGCGGTCCTACTCGTTCCTATATATATATACAATATATTAATAAATGGAAACTATATTTATAAAA
>OZ024743.1:374818731-374826231 GCA_964016885.1 Eledone cirrhosa | reverse complement strand
AGTGTGTAAATATGTATGTATATGCATATGTGTATATATATATATGGGTGCATGTGTATGTATATGCGCGGGGACATAGAAATAGTCGGGCTGGACACCCGATCGCGCGGTTAAACCACTGGGATTGAAGGACCCCTAGCCTTTGTCAGGCCATATTTCTAGGAGACGGCAACTCAGGAAACTGGGATAACTCCGATATAAAACCTGCGGATCAGTAGTAACCGATGATGTTGATCTTTTCTTCTTTTCGGGTTATAGCTACTGTCGCTCAGAGAGTGGGATTGGCTCAGTGCACACTCTTTCCCCACTTTACAAAATATCTTCACTCACAGGCATTGCACGATAGAATTAATTAATAATTATTAATAATGGTATATCGTGCAATAGCCATACTCGATAACGAGGGGACAGTCATCATATATATATATATTAACATATATATACATATATAGATATATACACAGATATATATATATATATATATATATAGGAACCAGTAAGACCCCGACAGCTGAGCTCAAGCCGTTTCGACGGCTAATTCTGGACTAAATGAAAATTTATCCTGGTATTTAAATAGCCGATCTTCTCAAGGGGTAATTCCATATATGGTCAAAATGATTGTCAAAAATCAGTAGTAATTCTGTGGTTGCAAATTAGTAGGGGAGATGGTGGCTAAACCTGCCAGTAGGAGAAAGAGGGGAGGGGGTGGAGTAGACCCAATCAAGCGTTTGTAGTGCCAGCTACAGCTGGGCATGAGGTCAAAGAAGATACAGGGGAGGGGGAGGGGGAGGAAGTCGGAACGGTAGGTAGAACAATGGGGGTAGAAATATAGGAAAGAAAAAATACTGAGAGTGAAGAAAAGCAAATAAGTGTAAAGAAAAACAAATGAGTGTAAAGAAAAAAGTAAAGTAAATTAAATTCTACGACCTAGGTCTCTAGCTATTGTGAGGCTAGAATAAATTTCTTTATTTATTTATTCTAGCCTCACAATAGCTAGAGACCTAGGTCGTAGAATTTAATTTACTTTACTTTTTTCTTTACACTCATTTGTTTTTCTTTACACTTATTTGCTTTTCTTCACTCTCAGTATTTTTTCTTTCCTATATTTCTACCCCCCATTGTTCTACCTACCGTTCCGACTTCCTCCCCCTTGAAGTTATAAACTCAAACAGTCTTTTACAATTAATTAGCTCAAAGAAAGAAGCATTTCTGAGCTGTGAAATACAAGTTAATATCAATTAATATATGATAAACACTAATATAGTATTAACGGCTCCTTTTGTTGAGCTAAATTTTAGTCCCATATAAACGGCTGTTATTTCTAGCAGCATGAGTATGGGGATAGCTAGGAGCTGGAAAACCATGTGCGTTAACACTTGACTACCAGTCCTCCTAAATATTTCGAGGTGAAACATGCTAATTTTCTGGTTACCTGCCGATGACCACAGAAATTTGTATTTTTCACTTTTTTTAAATTATCGTTGCGAAACTTATTTGGGTTTTGAAATTTAAATTTGTCTACGGAACAGGTTTGGATTTTGAAATTTAAATTTGTCCAGGTATCACGGCTATTGCCAATATGGGTTTGTTTTTATTGATTTATTATTTTAAATCGAGACAGGCAAACTGTATTAATCTAATTAGTATTTTTTCAATCTAGCTAACTTGGTCATTTACAATACAAACACATATGTTTATATTAGTGTTTATCATATATTAATTTATATTAACTTATATATATATATATATATATATATTATATATATATATATATATATATATATATATATATATATATATATATATATATATATATGTATATATGTATATATATATATATATATATATATATACACATAATATTTATAACATATGTATGTATTTACAGGCACGCGCATGTTTCGCTCAATGGAAATTGGTGCTGTCGATAGAAATATTGTATATGGTCTATTTGTAGAAAGACGTTTCCTAAATATAGATGATGGAATTTCCTCGTTTCGTTTTTAGCTTCCATCTTTTGCATTAACTTATTCAGTTTTGTTTCTTTAAGGCCGCCGACTACTTGGTGCATTGCTGATGGGACTAGTAATGGTTAGTTTTATCTACTATTTATAAAACAATTAAAACTAATAGAAATATGAAGTAGAGGGAGGGAGAGAGAGAGAAGGGGAGAGAGAGAGTGGAGAAAGAGAGAGAGGAGAAAGAAGTAAAAGATAGAGAGATAAAGAAAGAGACAGAGAGCGAAAGATGGAGGGGGTGAGGGGGGAGATGGAGAGATAGATAGGGATAGAGGGAGAGAGAGATATAGATAGAGAGGGGGAGAGAGAGATAGATAGAGAGTGGGAGAGAGAGACAAAGAAGGATAGAGACATAAAGAAAGAAACAGGGAGCAAAAGAGGGAGGTTGAGAGAGAGAGAGAGAAAAGAAATGGGGATAAATTTCATCTAAATCTTTTTTCAGTTACTCCATCGTAATTTGTTTCATTTTCAACATTTGGCTGGATAACATTAACACTCGGCGGGCAAAAGCGTAACTGCCAAGAACAGACAATGATATCTGCTGCATCAACAATTCTACCTCATTGTAATTCATCTCCCGATTTAATAAAGGAACAGAGGGAGTTTCAGAGCGATGACACTGGAGGTCTCTTGACTACTTGCTCTCCACTAAGTACGACAGTGATATATAACCTATGTACATTTATTTACTTCAGAATTAACTTATAAGTAAACTTAATTACTGTTATAATAAAAGTATGGTTGAACAGACGTTTCATCAGAGTTTGATTTCAAACGCAATTTAGGCATGATTAACACTAGAAACCTATGGTAACCACACAAAATCTACTGTAATATCGGTATAAAGTAAATATGCCTCTTCAATGCGTACATCTTTCTTCTATTTACGCCCTTACTCTCGCCCTTACTAGCTCGCTTTCTAAATATATTGCTATATGTCTCTGTACTCACTTATATAACTACTTCGTTCTTATTCATCCCCGTCTGTCTCACAACACTCTCTATATTATATCTTCCTCTTCCGTTCAATACACACTCATATATATATATGTGTGTGTGTGAGTATATATGTATATACTCACACACTCTCACATACACACACACACGTAGATATATATGTATCTACAGTCGATGGACTGTATATATATATATATATATATATATATATATATATATAGTTATGTAATAAACAGCATAAGATAATTATTTCATTTACCAGTGGTTTCTTTAATAAACACGCCATGTTATTTATTCGTTCTGACGACTGAAGACAGACATAAATATCTGTCTTCAAGAAACCACTGGTAAATGAAATAATTATCTTATGTTGGTTATTACATAACTAAAAAGCTCTGTAGCCTACATAGAGCACTCTCTTTTCCTGTACCTTTCCTACGGAAATACTTTATTTATATATATATATATAAATATAAATGTAAGTATGTATACGTAGATACATATATGTATACAGACGTACAGCAGTATGTATATACATACATGCACACATATATATATGTACGTATGGGTTTACCGAACATTTATTATAATGTTCGGTTTGTTTGTAAACAAACAGCCCGAATTAAGCCGTACAGTGTTCGGCAACCATCGTTGCCATTTTGTTCAACACTGACAAAGGAACGATGAACAAGTTTCGAGCTTCTTAGCTGTCATCAGCACCGTACACCTTCCTGTCAGATGATTGAACGTTTGAAAGCATATACTTTCCTTATGCGTCAGTGTTGAACAAAATGGCAACGATGGTTGCTGAACACTCTACGGCTTAATTCGGGCTGTTTGTTTACAAACAAATCGAACATTATAATAAATGTTAGGTAAACCCATATGTACATATACAGTATATACGTGTGCATGTATGTATGTGTATACATACTGCTGTACGTCTGTATACATATATGTATGTACGTATACATACTTACATTTAAGTATCAGCCGTTCTAAGAGTGAGAAATTTCAATTTCAATTTCATTTTTCCCATTTATATATATATACGTGTGTCTATACATATGTGTATATATATATATATATATATGTGTGTTTGTGTAAGCACTCCGTTTAACATTTTGTAATATTCAACAACTCTGCTTAAGATGTATTTTCTTTTACATCCTTGTATTATATAATAAATATTGTTTTCTTTACTAAATCATCTTTTCTTTTTTCTTTACTAAACCAGCAGATTTTTGAGGCAAGAGCTTAAAATCCAGGATTTTACTCAAATTCTCTTCCTTGTTTTTTTACTTTCTTTTCTCCAATTTTTCTTTCTCCTTTCTTTATATATGTGTTTTTCGGAATCCAAATTTCAAAGAATCCCTTATTATATTTTTCAGAAGCCAAAACTAATATAAATGTGAATAAAAGATCTGTGATGCAATCTTAGAATAATTTATACGCTACTTCAATGATACAATGATTCTATTTTGGGGTTTGGGGTTATTGACCTGAAACAACTGTTCAAGATCCAAAAGAACTTTTTATTAGTGGGATGGGGAGGGGGAGGATAATTTCCTATTAGTGCGCAGTAAGATTCGCAGCAAAAAGAGTGCATATTCTACTTTGATGCCACCCTAAAAATAATCATAAATCTGTTTTGATACGAAGAAGAAGAAGAAGAAGAAGAAGAAGAAGAATCCGTTTTGTTGGTCGCAAGGATCCAAAGGGTTCTATAAAATAGAAATTAAAAATCACGTGGAAATGTGCATAAACACCCGAGACCTGAGGTCGGTTTAGAAAGCAATGTCACCGGATTATCCATCTGAGACCATTAATATTTATATGCGGTAATTTTCAGCTGAATCAGGATTTATAGGATTAACGAACACGCATGTTTACTCAATGGCGGTTACAAAGTGGGTGCATTTTTCTGTCGGCCATAAAAGTGTTGTTTGGAAAGATGAGGATATCGAAGTCCAATAAGTCCAATAATAATCGTGAACTTAGATATTACATTGGCGGCCCTGAGCATGAGCTGTAGTTAAGATGGCTCCCCCAGACTAGTGACTCTTTAAGCAATATTGTAGGCCTTTTACAACGAGAAGATGAATTTGGGGAGATATACTTCCCACTACAGTCAGTAAGGAAGTGGGACACATCTGGGACGCACGCAAGGATTGTGCGAGAGCAGCCAATTGGAGAGGAATGTCAATGTCTCGCAAACATGCTCAAGTATTTGAAATGTCTAACAAACACAAACTGAGTTAACCAAATATGTAAATGTTCACTGGTTACATACAATGTCGTTAATTTATTCTACAGAAACGTACATACATACACAAAAAGTAGGTAAAGTGACCTTAACTCCTGTAGGAGTCGTAGAGGGGGTCGTAGTGACATACAGAATGTTCTGTGTATTTTAGTCTAAAACCTGTTGGATTTCATTCCCACTCCAGGTCCGAACACACCAGATTTCTTCCAAAGAAGTAGAGGAAAAACATGTGTTTGTGAGAGAGAGGAAGCGAAATAAATATAGAAGACTCAACCTGATTACTGGTCTGGTAAAATTTTAGTCGACCTCGAAAGGACGAACAGCAAAGTTGACTTCAATGGAATTTGAAATAAGAGCGCAAGACAGTGTGATTGAATAACACAAAGCATTCATGCCGACATTCAAATCAATCTACCAATACGCCGCTTTTAAAGAAACATATATCTTCTTCGGCCGAGTTTACACTCGCAAAAATTCAGCACGCTTTCTCCAATCGTCCCGGTCGAGCATGACATTTCTCAGTTCGTCGATGTTATCAATGTTGGCATCTCTCAGCAAGGTATCAATGAATGAGACGCCCTGTCTTCCTGCGTTTCTTCGTCCGACTGCCGGTTTCCAGAGCACAAGTTGAGATGCTATCTCTTCTGGATGACGGATGCAGTGCCCAGCCAGTTTTATTCCTCGGCAGGCAACTCTTTTTGAGACTGGTGGTAGTGATCTGTATAGTTCTTTATTTGTCAGCTTCTGTTTCCAAGAAATGTTGAGAGCCATTCTCAGATTCCTCTTGTAACACCCGTCAAGTCTCTTGCATAACACTTTGTCAATAGTCCACATATATATACACAAAAAAGAAGAAAAGAAGAAAACAGTGAAATAATGGTTTATTTAAGTGTATTATTTTTTTAAAATGTTATTTACATAACCATATGAAAGAAAGTAGTCAACAGTATTTGTTGATTCCAAACACAAAATAACTGTAATGTAGACCAAGTCATATATAGTATATTCTGAACAGCAACACAGCCACCAACATTGTAGCAACAAGGCAGAATGCTTCTCTATATAGGCAGCAATAAGAACGATAAATATTCCCAGTGAAGGAAGTGAGACGTACAGGACATAGAATACGTTGAATATATAAAATAAAGTAAGTTACGGACAATGCAGCTAAGTATGTATATTCATTTATATATATATATATATATATATATATATATGTATATGAATATATACTTATGTATATATATATATATTTATATATATATGTATATGAGTATAAACTTATGTATATATATATATATATATATATATATAATATATATATACACATGCATACATATATACTTGCCTACATATATTTGTAGGTATATATTCATATATATATATATATATATATATATATATATATATATATATATATATATATATACACACACATCTATATATATGCATATATTTCTATGAATGTGTATATATATATACAATTTTATATATATCATATAGTAAATCATCGCGATACATGTTTATGTATGTTTCTTAAGAAACAGTGCTCAATGAGTGGCTTGTAATAGAGCGTGATAATATATTCTGCTATAAAAAAGATACGCCCAAATGTATGGGTCGAATAAGTATTAAAATAATATAATTTGATAATAATTAAAAATCAATATTTATTTTAATATATATTCTATATTTTGATTGTGTTATCCATATTTGTATAACTTAAAGCCCCCACCATGTATATATATATATATACATATATATATATATATATACATATATATATACATATATATATATATATATATATATATATATATATATATATATATATATATATATATATATATATATATATATATATATATGTATATATGCACATACATATGTATATGTATATATATGACATATATGTATGTGTATAAGTTATATATATATACGTTTTATATATATATATATATATATATATATATATATATATATATGAATGTACGTATATATATATATTCACTTTAATTTAGTCGATCAGTTTTCCTTAAACCCGACTCATACAGCCCTTTTCGATCAGTAAATGTGTGCATCATACATTTTACAGGTCCCCGTCTTAGGCAGTCTAACACATGATCTGGTATTAGGAATGTCTAGCACTCAGGGATTTTCTTCTGTCAGGTATTACTGCTGGTAGATAGTATCAGCAATTGTTTTCTTGGGTCGATCTGACAATCGTCTCCTTTCTGCTTTGTTTCTCTTTTCCTTTAT
>OZ024743.1:374806231-374808731 GCA_964016885.1 Eledone cirrhosa | reverse complement strand
GGGTGGAGAGAGAAGTGCTTCCCCCCAGTACATTTGCTAAAAGGTGGATGAATGTGGCGAGAATGGCCCGTGTGAATGGGCCTACTCTGACCATGCGCCTATAGGTTAGCTAACTTGAGGAGAGGGGAGCTCTCCCTGGGTGCCCTAGAAGCGCTGGGTGGTTCAGGATTGGTGGGTACCTGAGTCACCCCAGAGTCGTCCACCCCCTATCGGGGAATTTATTTTGTTATATTTATGCATAGTTTATTTTATATTTATATCTTCATTGTTAAATTAGTCTTGCCATTGTGCACTTTTACTCGACCTTATTGTAAACCCCCACTGTCCCTGTCTTTGCATTGTCCCCTACATGTCGGCCCTTGTGGTTAATAAATGAAATCATTATTATTATTATTATTATTATTATTATTATTATTATTATTATTATTATTATTATTATTATTATTATTATTGTTATTGTTATTCCTTGAATCTCAGTCATTGATGTTGGTTAACTGGAAAGTCCGTTGGATTGAATATCAAGCCACTACCTGCAGCCTCAGATATTCAGGACGTATCGGAGGGTTCTTGCCGTTCCAAGCAAGCATGCCTTTTGAAGCGTTCCAAAAAGCGTGAAGGGGCCGATTTTCTTTAACCATCCCTGGAAACCTTTGGAGATAGTCCCCAGTGCGCCTATGACAATCGGGATCACTTTGACTTCATGGCAGTTCCAAATCCTTTTCACCTCCCACTTTAGGTCCTGGTATCGGTTAATTTTCTCCCTCTCCTTCTCTTGCACTCTCGTGTCGAACGGGCAGGCCACATCCACAATCAGGCACGATCTTTTTTCTTTGTCCACAACCACCAGGTCAGGTCTATTGTGTTCCAGTTTTTTGTCCGTCTGTATCCTAAAATCCCACAGCACCTTCACCTGACTGTTCTCCATCACCGCCTCTGGCCTATGCTCATACCATTTCTCAGAATGTGGTAGATTGTTTACTTTGCACAGGTGCCAGTGGATCACCCTGCCCATCACATCGTGTCTCCAGCCCTTATAGTGGGTCTGGGCTAGGTGTTTACACTCGGACACAATGTGAGCCACAGTCTCCTCTCTCTCTCCACAGATCCTGCACAGTGGGCTAGCCTCCTCCTTGTATATATGGTGCTTCAACCACTTCGTTTTGAGGGCCTGCTCCTGCGCAGCCATTAGCATTCCTTCTGTAGCCTTTTTGAGGTCTCCTCTTCTCAACCAGTTCCATGTCTGTGGATCTCTAAATTCAGTTTTCTCAAAGAAGGTACTATGAAGGGATTTTCCCTTAAGGCTGCTCTTCCTCCTTGATGTTATTTCCTCCTTGGGTATCCCCTGGCCTACTGTCCCCTCCTTCAGTACAGCTCTGAGCATTGGCTCCTTACTATAGGTCACGTATTTGTATAGGTTGTTTTTCTCCATCTGAACACAGTCCTCTATGCTGATAAGACCTCTTCCACCCTCAGATCTCCTTAGGTAGAGTCTATCGACATCACTCCTCTTGTGGAACATGTTGTAGATAGTCAATAGCATCCTAGTCTTCCTATTCATTTCTTTTTGTTCAGCAACATTCCATCTCAGAATTCCCGCACTGTACCTAATAATAGACACAGCTCGGGAATTTACTGCGCTTATGGCATTTCTGCTGTTCAGATGTGACTTCAATACGCTCCTTACTCTCCGAATGTATTCAGTTCTTAACAATTCCTTCATTTTTTTGTTCTTTATGCCATCAGCCTCCAGAACGCCCAAATACTTGTATCCTTCCTCAGAGTCAATTTCCTTTATCATCTCACCTGTTGGTATCTGGATCCCGTTACTTCTGCTCAACCTACCCCTCCTCATCACAATGACTCCACATTTACCAATACCAAACTGCATACATATATCACTGCTGAAAATACGGACAGTGTCAACAAGCACATCCAACTCCTTCTCACTTTTCCCGAAGAGCTTAAGATCGTCCATGAAGAGGAGGTGATTGATGGTAAGCTCTCCCCTTCCCAACTTGTATCCTGCTCTCACTTTTCGCAGCATAATGGTCAAGGGCATCAGGGCAAGGACAAACAACAGAGGGGACAGGCTATCTCCCTGGAAGATACCTCTCTTGATCTTCACGCTTCCCAAGGATACTCCAGTTGATGTCAACTCTGTCTCCCAGGACCCCATACTCCTGCCCAGCAACTGTCTGATGTTATCTGCCACCCTGAAGATCTCCAGGCTTTTGGTGATCCAGGAATGAGGCACCATGTCAAATGCCTTTCTGTAGTCTATCCATCCCATGGCAAGATCAGTGTGTCTCCTCCTGCAATTCCCCATTACCATCTTATCAATAAGCAACATGGTCCTTTGTACCACGTGACTTCTTTCGGCATCCTTTCTGTTCGTCCGGCAACAAGTTGTTTGTGTGGAGGTGATGGTAGATTTCCTCAGACACAATGCTCGTCAACAGTTCCACATTACGGGCAGACATGTGATAGGTCTATAGTTGGT
>OZ024743.1:374618731-374793731 GCA_964016885.1 Eledone cirrhosa | reverse complement strand
ACATATATATATATAATATCCATGTATATATATATACATCTCTCTCTCTATATATATATATATATATATACGATATTAATAAATGGAAACTATATTTATAAAACCATATTTATTTCATTATACATATTTCAGGGATACCAAATTAAATTATGGTATGCCTTCATCAGACAAAATACACTATATAACAGTTTTACAAATAAGCTTTGACGTACCCTTTTAAAATGCAACCATTATTTTTGGAAGCCATCTGGATGGCTTCCAAAAATAATGGTTGCATTTTAAAAGGGTACGTCAAAGCTTATTTATAAAACTGTTATATAGTGTATTTTGTCTGATGAAGGCATACCATAATTTAATTTGGTATCCCTGAAATATGTATAATGAAATAAATATGGTTTTATAAATATAGTTTCCATTTATTAATATCGTATATCTACTCCAAATACTTGTCGAGTGCTTTATATCAGTTATAAAAATATTTACTTGTTGTATCCCAACAATTTTAAATAGAACTTTTGCATATATATATATATATATATATATATATATATAATATCCATGTATGTGTGTATATATATATATATATATATATAGGAACAAGTAAGACCCCGACGGCTGAGCTCAAGCCGTTTCGACGGCTAATGTAACGTAATGCTTGTCTCCACTTCACAGGTACAAGGCCATACTGGAGTCTATTATCAAAATAGAGGGAGAGGATTACGGCTTGAGCTCAGCCGTCGGGGTCTTACTTGTTCCTATTACCCACTCTACTACACTAAGTATTGAGTACTTTGGTGCATTATGGTGCACCTGGTTCCTTACCACATTTCCTTCGTTATATATATATATATATATATATATATATATATATATATATAGATAGATCCATGTATATATATATATATATACATGGATGTATATATGTATGTATGTATATATATATATATATATACACACACACACACACACACACACACACACACACACACATATATATATATATAAAGAGATGTTATGCACTAGAGAAAAGGATGTTACAAGTCGAAGGTGAACGAAAACTTTCTATAACCTTCCTCAGCCGCCTAACAGGAATGTAGCTGCCATTTCCAGCAATTACAATCACTAAACATGCAACGTAGAACAATAATAGTTTCGGCAGTGAATGTGTATTACTTACACTTGTGATTCCTATATCTGTATCTCTGGGACTCTGGAACGATAGCAAATATGTAAAATATTAAAATATTAATTATATTTGAAATAAATAGATACTGATAACCACAACAACAACAATAATAATAATAATAATAATTGTTTCTACTTTTGGCACAAGGCCAGCAATTAATCAGTGCATTACTGGTACTTTATTTCATCTACCACATTAAGGATGAAAACAAAGTTAACCTCGGCGGAATTTGAACTCAGAATGGCAAGGGCCGTAACTCTATGCAGCAAAGCATGGCGTCCGACCCTCTACCGATACTGCCAAAATAATAATTTCTACTATAGGCACAAGGCCAACAATATTTGGGGTGGGAAAAGTCGATTACATCGAATACAGTGCATTACTGGTACTTTATTTTATCAACCTCGTACGGATGAAAGGCAAAGCTAACCACGTTCTACTGATACAATAATGATAATGATGATGATGGTGATGGGGATGATGATGATGATGATGGTGATGATGATAATGATGATGATGGTGATGATGATGATGATGATAAAACTTACTCTGACTTGCACTAATTATATACGGCTGTGAATTTAATTGATCATATCGTTTGATTTCAAATGTCTGGCTTTGTAACATTATAAGGATGCCGAGGTTGACTTTGCCTTTCATCCTTACGGGGTCGATAAAATAAAGTACCAGTAATGCACTGGGTAATTGCTGGCCTTGTGCCTAAAGTAGAAACAATTATAAGGATTGATAATAAAATAAATCCCTTATTTGTGTACCCCACTTCTAAAATATAACCTCCGTGCTTTGAATAACAACAGTTTTTTTCTAATATAGGTTGGATATAGGACACCTTCGTAGCATTTATGTAGTGGATTTAATCCATTACTCGGTATGTTACAACCACCTATCTCTTGGGTACCTTTAGTGGAGTCCACTCTGTAGTAAGCTTTCGGATCAGGTCTCCCGTTTCAAGACACCACCTTCCTTCTCACCAGTCTTTTCTATCGCTACTTCCATGACCTTGGTTCCTCGGACCTTGCTGAACTCGTGCCATCTCCACTCGTGTCATCTCACTCCTCTCTCCTCCTCCCCCTCCCCCAGCATCCATATTTGTTCCAACTCTCCAGCCGTCACCCCTTAGAAATTTTCAGCCTGCATCTGCCTTTCTTGTTGGAATCAACCTGCTACAATTTCAAATTGAAAATCAATAACATCAGCCACATCCGTCTTGGAGGGCTTGCAAAATGGTGCACCCTGTTCTTCCAAAAAAGAAATCTTGAAGGCCCTGGAAACGGCTATGGGTGCTGCCCTTCCCTCAATGACTAAATATTAAAACAAAAACGCATCCCATTTTCCATTTTGAGTTTAACAAAGTTTTCACAGCGCATAAGATGTCTATAATATAATATAGTATTACGAGATTTTAAGCTGGACTTTTGTCAACATTAATCAGATAATTGTCACCAGGAGACAGGTTTTGAGGCAAACATCACCCTTTCCTGTGCGGCCCTTTCCTGTGACGAATTGGCACCGTTAGAACTAGAGATACAGAAGAGTTTCCGAGACCCCAGAGGTAGGACGGTGGTGTTGGGCGTAAGCAACAACGAAGGCAGTTCCTTCAAAAGGGTGATCGTCTATGCAATCATGTGACTCATTAATATTTGCATGTTTCTATCGAAGATTTTTTTTACCGAACCTGAGAGAGAGAGAGAGAGATAGATAGATAGAAATAGAAAGAGAGAGAGTGAGTGAGAGAGAGAGAGAGAGAGAGAGAGAGAGAGAGAGAGAGAGAGAGAGAGAGATGATATAGAAGGATATTGACGTCACACTGAAGAAAACATCGATTGTTTCTATTGGTATACCAAATCCATATCATTATTGACGTAGCTATAACTATGTATATGTTGCCTTCTTAAATGTCTTTAGTTAGATGAGACTGTCCTGTTATTGTTTCGCACCAAATGAATAATTCTTCGATATATTCGCTTCATTTGCTATATATTTGATTGATTCACAGTAAGCAACAATGGCCGTAAATAAACAGTTGTGTCAAAATACATTAGTCACTTCAGTGGCCGCCATTTCTTTTTCATGTCTTCATTACAATGGTGCTGGCCTTCTGCTCTCAGACAAGGTAGTTATTGGCTGCAACAAGTTTAGTCGATACGAATGTAATGAAAAAACACATTGGTGAGAAGGATGTCAATAAACTTAGAGACAAGATTCATATTTGAATTCTGCTAGAGCAAGCTACTTATTAAAGATTTGGATATTGTGGTTTTTATTCTTTCATTTAACAAAATCTATGGAATTAGCATTTAGAAAAACTCCATTATAACAAAACCCACCCTTCAGTATCTTCTGAGAGTTAAACCATCGCAAGGTAAAAATGATTCAATAGCCAACCAAACCTGCGTGACGTTAACTTTGCGTTTCATCCTTACGGGTCGATAAAATAAAGTACCAGTCACGTACTGGGTCGATTTAGTCACCCCCCCCCCCCCCCCCCCGCCCCCATCAGTCGAAGGGGGTGACTCCAAGCAATGTATCATATATTGTCTTCTTTTCACTTCTCTCAATCTGTTTTGTTGGTGTTTCTCTTTTGCTATTCTTTTGTTCACTACACATACATATTCACACACACACACTCTCTCTCTCTCTCTCACACACACACTCACACTCACACACACACACTCACACACTCACACACACATACATACACACACATATGCTATATATACTAGGATTGCAGTATATACGAACAATCATACAAACTGGGAAATTTGTTTTGTTTTTTTATAAAATGATGGCTTGCTTGAGACAAACCCTATTGTTTATGTTGAATAAGGGTCAGCATGTATGTATAAAGGACATACAAGATTAAATATATGAGTAACTTTGGAAAAAATTTAAAAGGACAAGGGTAGACTAAGATTTGGTAATTGGAAAGTGTACACCTTATAGTCGCCAGGTGACTGAAGTAGGAAGTGTATTATTGTGGATTGGCAGTATCGGTAGAGGGTCGGATGCTATGCTTTGCAGCATAGAGTTTAGGCCCTTTACAGCCTGAGTTCGAATCCCGTCGAGGTTAATTTTCCTTTTCATCCTTACGGGGTCGATAAAATAAAGTACCAGTAATGTACTGGGTAATTGCTGGCCTTGTGCCGAAAGTAGAAACAATTATTATTCATAGTATTACACAGTGTACTTACTTGGTTCGATGATGTGGCGAAAATCGATTCTTTGGCTCCTGTCAACGAGATGGTGAGAACATGACAGTCTTGTCGCGAGAAGAAACAGACCAATGTATATTCGACGAATGCGGCAAAGACGAAAAGGAGGCATGCCACCGTCCAGATATCAATGGCTTTGATGTAGGAGACTGGGGGTAAATCTCCACTGTTGGTCTGTCTCTGGGTAATCATTGTGAGAATTGTAAGGCTGCTGAGTGAAATTCGGGCAGCGGTCGATTCGGTGGGGAGCCAAAACGACAGCCACGATATCACTACAATCAATGTACTCGGAAGATAAGCATGCAGCATATAATAAGCATACTTTCGCTGGAGATGGAAACTGGTGGAGATACACGTGAAGTTATTTTCTACAAAAGAGTACAGAGAGCGAGATAGAGTTAGTTATAATTACAGTGAAAATATGTAAGCAATCTGAGATATATTCAAGGATTATGTATATATGTGTGTGCGTGCATATATATATATATATATATATATATAAAGAGAGAGAGATGCAAAGTCCCGGCTGCGGCGCGAAGCGGTTTCGGCTTGTGTGTTCAACAAGCATTTACGATGGTGTGTTGTAATATTTGTAGGGTATAAAAGAATAGGTCACTGGTCTTGGTAGTGCTTTGGTTGAGTTTATAAAAGTAGTAGACTGGTCAGATGGAGGAAGTGGGACGGCGTGCTTATAGTGGTAAAGTTTATCCAGACAGGCAAGGGGTCAGGAGAAGGAAGTAGAGTGGGTGGGGGTGTGGGGATACACATATTAAAATCAATTGAAATCCAAAGAGGTACTTCAAATCATTTTATTAATGTCTACATTTGTTTCAACCTCAATATTAGCATATAATACTAAAGCTTCATCAGTACATTAACTCAGGATTTGACATTTAGTAAGAAACGGGTATCATACCGAATTTCTTCACCTCCTGTATATATATATATATATATATATATATATATATATATATATATATATATATCTTTCTCGTTTCCCCTCAAAGAGTAGAGTCTTAATTCTTTCAGTCTTTTCCAATAGATAATCATCTTGGTGTACCATCGTTTTTCTTTTTGATACTG
The DNA here is from genome assembly GCA_964016885.1 of Eledone cirrhosa. Classification (NCBI taxonomy): domain Eukaryota; kingdom Metazoa; phylum Mollusca; class Cephalopoda; order Octopoda; family Eledonidae; genus Eledone; species Eledone cirrhosa. The sequence goes on along the minus strand of OZ024743.1, from coordinate 374,788,229 downwards.
TGCCTTGGTCATAGCTGAGAGTAATGTTTTCACACACAGACACACACACATCTCCCTTGCTGTTATCATTAACTCTTTCCCTTTCTTTCTCTCCTTTTCTCTCTCCCTCTCTCTCTCACGTTCTCTCCCCCTCTCCCTCTCACTTATACTCTCTTTCTCTCTGCTCCCTCACTACTTCCATTTTCTCTCGTCTCTGCTTCTTTTCGCCTACTCCCGCCGAGGTTAGACTTGTTTTATTCAGCTCTCCCTATCTTGCTGTGAATAAAGCCTTGGACTTATGTTCAGCCTCTGGTTTGACCTCTCTCTCTCTCTCGGTTACTTACTCCTCGTGCCCTGCCCCCCCCCCCCCCCCCCCACCTCTTTAGAGGTATGTTTTTTGCGTTTTTTTTTCTCTTTCTTTCCCTTGTGCTTCATTTTTTCTCTCACTCCTTTTTTTCCTTCCACAATAACTTACAAAAGTTATTAACGCACTGGGGATAGACATATTGTCTCTAATGCGGTGAAATGTACGAGACCCCCAGCAGACAACTGGGGAGGGACTGTCTTGTTTGTGCTTTCCTTTTATTTCTAAATACGCTTTATCAAGTAACAACACAACCCCTTCTTCTTTATATATATATATATAAAGAACAAGGAGCTGTGTTGTTACTTGATAATATATCTATAAAATTATGTAATAAACAACACAATACAATTATTCCATTTGCCAAAGGTTTCACGAAGACAGGCGAGCTCAACAGAGACGTCTGAAATCGTACGTTGAGCTCGCCTGTCTTCGTGAAACCTTTGGTAAATGGAATAATTGTATTGTGTTGTTTATTACATAATTAAATATCTCTGTAGCATACATAGAGCACTCTCCCTTCCTTTACCCTTTCTACGGAAATACTTCATATATATATATCTACAGAGAGAGAGAGAGAGAGAGAGAGAGAGAGAGAGAGAGAGAGAGAGAGAGAGAGAGAGAGAGAGAGAGAGAGAGAGACATGTTTGAGTGTTTAAATGCAGGCACTGTACAAAATAATTGTCAGAATAGAAATATGATCGCTCACCTTCATAATCTCTATGGCAGTCTCCAAATGTAATATTATAAATGGTGAATTGCGGCAATTCCATATTTTGGTTGTGTGTAACTGCTGAGCCTTCATCCCATTCAAACACAACGTTATCCGGTGTGTATACAACTGCAATGGAGAAAGTAGAAAACTTTACATTTACTACTAATGGAAAACGTAGTAAAATTTCAATAATTTCCGGCGCCTGAAAGGAATTATAATGAGATAGTGGTGATAATGTAGGTTATTATTCGGAATGTGTATATCTGTAATGAGGGGACAACCTATAAAACAAGAATCTCTCTCTCTCTCTCTCTCTCTCTCTCTCTCTCTCTCTCTCTCACTCTCTCTCTTTCTCTCTATCTTTCACTCTCTCTCTCTTTCTTTCTCCCTTTCTCTCTCTTTATATATATATAACGAAGGAGGTGTGGTAAGGAACCAGATGGACCATAACGCACCAGAGTACTCAATAAAACTTAGTCCAGAAATACCCGTCGAAACGGCTTGAGCTCTGCCGTCGGGGTCAAACATTTTCCTATATATATATATATATATTAGAGCAAACATCACGGGCGCTCTATCTCAAAATTATTTTTGAAAAGCATTAGAAATGCGCAACCGGTAAAAACTTAAAACTAAAACTGAATACTAACCAATACTTATTACTGATCTATACTTATTCCTAATTAAACTATTTTTCACTGGGAAAAATTTTGTCAGCATTTTCTTTTCCTTTTACCAATATATATATATATAGAGAGAGAGAGAGAGAGGGAGGGAGAGAGAGAGAGGGGGAAAGAGACGCAGAGACATATATACATTTATACACACACACGCGCACACACACACACACACAGATATATATGTTTATATATATATACAGAGAGAGAGAGAGGGGGGAGCTAAGGAAACAAGATGTATTACATGTACAAGACTATAAAACGAAGTATGTTCTCTGGATATTTTACTCAATTTTCTCAAGTAGTATTTACATTGACTGAGAAATATTATGGTCATTTCTCCATTTGAGCGCCTATATTTCACACACACACACACACACACACACACACACACACACACACACACACACACACACACACACACACACACACACACACACACAGTTTTTCTTTTCACACATTGTATGATAAAACTGTCCCCTTTCAATTAGATTCAACTAGTTTTTTATCGGCAGAGTGGCCTGAAGCAAAGTAAAATAAAGTGTCTTGCTCAAGGACACAACGTGTCAGCAGGGATCAAAATCAAACTTACGACATTAAGATTCTGAGCCGCGCAACCCTAACCACTAAGCCACCACACTATAACGGTATCACAGTATCATTTGATTATGTACATGTATAAGTGAATACAGAAAAGACACACATGAACGTATTGATACAACGAAACGAGAAATCGGACTTTATATTTTGAAATTCATTAAGGAGAGGGTGAAAGAGGAGGTGGGGAAATACGTTCTACTTGACTCTTGTTGACTTTTCCAGCTGCTAGAATTAGTTAGCAGCTGAACTATGTCAGGTTGCCTTGTCAATAAAGAATATTGAATGGCAAACTTTCGTGACTACTAGAAAGAATGGATATATTTACGACGTTTATACAGTAACCTACGTACACACACACACTCATATATATATATATATATATATATATATATATGTGTGTGTGTGTGTGTGTGTGTGTGTGTGTGTGTGTGTGTGTGTGTGTGCCTAAACGCTACACAGAAATAACAGAAATAACAAAACGGCACAATACACGGAAGAAATATATTAGTTACGCTTGAAATAGCATATATATATATATATATATATATATATATATATATATAATTGTATCTCTCTCTCGCTCTCTCTCTCTCTCTATATATATATATATATATATATATATATATATATATAATTGTATCTTTCTCTCGCTCTCTCTCTCTCTCTCTCTCTCTATATATATATATATATATATATATATATATATAATTGTATCTCTCTCTCGCTCTCTCTCTCTCTATATATATATATATATATATATATATATATATAATTGTATCTCTCTCTCGCTCTCTCTCTCTCTCTCTCTCTATATATATATATATATATATATAATTGTATCTCTCTCTCGCTCTCTCTCTCTCTCTCTCTCTATATATATATATATATATATATATATATATATATATATATATATATATAATTGTATCTCTCTCTCGCTCTCTCTCTCTCTCTCTCTCTCTATATATATATATATATATATATATATATATATATATATATGCTTGCTTCACTCCCGGTACGGGAAAACAACAGTTCACAAGATGAGTTTCAGCTGAATATCCAAGTTAAAAAAAAGTCTATATTAGTAGCATGACATAGTCAATTGATTATATCAGTTGATCCGGCTTGTTATTATGTCGTTTTTCCGTTTTGCTCTTGTTGCCCTGCTTCCTTTGGTTCCCAATATCGATGATTACATCATGTGTGTATATATATATATATATATATGAAAAATATATATTGATGTACATATGAAAAATATTTATTGCGTATCGACCCGCGTTTCAACAGTCTGAGGAGCAGATCGATACTGGAGCCGGGTCCACAACTCCTATGAGCCACCTTGAGCCAATCCTCTGCGAAACGCGCGAAACAGGTCGATACGCATTTTTAATAACTATTTTTAATAACTATTTTTCATATGTAAACTAAACTTCCTTGCTTTTTCTATTTTATATATATGTATATATATATATATTGTTATACTTTGGGAGGGTCATGTTGCCAATAAGAAACACACGCACCAGTTGCTTTCACTTCAATTTATTATATATTTATAAATTTATAAATTTACAAATCTACAAACTTATAAATTTCTGGTTGGTTGGTTGGTTGGTTGGTTCCACAACCAGATAGTTGTTTATATATAGTCATAGTCCTTTCGTCACACACTCTGTGACCTCTTCAGTGACTGGGGATTCCTTTCTTTGTTTCTGTGCCTTTCCTTTCTTCTGTCCTACGCCATTTTGTTTCTGTGTGTGTGTTGTGTGCCCAGTTTGCGCATGCGCCACATCCGGGTGTCTGTGTGTGTTTGTGTTCATTTATCTATTTGTTTATTTATTTACATGTTGTTGGTTGGTTGTTTGTTCTATGTGTGTGTGTGTTTTCATTTTGTCCTTAATTGTAAGTTGTGATGTTGCTGTTCCACTCATGTTTTCTATTTAATTTTGGTTGTAATTCTTTTATGCTTACTGCCTCTGTAATTTGCCTAAACATTGCATCTTTTCTGTGTGTGGATTCTATTTTTATTTCTATGTTCTCTAATTTACCCTTGTGTTCTATCTTAGCATGTTGGTAGAGTACAGATGATTCTTTATCTTGAAGGTCTCGCCAGTGTTCATTTATCCGTTCCCCTATACTACGAGCTGCCTCACCTATGTACACTATATTTTTGTTTCTACATTGTCCTTCAGTACATCTTATGCTATACGCTACATTTCTAGTTTTACATTTAATATGGGGGTTTATTTTACAGGTTATACATTTCTTATCTATACATGAGGGTCTTTGGAACGGGTATGTCTTGCTAATAAGTGTTTTTACGGAGGTACCTGGTCTTTCTACTATCTTAATATTGAGTTTATGTTTATTTAGGGCCCTTCTAAATTTGTAGGCTAGTTCGCCTCTAGGGGTTGTATTGATGAACATTACACTCTGGTATTTATTGCTATCATACCATGAGTTTATTCTATTGGCCTTGTTCCTAGTTCTTTCTATTCTATTCCAAAATTTGCTCCTATACAAGGGGCAGGTCCCATTTATGTCATTATTTACCATTTTTTCCCATTTGGTTCTGGCTCCTCTATACACTCTGATTCTATCTCTCTGATTGTAGCCAGAGAACTGCATACGGTGGATGAAGTGTTGTATGTGTCTCTCTAGTTCTTCGGGGTTGCACATGCGGGACACATTTCTCATCACCCGTACCAAATCCGCAATCAGTATGTTGATTTTGGTATGGTCCGAAATGGCCGAGATTCGGTGGATCAGATGTTTGGAAGTCATGGGTTTGGCATAATGGGAATGGAGGATTTGTTTTTGGTTGTTAATGGTATCTAACCAGAGCTCTGTGTCTAGTACAGGTAATCGATGGTTGGGGTGTCTACTTGAGTAGTCTATAGTAACTCTAATGCTCTGGTGGATGGAGTTTGCTATTTGCTGGATGCTTTCCATTGTGTTTTTCTCTAGTTCCTGACTGTTCTCTAGTGGGGGTGTCTTAACTACGATGTTTATATCATCTACGTAGCGGGAGTACATTATCAGGGTAAAGCTGTCTTCTAATTGTGTTCTTTAAGTTTAAGTTTAAGTCTACTGTCCCACCATACCATGAATAAGTTAGCTATGTCGCCAGCAATGCTAACACCAATGGCTGCTCCTTCCTCTTGGGCATATGTTTTTCCATTAAATTTGAACATATGTTCCTAAGGGTTAATATTATGCTGGCCCCTACCGCATGTGCAATCATTTTCTTCAGTTCATCGTGGTTTTCGGGCGTCCGTATGGCTCTGGTCCACCCGTTCCATCTATCTGTGTGGGTTTTCTTGGCCATTGAGGTAATGATAGGTGGTCTGCTTCTTGCTGGTCTTGTAGGGCACAGGTTGCTAAGGTCATAAGTGTCTAGGTAACTATTACTATGGGTAAGCTTAAGTAGAAGTCCCAGCTCACTGGTATCAATCCCACGGAACTCAACCTTGCTCTCGCTGATCATTTCTACGCATTTCTCCACAGCAAAATCCACATCAATAGATGGATACAGGGACACAACATCCATACTGCCTATTATGCAGTTTGTTAGGTCCCCAGATCGGTTACTCACGCCGATTCTGCTGAGGAGGTCTATTGTTGTGGACAGAGATGTGACGTATATTGACTATGACGTAGCAGTGTCTATTTTTGTGGACAGAGATATGATGTATATTGACTATGACGTAGCAGTGTCTATTGTAGACAGAGATGTGATGTATATTGACTATGACGTAGCAGTGTCTATTGTTGTAGACAGAGATGTGATGTATATTGACTATGACGTAGCAGTGTCTATTGTTGTGGACAGAGATGTGATGTATATTGACTATGAGGTAGCAGTGTCTATTGTTGTAGACAGAGATGTGATGTATATTGACTATGACGTAGCAGTGTCTATTGTTGTAGACAGAGATGTGATGTATTTTGACTATGACGTTGCAGTGTCTATTGTTGTAGACAGAGATGTGATGTATATTGACTATGACGTAGCAGTGTCTATTGTTGTGGACAGAGATGTGATGTATATTGACTATAACGTAGCAGTGTCTATTGTTGTAGACAGAGATGTGATGTATATTGACTATGACGTAGCAGTGTCTATTGTTGTGGACAGAGATGTGATGTATATTGACTATAACGTAGCAGTGTCTATTGTTGTAGACAGAGATGTGATGTATATTGACTATGACGTAGCAGTGTCTATTGTTGTAGACAGAGATGTGATCTATATTGACTATGTCGTAGCAGTGTCTATTGTTGTGGACAGAGATGTGATGTATATTGACTATGACGTAGCAGTGTCTATTGTTGTGGACAGAGATGTGATGTATATTGACTATGACGTGGCAGTGTCTGTTGTTGTAGACAGAGATGTGATGTATATTGACTATGACGTAGCAGTGTCTATTGTTGTGGACAGAGATGTGATGTATATTGACTATGACGTAGCAGTGTCTATTGTTGTAGACAGAGATGTGATCTATATTGACTATGACGTAGCAGTGTCTATTGTTGTGGACAGAGATGTAATGTATATTGACTATGACGTAGCAGTGTCTATTGTTGTAGACAGAGATTTGATGTATATTGACTATGACGTAGCAGTGCCTATTGTTGTGGACAGAGATGTGATGTATATTGACTATGAAGTAGCAGTGTCTATTGTTGTGGACAGAGATGTGACGAAAATTGACTATGACGTAGCAGTGTCTATTGTTGTGGACAGAGATGTGATGTATATTGACTATGACGTAGCAGTGTCTAGTGTTGTGGACAGAGATGTGATGTATATTGACTATGACGTAGCAGTGTCTATTGTTGTGGAGAGAGATGTGATGTATACTGACTATGACGTAGCAGTGTCTATTGTTGTAGACAGAGATGTGATGTATATTGACTATGACGTAGCAGTGTCTATTGTTGTGGACAGAGATGTGATGTAAATTGACTATGACGTAGCAGTGTCTATTGTTGTGGACAGAGATGTGATGTATATTGACTATGACGTAGCAGTGTCTATTGTTGTAGACAAAGATGTGATGTATATTGAATATGACGTAGCAGTGTCTATTGTAGACAGAGATATGATGTATATTGACTATGACGTAGCAGTGTCTATTGTTGTAGACAGAGATGTGATGTATATTGACTTTGACGTAGCAGTGTCTATTGTTGTAGACAGAGATGTGATGTATATTGAGTATGACGTAGCAGAGTCTATTGTTGTAGATAGAGATGTGATGTATATTGACTATGACGTAGCAGTGTCTATTGTTGTGGACATAGATGTGATGTATATTGACTATGACGTAGCAGTGTCTATTGTTGTGGACAGAGATGTGATGTATATTGACTATGACGTAGCAGTGTCTATTGTTGTGGACAGAGATGTGATGTATATTGACTATGACGTAGCAGTGTCTATTGTTGTAGACAGAGATGTGATGTATATTGACTATGACGTAGCAGTGTCTATTGTTGTGGACAGAGATGTGATGTAAATTGACTATGACGTAGCAGTGTCTATTGTTGTAGACAGAGATGTGATGTATACTGACTATGACGTAGCAGTGTCTATTGTTGTAGACAGAGATGTCATGTATATTGACTATGACGTAGCAGTGTCTATTGTTGTAGACAGAGATGTGATGTATATTGACTATGACGTAGCAGTGTCTATTGTTGTGGACAGAGATGTGATGTATATTGACTATGACGTAGCAGTGACTATTGTTGTAGTCAGAGATGTGATGTATATTGACTATGACGTAGCAGTGTCTATTGTTGTGGACAGAGATGTGATGTATATTGACTATGACGTAGCAGTGTCTATTGTTGTAGACAGAGATGTGATGTATATTGACTATGACGTAGCAGTGTCTATTGTTGTGGACAGAGATGTGATGTAAATTGACTATGACGTAGCAGTGTCTATTGTTGTGGACAGAGATGTGATGCAAATTGACTATGACGTAGCAGTGTCTATTGTTGTGGACAGAGATGTGATGTATATTGACTATGACGTAGCAGTGTCTATTGTTGTAGACAGAGATGTGATGTATGTTGACTATGACGTAGCAGTATCTATTGTTGTGGACAGAGATGTGATGCAAATTGACTATGACGTAGCAGTGTCTATTGTTGAGGACAGAGATGTGATGTATATTGACTATGACGTAGCAGTGTCTATTGTTGTGGACAGAGATGTGATGTATATTGACTATGACGTAGCAGTGTCTATTGTTGTGGACAGAGATGTGATGTATATTGACTATGACGCAGCAGTGTCTATTGTTGTGGACAGAGATGTGATGTATATTCACTATGACGTAGCAGTGTCTATTGTTGTAGACACACAGACAGAGATGCGATGTATATTGACTATGACGTAGCAGTGTCTATTGTTGTAGACAGAGTTGTGATGTATATTGAATATGACGTAACAGTGTCTATTGTTGTGGACAGAGATGTGATGTAAATTGACTATGACGTAGCAGTGTCTATTGTTGTAGACAGAGATGTGATGTATGTTGACTATGACGTAGCAGTATCTATTGTTGTGGACAGAGATGTGATGCAAATTGACTATGACGTAGCAGTGTCTATTGTTGTGGACAGAGATGTGATGTATATTGACTATGACGTAGCAGTGTCTATTGTTGTGGACAGAGATGTGATGTATATTGACTATGACGTAGCAGTGTCTATTGTTGTGGACAGAGATGTGATGTATATTGACTATGACGCAGCAGTGTCTATTGTTGTGGACAGAGATGTGATGTATATTGACTATGACGTAGCAGTGTCTATTGTTGTAGACACACAGACAGAGATGTGATGTATATTGACTATGACGTAGCAGTGTCTATTGTTGTAGATAAAGATGTGATGTACATTGAATATGACGTAGCAGTGTCTATTGTAGACAGAGATGTGATGTATATTGACTATGACCTAGCAGTTTCTATTGTTGTAGATAGAGATGTGATGTATATTGACTATGACGTAGCAGTGTCTATTGTTGTGGACATAGATGTGATGTATATTGACTATGACGTAGCAGTGTCTATTGTTGTGGACAGAGATGTGATGTAAATTGACTATGACGTAGCAGTGTCTATTGTTGTGGACAGAGATATGATGTATATTGAATATGACGTAGCAGTGTCTATTGTAGACAGAGATGTGATGTATATATACTATGACGTAGCAGTGTCTATTGTTGTAGACAGAGATGTGATGTATATTGACGATGACGTTGCAGTGTCTATTGTTATGGACAGAGATGTGATGTATATTGACTATGACGTAGCAGTGTCTATTGGTGTAGACAGAGATGTGATGTATATTGACTATGACGTAGCAGTGTCTATTGGTGTAGACAGAGATGTGATGTATATTCACTATGTTGTAGCAGTGTCTATTATTGTGGACAGAGATGTGATGTATATTGACTATGACGTAGCAGTGTCTATTGTTGTGGACAGAGATGTGATGTATATTGACTATGACGTAGCAGTGTCTATTGTTGTGGACAGAGATGTGATGTATATTGACTATGACGTAGCAGTGTCTATTGTTGTAGACAGAGATGTGATGTATATTGACTATACGTAGCAGTGTCTATTGTTGTGGACAGAGATGTGATGTAAATTGACTATGACGTAGCAGTGTCTATTGTTGTGGACAGAGATGTGATGTATATTGACTATGACGTAGCAATGTCTATTGTTGTAGTCAGAGATGTGATGTATATTGACTATGACGTAGCAGTGTCTATTGTTGTGGACAGAGATGTGATGTATATTGACTATGACGTAGCAGTGTCTATTGTTGTAGACAGAGATGTGATGTATATTGACTATGACGTAGCAGTGTCTATTGTTGTGGACAGAGATGTGATGTTAATTGACTATGACGTAGCAGTGTCTATTGTTGTGGACAGAGATATGATGTATATTGACTATGACGTAGCAGTGTCTATTGTTGTAGACAGAGATGTGATGTATGTTGACTATGACGTAGCAGTATCTATTGTTGTGGACAGAGATGTGATGCAAATTGACTATGACGTAGCAGTGTCTATTGTTGTGGACAGAGATGTGATGTATATTGACTATGACGTAGCAGTGTCTATTGTTGTGGACAGAGATGTGATGTATATTGACTATGACGTAGCAGTGTCTATTGTTGTGGACAGAGATGTGATGTATATTAACTATGACGCAGCAGTGTCTATTGTTGTGGACAGAGATGTGATGTATATTGACTATGACGTAGCAGTGTCTATTGTTGTACACACACAGACAGAGATGCGATGTATATTGACTATGACGTAGCAGTGTCTATTGTTGTAGACAGAGTTGTGATGTATATTGAATATGACGTAGCAGTGTCTATTGTTGTGGACAGAGATGTGATGTAAATTGACTATGACGTAGCAGTGTCTATTGTTGTAGACAGAGATGTGATGTATGTTGACTATGACGTAGCAGTATCTATTGTTGTGGACAGAGATGTGATGCAAATTGACTATGACGTAGCAGTGTCTATTTTTGTGGACAGAGATGTGATGTATATTGACTATGACGTAGCAGTGTCTATTGTTGTGGACAGAGATGTGATGTATATTGACTATGACGTAGCAGTGTCTATTGTTGTGGACAGAGATGTGATGTATATTGACTATGACGCAGCAGTGTCTATTGTTGTGGACAGAGATGTGATGTATATTGACTATGACGTAGCAGTGTCTATTGTTGTAGACACACAGACAGAGATGCGATGTATATTGACTATGACGTAGCAGTGTCTATTGTTGTAGACAGAGTTGTGATGTATATTGAATATGACGTAGCAGTGTCTATTGTTGTGGACAGAGATGTGATGTAAATTGACTATGACGTAGCAGTGTCTATTGTTATGGACAGAGATGTGATGTATATTGACTATGACGTAGCAGTGTCTATTGTTGTAGACAAAGATGTGATATATATTGACTATGACGTAGCAGTGTCTATTGTTGTGGACAGAGATGTGATGTAAATTGACTATGACGTGGCAGTGTCTATTGTTATGGACAGAGATGTGATGTATATTGACTATGACGTAGCAGTGTCTGTTGTAGACAGAGATGTGTTGCAAATTGACTATGACGTAGCAGTGTCTATTGTTGTGGACAGAGATGTGATGTATATTGACTATGACGTAGCAGTGTCTATTGTTGTGGAGAGAGATGTGATGAAATTTGACTATGACGTAGCAGTGTCTATTGTTGTGGACAGAGATGTGATGTATATTGACTATGACGCAGCAGTGTCTATTGTTGTGGATAGAGATGTGATGTATATTGACTATGACGTAGCCGTGTCTATTGTTGTAGACACACAGACAGAGATGTGATGTATATTGACTAGGACGTAGCAGTGTCTATTGCTGTAGACAAAGATGTGATTATATTGAATATGACGTAGCAGTGTCTATTGTAGACAGAGATGTGATATATTGACTATGACGTAGCAGTGCCTATTGTTGTGGACACACAGACAGAGATGTGATGTATATTGACTATGAAGTAGCAGTGTCTATTGTTGTGGACAGAGATGTGATGCAAATTGACTATGACGTAGCAGTGTCTATTGTTGTGGACAGAGATGTGATGTATATTGACTATGACGTAGCATTGTCTATTGTTGTGGACAGAGATGTGATGTATATTGACTATGACGTAGCAGTGTCTATTGTTGTGGAGAGAGATGTGATGAAATTTGACTATGACGTAGCAGTGTCTATTGTTGTGGACAGAGATGTGATGTATATTGACTATGACGTAGCAGTGTCTATTGTTGTAGACACACAGACAGAGATGTGATGTATATTGACTATGACGTAGCAGTGTCTATTGTTGTAGATAAAGATGTGATGTATATTGAATATGACGTAGCAGTGTCTATTGTAGACAGAGATGTGATGTATATTGACTATGACGTAGCAGTGTCTATTGTTGTAGATAGAGATGTGATGTATATTGACTATGACGTAGCAGTGTCTATTGTTGTGGACATAGATGTGATGTATATTGACTATTACGTAGCAGTGTCTATTGTTGTGGACAGAGATGTGATATAAATTGACTATGACGTAGCAGTGTCTATTGTTGTGGACAGAGATATGATGTATATTGAATATCACGTAGCAGTGTCTATTGTAGACAGAGATGTGATGTATATTGACTATGAAGTAGCAGTGTCTATTGTTGTGGACAGAGATGTGATGCAAATTGACTATGACGTAGCAGTGTCTATTGTTGTGGACAGAGATGTGATGTATATTGACTATGACGTAGCAGTGTCTATTGTTGTGGACAGAGATGTGATGTATATTGACTATGACGTAGCAGTGTCTATTGTTGTAGACACACAGACAGAGATGCGATGTATATTGACTATGACGTAACAGTGTCTATTGTTGTAGACAGAGTTGTGATGTATATTGAATATGACGTAGCAGTGTCTATTGTTGTGGACAGAGATGTGATGTAAATTGACTATGACGTAGCAGTGTCTATTGTTGCGGACAAAGATGTGATGTATATTGACTATGACGTAGCAGTGTCTATTGTTGTAGACAAAGATGTGATGTATATTGACTATGACGTAGCAGTGTCTATTGTTGTGGACAGAGATGTGATGTAAATTGACTATGACGTAGCAGTGTCTATTGTTGTAGACAGAGATGTGATGTATATTGACTATGACGTAGCAGTGTCTGTTGTAGACAGAGATGTGTTGCAAATTGACTATGACGTAGCAGTATCTATTGTTGTGGACAGAGATGTGATGTATATTGACTATGACGTAGCAGTGTCTATTGTTGTGGACAGAGATGTGATGTATATTGACTATGACGTAGCAGTGTCTATTGTTGTGGATAGAGATGTGATGTATATTGACTATGACGTAGCAGTGTCTATTGTTGTGGACAGAGATGTGATGTAAATTGACTATGACGTAGCAGTGTCTATTGTTGTGGAGAGAGATGTGATGAAATTTGACTATGACGTAGCAGTGTCTATTGTTGTGGATAGAGATGTGATGAAATTTGACTATGAAGTAGCAGTGTCTATTGTTGTGGACAGAGATGTGATGTATATTGACTATGACGTAGCAGTGTCTATTGTTGTAGACACACAGACAGAGATGTGATGTATATTGAATATGACGTAGCAGTGTCTATTGTAGACAGAGATGTGATGTATATTGACTATGACGTAGCAGTTTCTATTGTTGTAGATAGAGATGTGATGTATATTGACTATGACGTAGCAGTGTCTATTGTTGTGGACATAGATGTGATGTATATTGACTATGACATAGCAGTGTCTATTGTTGTGGACAGAGATGTGATGTAAATTGACTATGACGTAGCAGTGTCTATTGTTGTGGACAGAGATATGATGTATATTGAATATGACGTAGCAGTGTCTATTGTAGACAGAGATGTGATGTATATTGACTATGACGTAGCAGTGTCTATTGTTGTAGACAGAGATGTGATGTATATTGACTATGACGTAGCAGTGTCTATTGTTGTAGACAGAGATGTGATGTATATTGACTATGACGTAGCAGTGTCTATTGTTGTGGACAGAGATGTGATGTAAATTGACTATGACGTAGCAGTGTCTATTGTTGTGGACAGATATATGATGTATATTGACTATGACGTAGCAGTGTCTATTGTTGTAGACAGAGATGTGATGTATGTTGACTATGACGTAGCAGTATCTATTGTTGTGGACAGAGATGTGATGCAAATTGACTATGACGTAGCAGTGTCTATTGTTGTGGACAGAGATGTGATGTATATTGACTATGACGTAGCAGTGTCTATTGTTGTGGACAGAGATGTGATGTATATTAACTATGACGTAGCAGTGTCTATTGTTGTGGACAGAGATGTGATGTATATTGACTATGACGCAGCAGTGTCTATTGTTGTGGACAGAGATGTGATGTATATTGACTATGACGTAGCAGTGTCTATTGTTGTACACACACAGACAGAGATGCGATGTATATTGACTATGACGTAGCAGTGTCTATTGTTGTAGACAGAGTTGTGATGTATATTGAATATGACGTAGCAGTGTCTATTGTTGTGGACAGAGATGTGATGTAAATTGACTATGACGTAGCAGTGTCTATTGTTGTAGACACACAGACAGAGATGCGATGTATATTGACTATGACGTAGCAGTGTCTATTGTTGTAGACAGAGTTGTGATGTATATTGACTATGACGTAGCAGTGTCTATTGTTGTGGACAGAGATGTGATGTATATTGACTATGACGTAGCAGTGTCTATTGTTGTGGACAGAGATGTGATGTATATTGACTATGACGCAGCAGTGTCTATTGTTGTGGACAGAGATGTGATGTATATTGACTATGACGTAGCAGTGTCTATTGTTGTAGACACACAGACAGAGATGCGATGTATATTGACTATGACGTAGCAGTGTCTATTGTTGTAGACAGAGTTGTGATGTATATTGAATATGACGTAACAGTGTCTATTGTTGTGGACAGAGATGTGATGTAAATTGACTATGACGTAGCAGTGTCTATTGTTGTAGACAGAGATGTGATGTATGTTGACTATGACGTAGCAGTATCTATTGTTGTGGACAGAGATGTGATGCAAATTGACTATGACGTAGCAGTGTCTATTGTTGTGGACAGAGATGTGATGTATATTGACTATGACGTAGCAGTGTCTATTGTTGTGGACAGAGATGTGATGTATATTGACTATGACGTAGCAGTGTCTATTGTTGTGGACAGAGATGTGATGTATATTGACTATGACGCAGCAGTGTCTATTGTTGTGGACAGAGATGTGATGTATATTGACTATGACGTAGCAGTGTCTATTGTTGTAGACACACAGACAGAGATGTGATGTATATTGACTATGACGTAGCAGTGTCTATTGTTGTAGATAAAGATGTGATGTACATTGAATATGACGTAGCAGTGTCTATTGTAGACAGAGATGTGATGTATATTGACTATGACGTAGCAGTTTCTATTGTTGTAGATAGAGATGTGATGTATATTGACTATGACGTAGCAGTGTCTATTGTTGTGGACATAGATGTGATGTATATTGACTATGACGTAGCAGTGTCTATTGTTGTGGACAGAGATGTGATGTAAATTGACTATGACGTAGCAGTGTCTATTGTTGTGGACAGAGATATGATGTATATTGAATATGACGTAGCAGTGTCTATTGTAGACAGAGATGTGATGTATATATACTATGACGTAGCAGTGTCTATTGTTGTAGACAGAGATGTGATGTATATTGACGATGACGTTGCAGTGTCTATTGTTATGGACAGAGATGTGATGTATATTGACTATGACGTAGCAGTGTCTATTGGTGTAGACAGAGATGTGATGTATATTGACTATGACGTAGCAGTGTCTATTGGTGTAGACAGAGATGTGATGTATATTAACTATGTTGTAGCAGTGTCTATTGTTGTGGACAGAGATGTGATGTATATTGACTATGACGTAGCAGTGTCTATTGTTGTGGACAGAGATGTGATGTATATTGACTATGACGTAGCAGTGTCTATTGTTGTGGACAGAGATGTGATGTATATTGACTATGACGTAGCAGTGTCTATTGTTGTAGACAGAGATGTGATGTATATTGACTATACGTAGCAGTGTCTATTGTTGTGGACAGAGATGTGATGTAAATTGACTATGACGTAGCAGTGTCTATTGTTGTGGACAGAGATGTGATGTATATTGACTATGACGTAGCAATGTCTATTGTTGTAGTCAGAGATGTGATGTATATTGACTATGACGTAGCAGTGTCTATTGTTGTAGACAGAGATGTGATGTATATTGACTATGACGTAGCAGTGTCTATTGTTGTGGACAGAGATGTGATGTAAATTGACTATGACGTAGCAGTGTCTATTGTTGTGGACAGAGATATGATGTATATTGACTATGACGTAGCAGTGTCTATTGTTGTAGACAGAGATGTGATGTATGTTGACTATGACGTAGCAGTATCTATTGTTGTGGACAGAGATGTGATGCAAATTGACTATGACGTAGCAGTGTCTATTGTTGTGGACAGAGATGTGATGTATATTGACTATGACGTAGCAGTGTCTATTGTTGTGGACAGAGATGTGATGTATATTGACTATGACGTAGCAGTGTCTATTGTTGTGGACAGAGATGTGATGTATATTAACTATGACGCAGCAGTGTCTATTGTTGTGGACAGAGATGTGATGTATATTGACTATGACGTAGCAGTGTCTATTGTTGTACACACACAGACAGAGATGCGATGTATATTGACTATGACGTAGCAGTGTCTATTGTTGTAGACAGAGTTGTGATGTATATTGAATATGACGTAGCAGTGTCTATTGTTGTGGACAGAGATGTGATGTAAATTGACTATGACGTAGCAGTGTCTATTGTTGTAGACAGAGATGTGATGTATGTTGACTATGACGTAGCAGTATCTATTGTTGTGGACAGAGATGTGATGCAAATTGACTATGACGTAGCAGTGTCTATTTTTGTGGACAGAGATGTGATGTATATTGACTATGACGTAGCAGTGTCTATTGTTGTGGACAGAGATGTGATGTATATTGACTATGACGTAGCAGTGTCTATTGTTGTGGACAGAGATGTGATGTATATTGACTATGACGCAGCAGTGTCTATTGTTGTGGACAGAGATGTGATGTATATTGACTATGACGTAGCAGTGTCTATTGTTGTAGACACACAGACAGAGATGCGATGTATATTGACTATGACGTAGCAGTGTCTATTGTTGTAGACAGAGTTGTGATGTATATTGAATATGACGTAGCAGTGTCTATTGTTGTGGACAGAGATGTGATGTAAATTGACTATGACGTAGCAGTGTCTATTGTTATGGACAGAGATGTGATGTATATTGACTATGACGTAGCAGTGTCTATTGTTGTAGACAAAGATGTGATATATATTGACTATGACGTAGCAGTGTCTATTGTTGTGGACAGAGATGTGATGTAAATTGACTATGACGTGGCAGTGTCTATTGTTATGGACAGAGATGTGATGTATATTGACTATGACGTAGCAGTGTCTGTTGTAGACAGAGATGTGTTGCAAATTGACTATGACGTAGCAGTGTCTATTGTTGTGGACAGAGATGTGATGTATATTGACTATGACGTAGCAGTGTCTATTGTTGTGGAGAGAGATGTGATGAAATTTGACTATGACGTAGCAGTGTCTATTGTTGTGGACAGAGATGTGATGTATATTGACTATGACGCAGCAGTGTCTATTGTTGTGGATAGAGATGTGATGTATATTGACTATGACGTAGCCGTGTCTATTGTTGTAGACACACAGACAGAGATGTGATGTATATTGACTAGGACGTAGCAGTGTCTATTGCTGTAGACAAAGATGTGATTATATTGAATATGACGTAGCAGTGTCTATTGTAGACAGAGATGTGATGTATATTGACTATGACGTAGCAGTGCCTATTGTTGTGGACACACAGACAGAGATGTGATGTATATTGACTATGAAGTAGCAGTGTCTATTGTTGTGGACAGAGATGTGATGCAAATTGACTATGACGTAGCAGTGTCTATTGTTGTGGACAGAGATGTGATGTATATTGACTATGACGTAGCATTGTCTATTGTTGTGGACAGAGATGTGATGTATATTGACTATGACGTAGCAGTGTCTATTGTTGTGGAGAGAGATGTGATGAAATTTGACTATGATGTAGCAGTGTCTATTGTTGTGGACAGAGATGTGATGTATATTGACTATGACGTAGCAGTGTCTATTGTTGTAGACACACAGACAGAGATGTGATGTATATTGACTATGACGTAGCAGTGTCTATTGTTGTAGATAAAGATGTGATGTATATTGAATATGACGTAGCAGTGTCTATTGTAGACAGAGATGTGATGTATATTGACTATGACGTAGCAGTGTCTATTGTTGTAGATAGAGATGTGATGTATATTGACTATGACGTAGCAGTGTCTATTGTTGTGGACATAGATGTGATGTATATTGACTATTACGTAGCAGTGTCTATTGTTGTGGACAGAGATGTGATATAAATTGACTATGACGTAGCAGTGTCTATTGTTGTGGACAGAGATATGATGTATATTGAATATCACGTAGCAGTGTCTATTGTAGACAGAGATGTGATGTATATTGACTATGAAGTAGCAGTGTCTATTGTTGTGGACAGAGATGTGATGCAAATTGACTATGACGTAGCAGTGTCTATTGTTGTGGACAGAGATGTGATGTATATTGACTATGACGTAGCAGTGTCTATTGTTGTGGACAGAGATGTGATGTATATTGACTATGACGTAGCAGTGTCTATTGTTGTAGACACACAGACAGAGATGCGATGTATATTGACTATGACGTAACAGTGTCTATTGTTGTAGACAGAGTTGTGATGTATATTGAATATGACGTAGCAGTGTCTATTGTTGTGGACAGAGATGTGATGTAAATTGACTATGACGTAGCAGTGTCTATTGTTGCGGACAGAGATGTGATGTATATTGACTATGACGTAGCAGTGTCTATTGTTGTAGACAAAGATGTGATGTATATTGACTATGACGTAGCAGTGTCTATTGTTGTGGACAGAGATGTGATGTAAATTGACTATGACGTAGCAGTGTCTATTGTTGTAGACAGAGATGTGATGTATATTGACTATGACGTAGCAGTGTCTGTTGTAGACAGAGATGTGTTGCAAATTGACTATGACGTAGCAGTATCTATTGTTGTGGACAGAGATGTGATGTATATTGACTATGACGTAGCAGTGTCTATTGTTGTGGACAGAGATGTGATGTATATTGACTATGACGTAGCAGTGTCTATTGTTGTGGATAGAGATGTGATGTATATTGACTATGACGTAGCAGTGTCTATTGTTGTGGACAGAGATGTGATGTAAATTGACTATGACGTAGCAGTGTCTATTGTTGTGGAGAGAGATGTGATGAAATTTGACTATGACGTAGCAGTGTCTATTGTTGTGGATAGAGATGTGATGAAATTTGACTATGAAGTAGCAGTGTCTATTGTTGTGGACAGAGATGTGATGTATATTGACTATGACGTAGCAGTGTCTATTGTTGTAGACACACAGACAGAGATGTGATGTATATTGAATATGACGTAGCAGTGTCTATTGTAGACAGAGATGTGATGTATATTGACTATGACGTAGCAGTTTCTATTGTTGTAGATAGAGATGTGATGTATATTGACTATGACGTAGCAGTGTCTATTGTTGTGGACATAGATGTGATGTATATTGACTATGACATAGCAGTGTCTATTGTTGTGGACAGAGATGTGATGTAAATTGACTATGACGTAGCAGTGTCTATTGTTGTGGACAGAGATATGATGTATATTGAATATGACGTAGCAGTGTCTATTGTAGACAGAGATGTGATGTATATTGACTATGACGTAGCAGTGTCTATTGTTGTAGACAGAGAAGTGATGTATATTGACTATGACGTAGCAGTGTCTATTGTTGTAGACAGAGATGTGATGTATATTGACTATGACGTAGCAGTGTCTATTGTTGTGGACAGAGATGTGATGTAAATTGACTATGACGTAGCAGTGTCTATTGTTGTGGACAGATATATGATGTATATTGACTATGACGTAGCAGTGTCTATTGTTGTAGACAGAGATGTGATGTATGTTGACTATGACGTAGCAGTATCTATTGTTGTGGACAGAGATGTGATGCAAATTGACTATGACGTAGCAGTGTCTATTGTTGTGGACAGAGATGTGATGTATATTGACTATGACGTAGCAGTGTCTATTGTTGTGGACAGAGATGTGATGTATATTAACTATGACGTAGCAGTGTCTATTGTTGTGGACAGAGATGTGATGTATATTGACTATGACGCAGCAGTGTCTATTGTTGTGGACAGAGATGTGATGTATATTGACTATGACGTAGCAGTGTCTATTGTTGTACACACACAGACAGAGATGCGATGTATATTGACTATGACGTAGCAGTGTCTATTGTTGTAGACAGAGTTGTGATGTATATTGAATATGACGTAGCAGTGTCTATTGTTGTGGACAGAGATGTGATGTAAATTGACTATGACGTAGCAGTGTCTATTGTTGTAGACACACAGACAGAGATGCGATGTATATTGACTATGACGTAGCAGTGTCTATTGTTGTAGACAGAGTTGTGATGTATATTGAATATGACGTAGCAGTGTCTATTGTTGTGGACAGAGATGTGATGTAAATTGACTATGACGTAGCAGTGTCTATTGTTATGGACAGAGATGTGATGTATATTGACTATGACGTAGCAGTGTCTATTGTTGTAGACAAAGATGTGATATATATTGACTATGACGTAGCAGTGTCTATTGTTGTGGACAGAGATGTGATGTAAATTGACTATGACGTAGCAGTGTCTATTGTTGTAGACAGAGATGTGATGTATATTGACTATGACGTAGCAGTGTCTGTTGTAGACAGAGATGTGTTGCAAATTGACTATGACGTAGCAGTGTCTATTGTTGTGGACAGAGATGTGATGTATATTGACTATGACGTAGCAGTGTCTATTGTTGTAGACAGAGATGTGATGTATATTGACTATGACGTAGCAGTGTCTATTGTTGTGGAGAGAGATGTGATGAAATTTGACTATGACGTAGCAGTGTCTATTGTTGTGGACAGAGATGTGATGTATATTGACTATGACGCAGCAGTGTCTATTGTTGTGGATAGAGATGTGATGTATATTGACAATGACGTAGCCGTGTCTATTGTTGTAGACACACAGACAGAGATGTGATGTATATTGACTAGGACGTAGCAGTGTCTATTGCTGTAGACAAAGATGTGATTATATTGAATATGACGTAGCAGTGTCTATTGTAGACAGAGATGTGATGTATATTGACTATGACGTAGCAGTGCCTATTGTTGTGGACAGAGATGTGATGTATATTGACTATGAAGTAGCAGTGTCTATTGTTGTGGACAGAGATGTGATGCAAATTGACTATGACGTAGCAGTGTCTATTGTTGTGGACAGAGATGTGATGTATATTGACTATGACGTAGCATTGTCTATTGTTGTGGACAGAGATGTGATGTATATTGACTATGACGTAGCAGTGTCTATTGTTGTGGAGAGAGATGTGATGTATATTGACTATGACGTAGCAGTGTCTATTGTTGTAGACACACAGACAGAGATGTGATGTATATTGACTATGACGTAGCAGTGTCTATTGTTGTAGATAAAGATGTGATGTATATTGAATATGACGTAGCAGTGTCTATTGTAGACAGAGATGTGATGTATATTGACTATGACGTAGCAGTGTCTATTGTTGTAGATAAAGATGTGATGTATATTGAATATGACGTAGCAGTGTCTATTGTAGACAGAGATGTGATGTATATTGACTATGACGTAGCAGTGTCTATTGTTGTGGACATAGATGTGATGTATATTGACTATTACGTAGCAGTGTCTATTGTTGTGGACAGAGATGTGATGTAAATTGACTATGACGTAGCAGTGTCTATTGTTGTGGACAGAGATATGATGTATATTGAATATGACGTAGCAGTGTCTATTGTAGACAGAGATGTGATGTATATTGACTATGACGTAGCAGTGTCTATTGTTGTAGACAGAGATGTGATGTATATTGACGATGACGTTGCAGTGTCTATTGTTATGGACAGAGATGTGATGTATATTGACTATGACGTAGCAGTGTCTATTGTTGTGGACAGAGATGTGATGTATATTGAATATGACGTAGCAGTGTCTATTGTTGTGGACAGAGATGTGATGTAAATTGACTATGACGTAGCAGTGTCTATTGTTATGGACAGAGATGTGATGTATATTGACTATGACGTAGCAGTGTCTATTGTTGTAGACAAAGATGTGATATATATTGACTATGACGTAGCAGTGTCTATTGTTGTGGACAGAGATGTGATGTAAATTGACTATGACGTAGCAGTGTCTATTGTTGTAGACAGAGATGTGATGTATATTGACTATGACGTAGCAGTGTCTGTTGTAGACAGAGATGTGTTGCAAATTGACTATGACGTAGCAGTGTCTATTGTTGTGGACAGAGATGTGATGTATATTGACTATGACGTAGCAGTGTCTATTGTTGTAGACAGAGATGTGATGTATATTGACTATGACGTAGCAGTGTCTATTGTTGTGGAGAGAGATGTGATGAAATTTGACTATGACGTAGCAGTGTCTATTGTTGTGGACAGAGATGTGATGTATATTGACTATGACGCAGCAGTGTCTATTGTTGTGGATAGAGATGTGATGTATATTGACAATGACGTAGCCGTGTCTATTGTTGTAGACACACAGACAGAGATGTGATGTATATTGACTAGGACGTAGCAGTGTCTATTGCTGTAGACAAAGATGTGATTATATTGAATATGACGTAGCAGTGTCTATTGTAGACAGAGATGTGATGTATATTGACTATGACGTAGCAGTGCCTATTGTTGTGGACAGAGATGTGATGTATATTGACTATGAAGTAGCAGTGTCTATTGTTGTGGACAGAGATGTGATGCAAATTGACTATGACGTAGCAGTGTCTATTGTTGTGGACAGAGATGTGATGTATATTGACTATGACGTAGCATTGTCTATTGTTGTGGACAGAGATGTGATGTATATTGACTATGACGTAGCAGTGTCTATTGTTGTGGAGAGAGATGTGATGTATATTGACTATGACGTAGCAGTGTCTATTGTTGTAGACACACAGACAGAGATGTGATGTATATTGACTATGACGTAGCAGTGTCTATTGTTGTAGATAAAGATGTGATGTATATTGAATATGACGTAGCAGTGTCTATTGTAGACAGAGATGTGATGTATATTGACTATGACGTAGCAGTGTCTATTGTTGTAGATAAAGATGTGATGTATATTGAATATGACGTAGCAGTGTCTATTGTAGACAGAGATGTGATGTATATTGACTATGACGTAGCAGTGTCTATTGTTGTGGACATAGATGTGATGTATATTGACTATTACGTAGCAGTGTCTATTGTTGTGGACAGAGATGTGATGTAAATTGACTATGACGTAGCAGTGTCTATTGTTATGGACAGAGATGTGATGTATATTGACTATGACGTAGCAGTGTCTATTGTTGTAGACAAAGATGTGATATATATTGACTATGACGTAGCAGTGTCTATTGTTGTGGACAGAGATGTGATGTAAATTGACTATGACGTAGCAGTGTCTATTGTTGTAGACAGAGATGTGATGTATATTGACTATGACGTAGCAGTGTCTGTTGTAGACAGAGATGTGTTGCAAATTGACTATGACGTAGCAGTGTCTATTGTTGTGGACAGAGATGTGATGTATATTGACTATGACGTAGCAGTGTCTATTGTTGTAGACAGAGATGTGATGTATATTGACTATGACGTAGCAGTGTCTATTGTTGTGGAGAGAGATGTGATGAAATTTGACTATGACGTAGCAGTGTCTATTGTTGTGGACAGAGATGTGATGTATATTGACTATGACGCAGCAGTGTCTATTGTTGTGGATAGAGATGTGATGTATATTGACAATGACGTAGCCGTGTCTATTGTTGTAGACACACAGACAGAGATGTGATGTATATTGACTAGGACGTAGCAGTGTCTATTGCTGTAGACAAAGATGTGATTATATTGAATATGACGTAGCAGTGTCTATTGTAGACAGAGATGTGATGTATATTGACTATGACGTAGCAGTGCCTATTGTTGTGGACAGAGATGTGATGTATATTGACTATGAAGTAGCAGTGTCTATTGTTGTGGACAGAGATGTGATGCAAATTGACTATGACGTAGCAGTGTCTATTGTTGTGGACAGAGATGTGATGTATATTGACTATGACGTAGCATTGTCTATTGTTGTGGACAGAGATGTGATGTATATTGACTATGACGTAGCAGTGTCTATTGTTGTGGAGAGAGATGTGATGTATATTGACTATGACGTAGCAGTGTCTATTGTTGTAGACACACAGACAGAGATGTGATGTATATTGACTATGACGTAGCAGTGTCTATTGTTGTAGATAAAGATGTGATGTATATTGAATATGACGTAGCAGTGTCTATTGTAGACAGAGATGTGATGTATATTGACTATGACGTAGCAGTGTCTATTGTTGTAGATAAAGATGTGATGTATATTGAATATGACGTAGCAGTGTCTATTGTAGACAGAGATGTGATGTATATTGACTATGACGTAGCAGTGTCTATTGTTGTGGACATAGATGTGATGTATATTGACTATTACGTAGCAGTGTCTATTGTTGTGGACAGAGATGTGATGTAAATTGACTATGACGTAGCAGTGTCTATTGTTGTGGACAGAGATATGATGTATATTGAATATGACGTAGCAGTGTCTATTGTAGACAGAGATGTGATGTATATTGACTATGACGTAGCAGTGTCTATTGTTGTAGACAGAGATGTGATGTATATTGACGATGACGTTGCAGTGTCTATTGTTATGGACAGAGATGTGATGTATATTGACTATGACGTAGCAGTGTCTATTGTTGTGGACAGAGATGTGATGTATATTGAATATGACGTAGCAGTGTCTATTGTTGTGGACAGAGATGTGATGTAAATTGACTATGACGTAGCAGTGTCTATTGTTATGGACAGAGATGTGATGTATATTGACTATGACGTAGCAGTGTCTATTGTTGTAGACAAAGATGTGATATATATTGACTATGACGTAGCAGTGTCTATTGTTGTGGACAGAGATGTGATGTAAATTGACTATGACGTAGCAGTGTCTATTGTTGTAGACAGAGATGTGATGTATATTGACTATGACGTAGCAGTGTCTGTTGTAGACAGAGATGTGTTGCAAATTGACTATGACGTAGCAGTGTCTATTGTTGTGGACAGAGATGTGATGTATATTGACTATGACGTAGCAGTGTCTATTGTTGTAGACAGAGATGTGATGTATATTGACTATGACGTAGCAGTGTCTATTGTTGTGGAGAGAGATGTGATGAAATTTGACTATGACGTAGCAGTGTCTATTGTTGTGGACAGAGATGTGATGTATATTGACTATGACGCAGCAGTGTCTATTGTTGTGGATAGAGATGTGATGTATATTGACAATGACGTAGCCGTGTCTATTGTTGTAGACACACAGACAGAGATGTGATGTATATTGACTAGGACGTAGCAGTGTCTATTGCTGTAGACAAAGATGTGATTATATTGAATATGACGTAGCAGTGTCTATTGTAGACAGAGATGTGATGTATATTGACTATGACGTAGCAGTGCCTATTGTTGTGGACAGAGATGTGATGTATATTGACTATGAAGTAGCAGTGTCTATTGTTGTGGACAGAGATGTGATGCAAATTGACTATGACGTAGCAGTGTCTATTGTTGTGGACAGAGATGTGATGTATATTGACTATGACGTAGCATTGTCTATTGTTGTGGACAGAGATGTGATGTATATTGACTATGACGTAGCAGTGTCTATTGTTGTGGAGAGAGATGTGATGTATATTGACTATGACGTAGCAGTGTCTATTGTTGTAGACACACAGACAGAGATGTGATGTATATTGACTATGACGTAGCAGTGTCTATTGTTGTAGATAAAGATGTGATGTATATTGAATATGACGTAGCAGTGTCTATTGTAGACAGAG
The DNA here is from genome assembly GCA_964016885.1 of Eledone cirrhosa. NCBI lineage: Eukaryota > Metazoa > Mollusca > Cephalopoda > Octopoda > Eledonidae > Eledone > Eledone cirrhosa. The sequence continues at coordinate 374,761,943 of OZ024743.1, read as the reverse complement.
ATGTGATGTATATTGACTATGACGTAGCAGTGTCTATTGTTGTAGATAAAGATGTGATGTATATTGAATATGACGTAGCAGTGTCTATTGTAGACAGAGATGTGATGTATATTGACTATGACGTAGCAGTGTCTATTGTTGTGGACATAGATGTGATGTATATTGACTATTACGTAGCAGTGTCTATTGTTGTGGACAGAGATGTGATGTAAATTGACTATGACGTAGCAGTGTCTATTGTTGTGGACAGAGATATGATGTATATTGAATATGACGTAGCAGTGTCTATTGTAGACAGAGATGTGATGTATATTGACTATGACGTAGCAGTGTCTATTGTTGTAGACAGAGATGTGATGTATATTGACGATGACGTTGCAGTGTCTATTGTTATGGACAGAGATGTGATGTATATTGACTATGACGTAGCAGTGTCTATTGTTGTGGACAGAGATGTGATGTATATTGACTATGACGTAGCAGTGTCTATTGTTGTGGACAGAGATGTGATGTATATTGACTATGACGTAGCAGTGTCTATTGTTGTAGACAGAGATGTGATGTATATTGACTATACGTAGCAGTTTCTATTGTTGTAGACAGAGATGTGATGTATATTGAATATGACGTAGCAGTGTCTATTGTTGTGGACAGAGATGTGATGTAAATTGACTATGACGTAGCAGTGTCTATTGTTGTAGACAGAGATGTGATGTATACTGACTATGACGTAGCAGTGTCTATTGTTGTAGACAGAGATGTGATGTATATTGACTATGACGTAGCAGTGTCTATTGTTGTAGACAGAGATGTGATGTATATTGACTATGACGTAGCAGTGTCTATTGTTGTGGACAGAGATGTGATGTAAATTGACTATGACGTAGCAGTGTCTATTGTTGTGGACAGAGATGTGATGTATATTGACTATGACGTAGCAGTGTCTATTGTTGTAGTCAGAGATGTGATGTATATTGACTATGACGTAGCAGTGTCTATTGTTGTGGACAGAGATGTGATGTATATTGACTATGACGTAGCAGTGTCTATAGTTGTTGACAGAGATGTGATTTATATTGACTATGACGTAGCAGTGTCTATTGTTGTGGACAGAGATGTGATGTAAATTGACTATGACGTAGCAGTGTCTATTGTTGTGGACAGAGATATGATGTATATTGACTATGACGTAGCAGTGTCTATTGTTGTAGACAGAGATGTGATGTATGTTGACTATGACGTAGCAGTATCTATTGTTGTGGACAGAGATGTGATGCAAATTGACTATGACGTAGCAGTGTCTATTGTTGTGGACAGAGATGTGATGTATATTGACTATGACGTAGCAGTGTCTATTGTTGTGGACAGAGATGTGATGTATATTGACTATGACGTAGCAGTGTCTATTGTTGTGGACAGAGATGTGATGTATATTGACTATGACGCAGCAGTGTCTATTGTTGTGGACAGAGATGTGATGTATATTGACTATGACGTAGCAGTGTCTATTGTTGTAGACACACAGACAGAGATGCGATGTATATTGACTATGACGTAGCAGTGTCTATTGTTGTAGACAGAGTTGTGATGTATATTGAATATGACGTAGCAGTGTCTATTGTTGTGGACAGAGATGTGATGTAAATTGACTATGACGTAGCAGTGTCTATTGTTGTGGACAGAGATGTGATGTATATTGACTATGACGTAGCAGTGTCTATTGTTGTAGACAAAGATGTGATGTATATTGACTATGACGTAGCAGTGTCTATTGTTGTGGACAGAAATGTGATGTAAATTGACTATGACGTAGCAGTGTCTGTTGTAGACAGAGATGTGATGCAAATTGACTATGACGTAACAGTGTCTATTGTTGTGGACAGAGATGTGATGTATATTGACTATGACGTAGCAGTGTCTATTGTTGTGGAGAGAGATGTGATGAAATTTGACTATGACGTAGCAGTGTCTATTGTTGTGGACAGAGATGTGATGTATATTGACTATGACGCAGCAGTGTCTATTGTTGTGGATAGAGATGTGATGTATATTGACTATGACGTAGCCGTGTCTATTGTTGTAGACACACAGACAGAGATGTGATGTATATTGACTAGGATGTAGCAGTGTCTATTGCTGTAGACAAAGATGTGATGTATATTGACTATGACGTAGCAGTGTCTATTGTTGTAGACACACAGACAGAGATGCGATGTATATTGACTATGACGTAGCAGTGTCTATTGTTGTAGACAGAGTTGTGATGTATATTGAATATGACGTAGCAGTGTCTATTGTTGTGGACAGAGATGTGATGTAAATTGACTATGACGTAGCAGTGTCTATTGTTATGGACAGAGATGTGATGTATATTGACTATGACGTAGCAGTGTCTATTGTTGTAGACAAAGATGTGATATATATTGACTATGACGTAGCAGTGTCTATTGTTGTGGACAGAGATGTGATGTAAATTGACTATGACGTAGCAGTGTCTATTGTTGTAGACAGAGATGTGATGTATATTGACTATGACGTAGCAGTGTCTGTTGTAGACAGAGATGTGTTGCAAATTGACTATGACGTAGCAGTGTCTATTGTTGTGGACAGAGATGTGATGTATATTGACTATGACGTAGCAGTGTCTATTGTTGTAGACAGAGATGTGATGTATATTGACTATGACGTAGCATTGTCTATTGTTGTGGACAGAGATGTGATGTATATTGACTATGACGTAGCAGTGTCTATTGTTCTGGAGAGAGATGTGATGAAATTTGACTATGACGTAGCAGTGTCTATTGTTGTGGACAGAGATGTGATGTATATTGACTATGACGTAGCAGTGTCTATTGTTGTAGACACACAGACAGAGATGTGATGTATATTGACTATGACGTAGCAGTGTCTATTGTTGTAGATAAAGATGTGATGTATATTGAATATGACGTAGCAGTGTCTATTGTAGACAGAGATGTGATGTATATTGACTATGACGTAGCAGTGTCTATTGTTGTAGATAGAGATGTGATGTATATTGACTATGACGTAGCAGTGTCTATTGTTGTGGACATAGATGTGATGTATATTGACTATGACGTAGCAGTGTCTATTGTTGTGGACAGAGATGTGATGTAAATTGACTATGACGTAGCAGTGTCTATTGTTGTGGACAGAGATATGATGTATATTGAATATGACGTAGCAGTGTCTATTGTAGACAGAGATGTGATGTATATTGACTATGACGTAGCAGTGTCTATTGTTGTAGACAGAGATGTGATGTATATTGACGATGACGTTGCAGTGTCTATTGTTATGGACAGAGATGTGATGTATATTGACTATGACGTAGCAGTGTCTATTGGTGTAGACAGAGATGTGATGTATATTCACTATGTTGTAGCAGTGTCTATTGTTGTGGACAGAGATGTGATGTATATTGACTATGACGTAGCAGTGTCTATTGTTGTGGACAGAGATGTGATGTATATTGACTATGACGTAGCAGTGTCTATTGTTGTAGACAGAGATGTGATGTATATTGACTATACGTAGCAGTTTCTATTGTTGTAGACAGAGATGTGATGTATATTGAATATGACGTAGCAGTGTCTATTGTTGTGGACAGAGATGTGATGTAAATTGACTATGACGTAGCAGTGTCTATTGTTGTAGACAGAGATGTGATGTATACTGACTATGACGTAGCAGTGTCTATTGTTGTAGACAGAGATGTGATGTATATTGACTATGACGTAGCAGTGTCTATTGTTGTAGACAGAGATGTGATGTATATTGACTATGACGTAGCAGTGTCTATTGTTGTGGACAGAGATGTGATGTAAATTGACTATGACGTAGCAGTGTCTATTGTTGTGGACAGAGATGTGATGTATATTGACTATGACGTAGCAGTGTCTATTGTTGTAGTCAGAGATGTGATGTATATTGACTATGACGTAGCAGTGTCTATTGTTGTGGACAGAGATGTGATGTATATTGACTATGACGTAGCAGTGTCTATAGTTGTTGACAGAGATGTGATTTATATTGACTATGACGTAGCAGTGTCTATTGTTGTGGACAGAGATGTGATGTAAATTGACTATGACGTAGCAGTGTCTATTGTTGTGGACAGAGATATGATGTATATTGACTATGACGTAGCAGTGTCTATTGTTGTAGACAGAGATGTGATGTATGTTGACTATGACGTAGCAGTATCTATTGTTGTGGACAGAGATGTGATGCAAATTGACTATGACGTAGCAGTGTCTATTGTTGTGGACAGAGATGTGATGTATATTGACTATGACGTAGCAGTGTCTATTGTTGTGGACAGAGATGTGATGTATATTGACTATGACGTAGCAGTGTCTATTGTTGTGGACAGAGATGTGATGTATATTGACTATGACGCAGCAGTGTCTATTGTTGTGGACAGAGATGTGATGTATATTGACTATGACGTAGCAGTGTCTATTGTTGTAGACACACAGACAGAGATGCGATGTATATTGACTATGACGTAGCAGTGTCTATTGTTGTAGACAGAGTTGTGATGTATATTGAATATGACGTAGCAGTGTCTATTGTTGTGGACAGAGATGTGATGTATATTGACTATGACGTAGCAGTGTCTATTGTTGTAGACAAAGATGTGATGTATATTGACTATGACGTAGCAGTGTCTATTGTTGTGGACAGAAATGTGATGTAAATTGACTATGACGTAGCAGTGTCTGTTGTAGACAGAGATGTGATGCAAATTGACTATGACGTAACAGTGTCTATTGTTGTGGACAGAGATGTGATGTATATTGACTATGACGTAGCAGTGTCTATTGTTGTGGAGAGAGATGTGATGAAATTTGACTATGACGTAGCAGTGTCTATTGTTGTGGACAGAGATGTGATGTATATTGACTATGACGCAGCAGTGTCTATTGTTGTGGATAGAGATGTGATGTATATTGACTATGACGTAGCCGTGTCTATTGTTGTAGACACACAGACAGAGATGTGATGTATATTGACTAGGATGTAGCAGTGTCTATTGCTGTAGACAAAGATGTGATGTATATTGACTATGACGTAGCAGTGTCTATTGTTGTAGACACACAGACAGAGATGCGATGTATATTGACTATGACGTAGCAGTGTCTATTGTTGTAGACAGAGTTGTGATGTATATTGAATATGACGTAGCAGTGTCTATTGTTGTGGACAGAGATGTGATGTAAATTGACTATGACGTAGCAGTGTCTATTGTTATGGACAGAGATGTGATGTATATTGACTATGACGTAGCAGTGTCTATTGTTGTAGACAAAGATGTGATATATATTGACTATGACGTAGCAGTGTCTATTGTTGTGGACAGAGATGTGATGTAAATTGACTATGACGTAGCAGTGTCTATTGTTGTAGACAGAGATGTGATGTATATTGACTATGACGTAGCAGTGTCTGTTGTAGACAGAGATGTGTTGCAAATTGACTATGACGTAGCAGTGTCTATTGTTGTGGACAGAGATGTGATGTATATTGACTATGACGTAGCAGTGTCTATTGTTGTAGACAGAGATGTGATGTATATTGACTATGACGTAGCATTGTCTATTGTTGTGGACAGAGATGTGATGTATATTGACTATGACGTAGCAGTGTCTATTGTTCTGGAGAGAGATGTGATGAAATTTGACTATGACGTAGCAGTGTCTATTGTTGTGGACAGAGATGTGATGTATATTGACTATGACGTAGCAGTGTCTATTGTTGTAGACACACAGACAGAGATGTGATGTATATTGACTATGACGTAGCAGTGTCTATTGTTGTAGATAAAGATGTGATGTATATTGAATATGACGTAGCAGTGTCTATTGTAGACAGAGATGTGATGTATATTGACTATGACGTAGCAGTGTCTATTGTTGTAGATAGAGATGTGATGTATATTGACTATGACGTAGCAGTGTCTATTGTTGTGGACATAGATGTGATGTATATTGACTATGACGTAGCAGTGTCTATTGTTGTGGACAGAGATGTGATGTAAATTGACTATGACGTAGCAGTGTCTATTGTTGTGGACAGAGATATGATGTATATTGAATATGACGTAGCAGTGTCTATTGTAGACAGAGATGTGATGTATATTGACTATGACGTAGCAGTGTCTATTGTTGTAGACAGAGATGTGATGTATATTGACGATGACGTTGCAGTGTCTATTGTTATGGACAGAGATGTGATGTATATTGACTATGACGTAGCAGTGTCTATTGGTGTAGACAGAGATGTGATGTATATTCACTATGTTGTAGCAGTGTCTATTGTTGTGGACAGAGATGTGATGTATATTGACTATGACGTAGCAGTGTCTATTGTTGTGGACAGAGATGTGATGTATATTGACTATGACGTAGCAGTGTCTATTGTTGTAGACAGAGATGTGATGTATATTGACTATACGTAGCAGTTTCTATTGTTGTAGACAGAGATGTGATGTATATTGAATATGACGTAGCAGTGTCTATTGTTGTGGACAGAGATGTGATGTAAATTGACTATGACGTAGCAGTGTCTATTGTTGTAGACAGAGATGTGATGTATACTGACTATGACGTAGCAGTGTCTATTGTTGTAGACAGAGATGTGATGTATATTGACTATGACGTAGCAGTGTCTATTGTTGTAGACAGAGATGTGATGTATATTGACTATGACGTAGCAGTGTCTATTGTTGTGGACAGAGATGTGATGTAAATTGACTATGACGTAGCAGTGTCTATTGTTGTGGACAGAGATGTGATGTATATTGACTATGACGTAGCAGTGTCTATTGTTGTAGTCAGAGATGTGATGTATATTGACTATGACGTAGCAGTGTCTATTGTTGTGGACAGAGATGTGATGTATATTGACTATGACGTAGCAGTGTCTATAGTTGTTGACAGAGATGTGATTTATATTGACTATGACGTAGCAGTGTCTATTGTTGTGGACAGAGATGTGATGTAAATTGACTATGACGTAGCAGTGTCTATTGTTGTGGACAGAGATATGATGTATATTGACTATGACGTAGCAGTGTCTATTGTTGTAGACAGAGATGTGATGTATGTTGACTATGACGTAGCAGTATCTATTGTTGTGGACAGAGATGTGATGCAAATTGACTATGACGTAGCAGTGTCTATTGTTGTGGACAGAGATGTGATGTATATTGACTATGACGTAGCAGTGTCTATTGTTGTGGACAGAGATGTGATGTATATTGACTATGACGTAGCAGTGTCTATTGTTGTGGACAGAGATGTGATGTATATTGACTATGACGCAGCAGTGTCTATTGTTGTGGACAGAGATGTGATGTATATTGACTATGACGTAGCAGTGTCTATTGTTGTAGACACACAGACAGAGATGCGATGTATATTGACTATGACGTAGCAGTGTCTATTGTTGTAGACAGAGTTGTGATGTATATTGAATATGACGTAGCAGTGTCTATTGTTGTGGACAGAGATGTGATGTAAATTGACTATGACGTAGCAGTGTCTATTGTTGTGGACAGAGATGTGATGTATATTGACTATGACGTAGCAGTGTCTATTGTTGTAGACAAAGATGTGATGTATATTGACTATGACGTAGCAGTGTCTATTGTTGTGGACAGAAATGTGATGTAAATTGACTATGACGTAGCAGTGTCTGTTGTAGACAGAGATGTGATGCAAATTGACTATGACGTAACAGTGTCTATTGTTGTGGACAGAGATGTGATGTATATTGACTATGACGTAGCAGTGTCTATTGTTGTGGAGAGAGATGTGATGAAATTTGACTATGACGTAGCAGTGTCTATTGTTGTGGACAGAGATGTGATGTATATTGACTATGACGCAGCAGTGTCTATTGTTGTGGATAGAGATGTGATGTATATTGACTATGACGTAGCCGTGTCTATTGTTGTAGACACACAGACAGAGATGTGATGTATATTGACTAGGATGTAGCAGTGTCTATTGCTGTAGACAAAGATGTGATGTATATTGACTATGACGTAGCAGTGTCTATTGTTGTAGACACACAGACAGAGATGCGATGTATATTGACTATGACGTAGCAGTGTCTATTGTTGTAGACAGAGTTGTGATGTATATTGAATATGACGTAGCAGTGTCTATTGTTGTGGACAGAGATGTGATGTAAATTGACTATGACGTAGCAGTGTCTATTGTTATGGACAGAGATGTGATGTATATTGACTATGACGTAGCAGTGTCTATTGTTGTAGACAAAGATGTGATATATATTGACTATGACGTAGCAGTGTCTATTGTTGTGGACAGAGATGTGATGTAAATTGACTATGACGTAGCAGTGTCTATTGTTGTAGACAGAGATGTGATGTATATTGACTATGACGTAGCAGTGTCTGTTGTAGACAGAGATGTGTTGCAAATTGACTATGACGTAGCAGTGTCTATTGTTGTGGACAGAGATGTGATGTATATTGACTATGACGTAGCAGTGTCTATTGTTGTAGACAGAGATGTGATGTATATTGACTATGACGTAGCAGTGTCTATTGTTGTAGACAGAGATGTGATGTATATTGACTATGACGTAGCAGTGTCTATTGTTGTGGACAGAGATGTGATGTAAATTGACTATGACGTAGCAGTGTCTATTGTTGTGGACAGAGATGTGATGTATATTGACTATGACGTAGCAGTGTCTATTGTTGTAGTCAGAGATGTGATGTATATTGACTATGACGTAGCAGTGTCTATTGTTGTGGACAGAGATGTGATGTATATTGACTATGACGTAGCAGTGTCTATAGTTGTTGACAGAGATGTGATTTATATTGACTATGACGTAGCAGTGTCTATTGTTGTGGACAGAGATGTGATGTAAATTGACTATGACGTAGCAGTGTCTATTGTTGTGGACAGAGATATGATGTATATTGACTATGACGTAGCAGTGTCTATTGTTGTAGACAGAGATGTGATGTATGTTGACTATGACGTAGCAGTATCTATTGTTGTGGACAGAGATGTGATGCAAATTGACTATGACGTAGCAGTGTCTATTGTTGTGGACAGAGATGTGATGTATATTGACTATGACGTAGCAGTGTCTATTGTTGTGGACAGAGATGTGATGTATATTGACTATGACGTAGCAGTGTCTATTGTTGTGGACAGAGATGTGATGTATATTGACTATGACGCAGCAGTGTCTATTGTTGTGGACAGAGATGTGATGTATATTGACTATGACGTAGCAGTGTCTATTGTTGTAGACACACAGACAGAGATGCGATGTATATTGACTATGACGTAGCAGTGTCTATTGTTGTAGACAGAGTTGTGATGTATATTGAATATGACGTAGCAGTGTCTATTGTTGTGGACAGAGATGTGATGTAAATTGACTATGACGTAGCAGTGTCTATTGTTGTGGACAGAGATGTGATGTATATTGACTATGACGTAGCAGTGTCTATTGTTGTAGACAAAGATGTGATGTATATTGACTATGACGTAGCAGTGTCTATTGTTGTGGACAGAAATGTGATGTAAATTGACTATGACGTAGCAGTGTCTGTTGTAGACAGAGATGTGATGCAAATTGACTATGACGTAACAGTGTCTATTGTTGTGGACAGAGATGTGATGTATATTGACTATGACGTAGCAGTGTCTATTGTTGTGGAGAGAGATGTGATGAAATTTGACTATGACGTAGCAGTGTCTATTGTTGTGGACAGAGATGTGATGTATATTGACTATGACGCAGCAGTGTCTATTGTTGTGGATAGAGATGTGATGTATATTGACTATGACGTAGCCGTGTCTATTGTTGTAGACACACAGACAGAGATGTGATGTATATTGACTAGGATGTAGCAGTGTCTATTGCTGTAGACAAAGATGTGATGTATATTGACTATGACGTAGCAGTGTCTATTGTTGTAGACACACAGACAGAGATGCGATGTATATTGACTATGACGTAGCAGTGTCTATTGTTGTAGACAGAGTTGTGATGTATATTGAATATGACGTAGCAGTGTCTATTGTTGTGGACAGAGATGTGATGTAAATTGACTATGACGTAGCAGTGTCTATTGTTATGGACAGAGATGTGATGTATATTGACTATGACGTAGCAGTGTCTATTGTTGTAGACAAAGATGTGATATATATTGACTATGACGTAGCAGTGTCTATTGTTGTGGACAGAGATGTGATGTAAATTGACTATGACGTAGCAGTGTCTATTGTTGTAGACAGAGATGTGATGTATATTGACTATGACGTAGCAGTGTCTGTTGTAGACAGAGATGTGTTGCAAATTGACTATGACGTAGCAGTGTCTATTGTTGTGGACAGAGATGTGATGTATATTGACTATGACGTAGCAGTGTCTATTGTTGTAGACAGAGATGTGATGTATATTGAATATGACGTAGCATTGTCTATTGTTGTGGACAGAGATGTGATGTATATTGACTATGACGTAGCAGTGTCTATTGTTCTGGAGAGAGATGTGATGAAATTTGACTATGACGTAGCAGTGTCTATTGTTGTGGACAGAGATGTGATGTATATTGACTATGACGTAGCAGTGTCTATTGTTGTAGACACACAGACAGAGATGTGATGTATATTGACTATGACGTAGCAGTGTCTATTGTTGTAGATAAAGATGTGATGTATATTGAATATGACGTAGCAGTGTCTATTGTAGACAGAGATGTGATGTATATTGACTATGACGTAGCAGTGTCTATTGTTGTAGATAGAGATGTGATGTATATTGACTATGACGTAGCAGTGTCTATTGTTGTGGACATAGATGTGATGTATATTGACTATGACGTAGCAGTGTCTATTGTTGTGGACAGAGATGTGATGTAAATTGACTATGACGTAGCAGTGTCTATTGTTGTGGACAGAGATATGATGTATATTGAATATGACGTAGCAGTGTCTATTGTAGACAGAGATGTGATGTATATTGACTATGACGTAGCAGTGTCTATTGTTGTAGACAGAGATGTGATGTATATTGACGATGACGTTGCAGTGTCTATTGTTATGGACAGAGATGTGATGTATATTGACTATGACGTAGCAGTGTCTATTGGTGTAGACAGAGATGTGATGTATATTCACTATGTTGTAGCAGTGTCTATTGTTGTGGACAGAGATGTGATGTATATTGACTATGACGTAGCAGTGTCTATTGTTGTGGACAGAGATGTGATGTATATTGACTATGACGTAGCAGTGTCTATTGTTGTAGACAGAGATGTGATGTATATTGACTATACGTAGCAGTGTCTATTGTTGTAGACAGAGATGTGATGTATATTCACTATGACGTAGCAGTGTCTATTGTTGTGGACAGAGATGTGATGTAAATTGACTATGACGTAGCAGTGTCTATTGTTGTAGACAGAGATGTGATGTATACTGACTATGACGTAGCAGTGTCTATTGTTGTAGACAGAGATGTGATGTATATTGACTATGACGTAGCAGTGTCTATTGTTGTAGACAGAGATGTGATGTATATTGACTATGACGTAGCAGTGTCTATTGTTGTGGACAGAGATGTGATGTAAATTGACTATGACGTAGCAGTGTCTATTGTTGTGGACAGAGATGTGATGTATATTGACTATGACGTAGCAGTGTCTATTGTTGTAGTCAGAGATGTGATGTATATTGACTATGACGTAGCAGTGTCTATTGTTGTGGACAGAGATGTGATGTATATTGACTATGACGTAGCAGTGTCTATAGTTGTAGACAGAGATGTGATTTATATTGACTATGACGTAGCAGTGTCTATTGTTGTGGACAGAGATGTGATGTAAATTGACTATGACGTAGCAGTGTCTATTGTTGTGGACAGAGATATGATGTATATTGACTATGACGTAGCAGTGTCTATTGTTGTAGACAGAGATGTGATGTATGTTGACTATGACGTAGCAGTATCTATTGTTGTGGACAGAGATGTGATGCAAATTGACTATGACGTAGCAGTGTCTATTGTTGTGGACAGAGATGTGATGTATATTGACTATGACGTAGCAGTGTCTATTTTTGTGGACAGAGATGTGATGTATATTGACTATGACGTAGCAGTGTCTATTGTTGTGGACAGAGATGTGATGTATATTGACTCTGACGTAGCAGTGTCTATTGTTGTGGACAGAGATGTGATGTATATTGACTATGACGCAGCAGTGTCTATTGTTGTGGACAGAGATGTGATGTATATTGACTATGACGTAGCAGTGTCTATTGTTGTAGACACACAGACAGAGATGCGATGTATATTGACTATGACGTAGCAGTGTCTATTGTTGTAGACAGAGTTGTGATGTATATTGAATATGACGTAGCAGTGTCTATTGTTGTGGACAGAGATGTGATGTAAATTGACTATGACGTAGCAGTGTCTATTGTTGTGGACAGAGATGTGATGTATATTGACTATGACGTAGCAGTGTCTATTGTTGTGGACAGAAATGTGATGTAAATTGACTATGACGTAGCAGTGTCTGTTGTAGACAGAGATGTGATGCAAATTGACTATGACGTAACAGTGTCTATTGTTGTGGCAGAGATGTGATGTATATTGACTATGACGTAGCAGTGTCTATTGTTGTGGACAGAGATGTGATGTATATTGACTATGACGTAGCAGTGTCTATTGTTGTGGAGAGAGATGTGATGAAATTTGACTATGACGTAGCAGTGTCTATTGTTGTGGACAGAGATGTGATGTATATTGACTATGACGCAGCAGTGTCTATTGTTGTGGATAGAGATGTGATGTATATTGACTATGACGTAGCCGTGTCTATTGTTGTAGACACACAGACAGAGATGTGATGTATATTGACTAGGATGTAGCAGTGTCTATTGCTGTAGACAAAGATGTGATGTATATTGAATATGACGTAGCAGTGTCTATTGTAGACAGAGATGTGATGTATATTGACTATGACGTAGCAGTGTCTATTGTTGTAGATAGAGATGTGATGTATATTGACTATGACGTAGCAGTGTCTATTGTTGTGGACAGAGATATGATGTATATTGACTATGACGTAGCAGTGTCTATTGTAGACAGAGATGTGATGTATATTGACTATGATGTAGCAGTGTCTTTTGTTGTAGACAGAGATGTGATGTATATTTACTATGACGTAGCAGTGTCTATTGTTGTGGACAGAGATGTGATTTAAATTGACTATGACGTAGCAGTGTCTATTGTTGTGGACAGAGATATGATGTATCTTGACTATGACGTAGCAGTGTCTATTGTAGACAGAGATGTAATGTATATTGACTATGACGTAGCAGTGTCTATTGTTGTAGAGAAAGATGTGATGTAAATTGACTATGACGTAGCAGTGTCTATTGTTGTAGACAGAGATGTGATGTATATTGACTATGACGTAGCAGTGTCTATTGTTGTAGACAGAGATCTGATGTATATTGACTATGACGTAGCAGTGTCTATTGTTGTAGACAGAGATGTTATGTATACTGACTATGACGTAGCAGTGTCTATTGTTGTAGACAGAGATGTGATGTAAATTGACTATGACGTAGCAGTGTCTATTGTTGTAGACAGAGATGTGATGTATATTGACTATGACGTAGCAGTGTCTATTGTAGACAGAGATGTGATGTATATTGACTATGACGTAGCAGTGTCTATTGTTGTAGACAGAGATGTGATGTATATTGACTATGACGTAGCAGTGTCTATTGTTGTTGACAGAGATGTGATGTATGTTGACTATGAGATAGCAGTGTCTATTGTTGTAGACAGAGATGTGATGTATATTGAATATGACGTAGCAGTGTCTATTGTTGTGGACAGAGATGTGATGTAAATTGACTATGACGTAGCAGTGTCTATTGTTGTGGACAGAGATGTGATGTATATTGACTATGACATAGCAGTGTCTATTGTTGTAGACAGAGATGTGATGTATATTGACGATGACGTTGCAGTGTCTTTTGTTATGGACAGAGATGTGATGTATATTGACTATGACGTAGCAGTGTCTATTGGTGTAGACAGAGATGTGATGTATATTCACTATGATGTAGCAGTGTCTATTGTTGTAGACAGAGATGTGATGTATATTGACTATGACGTAGCAGTGTCTATTGTTGTAGACAGAGATGTGATGTATATTGACTATGACGTAGCAGTGTCTATTGTTGTAGACAGAGGTGTGATGTATATTGACTATGACGTAGCAGTGTCTATTGTTGTAGACAGAGATGTGATGTATATTGACTATGACGTAGCAGTGTCTATTGTTGTAGAAAGAGATGTGATATATATTGACTATGACGTAGCAGTGTCTATTGTTGTGGACAGAGATGTGATGTAAATTGACTATGACGTAGCAGTGTCTATTGTTGTGGACAGAGATATGATGTATATTGACTATGACGTAGCAGTGTCTATTGTTGTAGACAGAGATGTGATGTATATTGACGATGACGTTGCAGTGTCTATTGCTGTAGACATAGATGTGATGTATATTGACTATACGTAGCAGTGTCTATTGTTGTGGACAGAGATGTGATGTAAATTGACTATGACGTAGCAGTGTCTATTGTTGTAGACAGAGATGTGATGTATATTGAATATGACGTAGCAGTGTCTATTGTTGTGGACAGAGATGTGATGTAAATTGACTATGACGTAGCAGTGTCTATTGTTGTAGACAGAGATGTGATGTATACTGACTATGACGTAGCAGTGTCTATTGTTGTAGACAGAGATGTGATGTAAATTGACTATGACGTAGCAGTGTCTATTGTTGTAGACAGAGATGTGATGTATATTGAATATGACGTAGAAGTGTCTATTGTTGTGGACAGAGATGTGATGTAAATTGACTATGACGTAGCAGTGTCTATTGTTGTAGACAGAGATGTGATGTATATTGACTGTGACGTAGCAGTGTCTATTGTTGTGGACATAGATGTGATGTATATTGACTATGACGTAGCAGTGTGTATTGTTGTGGACAGAGATGTGATGTATATTGACTATGACGTAGCAGTGTCTATTGTTGTAGACAGAGATGTGATGTAAATTGACTATGACGTAGCAGTGTCTATTGTTGTAGGAAGAGATGTGATGTATATTGAATATGACGTAGAAGTGTCTATTGTTGTGGACAGAGATGTGATGTAAATTGACTATGACGTAGCAGTGTCTATTGTTGTAGACAGAGATGTGATGTATATTGACTGTGACGTAGCAGTGTCTATTGTTGTGGACATAGATGTGATGTATATTGACTATGACGTAGCAGTGTCTATTGGTGTAGACAGAGATGTGATGTATATTCACTATGACGTAGCAGTGTCTATTGTTGGGGACAGAGATGTGATGTATATTGACTATGACGTAGCAGTGTCTATTGTTGTGGAGAGAGATGTGATGAAATTTGACTATGACGTATCAGTGTCTATTGTTGTGGACAGAGATGTGATGTATATTGACTATGACGCAGCAGTGTCTATTGTTGTGGATAGAGATGTGATGTATATTGACTATGACGTAGCCGTGTCTATTGTTGTAGACACACAGACAGAGATGTGATGTATATTGACTAGGACGTAGCAGTGTCTATTGATGTAGACAAAGATGTGATGTATATTGAATATGACGTAGCAGTGTCTATTGTAGACAGAGATGTGATGTATATTGACTATGACGTAGCAGTGTCTATTGTTGTAGATAGAGATGTGATGTATATTGACTATGACGTAGCAGTGTCTATTGTTGTGGACATAGATGTGATGTATATTGACTATGACGTAGCAGTGTCTATTGTTGTGGACAGAGATGTGATGTAAATTGACTATGACGTAGCAGTGTCTATTGTTGTAGACAGAGATGTGATGTATATTGAATATGACGTAGAAGTGTCTATTGTTGTGGACAGAGATGTGATGTAAATTGACTATGACGTAGCAGTGTCTATTGTTGTAGACAGAGATGTGATGTATATTGACTGTGACGTAGCAGTGTCTATTGTTGTGGACATAGATGTGATGTATATTGACTATGACGTAGCAGTGTCTATTGTTGTGGACAGAGATGTGATGTATATTGACTATGACGTAGCAGTGTCTATTGTTGTAGACAGAGATGTGATGTAAATTGACTATGACGTAGCAGTGTCTATTGTTGTAGGAAGAGATGTGATGTATATTGAATATGACGTAGAAGTGTCTATTGTTGTGGACAGAGATGTGATGTAAATTGACTATGACGTAGCAGTGTCTATTGTTGTAGACAGAGATGTGATGTATATTGACTGTGACGTAGCAGTGTCTATTGTTGTGGACATAGATGTGATGTATATTGACTATGACGTAGCAGTGTCTATTGGTGTAGACAGAGATGTGATGTATATTCACTATGACGTAGCAGTGTCTATTGTTGGGGACAGAGATGTGATGTATATTGACTATGACGTAGCAGTGTCTATTGTTGTGGAGAGAGATGTGATGAAATTTGACTATGACGTATCAGTGTCTATTGTTGTGGACAGAGATGTGATGTATATTGACTATGACGCAGCAGTGTCTATTGTTGTGGATAGAGATGTGATGTATATTGACTATGACGTAGCCGTGTCTATTGTTGTAGACACACAGACAGAGATGTGATGTATATTGACTAGGACGTAGCAGTGTCTATTGATGTAGACAAAGATGTGATGTATATTGAATATGACGTAGCAGTGTCTATTGTAGACAGAGATGTGATGTATATTGACTATGACGTAGCAGTGTCTATTGTTGTAGATAGAGATGTGATGTATATTGACTATGACGTAGCAGTGTCTATTGTTGTGGACATAGATGTGATGTATATTGACTATGACGTAGCAGTGTCTATTGTTGTGGACAGAGATGTGATGTAAATTGACTATGACGTAGCAGTGTCTATTTTTGTGGACAGAGATATGATGTATATTGACTATGACGTAGCAGTGTCTATTGTAGACAGAGATGTGATGTATATTGACTATGAGGTAGCAGTGTCTTTTGTTGTAGACAGAGATGTGATGTATATTGACTATGACGTAGCAGTGTCTATTGTTGTGGACAGAGATGTGATGTAAATTGACTATGACGTAGCAGTGTCTATTGTTGTGGACAGAGATATGATGTATATTGACTATGACGTAGCAGTGTCTATTGTTGTAGACAGAGATGTGATGTATATTGACGATGACGTTGCAGTGTCTATTGCTGTAGACAGAGAAGTGATGTATATTGACTATACGTAGCAGTGTCTATTGTTGTGGACAGAGATGTGATGTATATTGACTATACGTAGCAGTGTCTATTGTTGTGGACAGAGATGTGATGTAAATTGACTATGACGTAGCAGTGTCTATTGTTGTAGACAGAGATGTGATGTATATTGAATATGACGTAGCAGTGTCTATTGTTGTGGACAGAGATGTGATGTAAATTGACTATGACGTAGCAGTGTCTATTGTTGTAGACAGAGATGTGATGTATACTGACTATGACGTAGCAGTGCCTATTGTTGTAGACAGAGATGTGATGTAAATTGACTATGACGTAGAAGTGTCTATTGTTGTAGACAGAGATGTGATGTATATTGAATATGACGTAGCAGTGTCTATTGTTGTAGACAGAGATGTGATGTATGTTGACTATGACGTAGCAGTATCTATTGTTGTGGACAGAGATGTGATGCAAATTGACTATGACGTAGCAGTGTCTATTGTTGTGGACAGAGATGTGATGTATATTGACTATGACGTAGCAGTGTCTATTGTTGTGGACAGAGATGTGATGTATATTGACTATGACGTAGCAGTGTCTATTGTTGTGGACAGAGATGTGATGTATATTGACTATGACGCAGCAGTGTCTATTGTTGTGGACAGAGATGTGATGTATATTGACTATGACGTAGCAGTGTCTATTGTTGTAGACACACAGACAGAGATGCGATGTATATTGACTATGACGTAGCAGTGTCTATTGTTGTAGACAGAGTTGTGATGTATATTGAATATGACGTAGCAGTGTCTATTGTTGTGGACAGAGATGTGATGTAAATTGACTATGACGTAGCAGTGTCTATTGTTGTGGACAGAGATGTGATGTATATTGACTATGACGTAGCAGTGTCTATTGTTGTAGACAAAGATGTGATGTATATTGACTATGACGTAGCAGTGTCTATTGTTGTGGACAGAAATGTGATGTAAATTGACTATGACGTAGCAGTGTCTGTTGTCGACAGAGATGTGATGCAAATTGACTATGACGTAACAGTGTCTATTGTTGTGGACAGAGATGTGATGTATATTGACTATGACGTAGCAGTGTCTATTGTTGTGGAGAGAGATGTGATGAAATTTGACTATGACGTAGCAGTGTCTATTGTTGTGGACAGAGATGTGATGTATATTGACTATGACGCAGCAGTGTCTATTGTTGTGGATAGAGATGTGATGTATATTGACTATGACGTAGCCGTGTCTATTGTTGTAGACACACAGACAGAGATGTGATGTATATTGACTAGGATGTAGCAGTGTCTATTGCTGTAGACAAAGATGTGATGTATATTGACTATGACGTAGCAGTGTCTATTGTTGTAGACACACAGACAGAGATGCGATGTATATTGACTATGACGTAGCAGTGTCTATTGTTGTAGACAGAGTTGTGATGTATATTGAATATGACGTAGCAGTGTCTATTGTTGTGGACAGAGATGTGATGTAAATTGACTATGACGTAGCAGTGTCTATTGTTATGGACAGAGATGTGATGTATATTGACTATGACGTAGCAGTGTCTATTGTTGTAGACAAAGATGTGATATATATTGACTATGACGTAGCAGTGTCTATTGTTGTGGACAGAGATGTGATGTAAATTGACTATGACGTAGCAGTGTCTATTGTTGTAGACAGAGATGTGATGTATATTGACTATGACGTAGCAGTGTCTGTTGTAGACAGAGATGTGTTGCAAATTGACTATGACGTAGCAGTGTCTATTGTTGTGGACAGAGATGTGATGTATATTGACTATGACGTAGCAGTGTCTATTGTTGTAGACAGAGATGTGATGTATATTGACTATGACGTAGCATTGTCTATTGTTGTGGACAGAGATGTGATGTATATTGACTATGACGTAGCAGTGTCTATTGTTCTGGAGAGAGATGTGATGAAATTTGACTATGACGTAGCAGTGTCTATTGTTGTGGACAGAGATGTGATGTATATTGACTATGACGTAGCAGTGTCTATTGTTGTAGACACACAGACAGAGATGTGATGTATATTGACTATGACGTAGCAGTGTCTATTGTTGTAGATAAAGATGTGATGTATATTGAATATGACGTAGCAGTGTCTATTGTAGACAGAGATGTGATGTATATTGACTATGACGTAGCAGTGTCTATTGTTGTAGATAGAGATGTGATGTATATTGACTATGACGTAGCAGTGTCTATTGTTCTGGACATAGATGTGATGTATATTGACTATGACGTAGCAGTGTCTATTGTTGTGGACAGAGATGTGATGTAAATTGACTATGACGTAGCAGTGTCTATTGTTGTGGACAGAGATATGATGTATATTGAATATGACGTAGCAGTGTCTATTGTAGACAGAGATGTGATGTATATTGACGATGACGTTGCAGTGTCTATTGTTATGGACAGAGATGTGATGTATATTGACTATGACGTAGCAGTGTCTATTGGTGTAGACAGAGATGTGATGTATATTCACTATGTTGTAGCAGTGTCTATTGTTGTGGACAGAGATGTGATGTATATTGACTATGACGTAGCAGTGTCTATTGTTGTGGACAGAGATGTGATGTATATTGACTATGACGTAGCAGTGTCTATTGTTGTAGACAGAGATGTGATGTATATTGACTATACGTAGCAGTTTCTATTGTTGTAGACAGAGATGTGATGTATATTGAATATGACGTAGCAGTGTCTATTGTTGTGGACAGAGATGTGATGTAAATTGACTATGACGTAGCAGTGTCTATTGTTGTAGACAGAGATGTGATGTATACTGACTATGACGTAGCAGTGTCTATTGTTGTAGACAGAGATGTGATGTATATTGACTATGACGTAGCAGTGTCTATTGTTGTAGACAGAGATGTGATGTATATTGACTATGACGTAGCAGTGTCTATTGTTGTGGACAGAGATGTGATGTAAATTGACTATGACGTAGCAGTGTCTATTGTTGTGGACAGAGATGTGATGTATATTGACTATGACGTAGCAGTGTCTATTGTTGTAGTCAGAGATGTGATGTATATTGACTATGACGTAGCAGTGTCTATTGTTGTGGACAGAGATGTGATGTATATTGACTATGACGTAGCAGTGTCTATAGTTGTTGACAGAGATGTGATTTATATTGACTATGACGTAGCAGTGTCTATTGTTGTGGACAGAGATGTGATGTAAATTGACTATGACGTAGCAGTGTCTATTGTTGTGGACAGAGATATGATGTATATTGACTATGACGTAGCAGTGTCTATTGTTGTAGACAGAGATGTGATGTATGTTGACTATGACGTAGCAGTATCTATTGTTGTGGACAGAGATGTGATGCAAATTGACTATGACGTAGCAGTGTCTATTGTTGTGGACAGAGATGTGATGTATATTGACTATGACGTAGCAGTGTCTATTGTTGTGGACAGAGATGTGATGTATATTGACTATGACGTAGCAGTGTCTATTGTTGTGGACAGAGATGTGATGTATATTGACTATGACGCAGCAGTGTCTATTGTTGTGGACAGAGATGTGATGTATATTGACTATGACGTAGCAGTGTCTATTGTTGTAGACACACAGACAGAGATGCGATGTATATTGACTATGACGTAGCAGTGTCTATTGTTGTAGACAGAGTTGTGATGTATATTGAATATGACGTAGCAGTGTCTATTGTTGTGGACAGAGATGTGATGTAAATTGACTATGACGTAGCAGTGTCTATTGTTGTGGACAGAGATGTGATGTATATTGACTATGACGTAGCAGTGTCTATTGTTGTAGACAAAGATGTGATGTATATTGACTATGACGTAGCAGTGTCTATTGTTGTGGACAGAAATGTGATGTAAATTGACTATGACGTAGCAGTGTCTGTTGTAGACAGAGATGTGATGCAAATTGACTATGACGTAACAGTGTCTATTGTTGTGGACAGAGATGTGATGTATATTGACTATGACGTAGCAGTGTCTATTGTTGTGGAGAGAGATGTGATGAAATTTGACTATGACGTAGCAGTGTCTATTGTTGTGGACAGAGATGTGATGTATATTGACTATGACGCAGCAGTGTCTATTGTTGTGGATAGAGATGTGATGTATATTGACTATGACGTAGCCGTGTCTATTGTTGTAGACACACAGACAGAGATGTGATGTATATTGACTAGGATGTAGCAGTGTCTATTGCTGTAGACAAAGATGTGATGTATATTGACTATGACGTAGCAGTGTCTATTGTTGTAGACACACAGACAGAGATGCGATGTATATTGACTATGACGTAGCAGTGTCTATTGTTGTAGACAGAGTTGTGATGTATATTGAATATGACGTAGCAGTGTCTATTGTTGTGGACAGAGATGTGATGTAAATTGACTATGACGTAGCAGTGTCTATTGTTATGGACAGAGATGTGATGTATATTGACTATGACGTAGCAGTGTCTATTGTTGTAGACAAAGATGTGATATATATTGACTATGACGTAGCAGTGTCTATTGTTGTGGACAGAGATGTGATGTAAATTGACTATGACGTAGCAGTGTCTATTGTTGTAGACAGAGATGTGATGTATATTGACTATGACGTAGCAGTGTCTGTTGTAGACAGAGATGTGTTGCAAATTGACTATGACGTAGCAGTGTCTATTGTTGTGGACAGAGATGTGATGTATATTGACTATGACGTAGCAGTGTCTATTGTTGTAGACAGAGATGTGATGCATATTGAATATGACGTAGCATTGTCTATTGTTGTGGACAGAGATGTGATGTATATTGACTATGACGTAGCAGTGTCTATTGTTCTGGAGAGAGATGTGATGAAATTTGACTATGACGTAGCAGTGTCTATTGTTGTGGACAGAGATGTGATGTATATTGACTATGACGTAGCAGTGTCTATTGTTGTAGACACACAGACAGAGATGTGATGTATATTGACTATGACGTAGCAGTGTCTATTGTTGTAGATAAAGATGTGATGTATATTGAATATGACGTAGCAGTGTCTATTGTAGACAGAGATGTGATGTATATTGACTATGACGTAGCAGTGTCTATTGTTGTAGATAGAGATGTGATGTATATTGACTATGACGTAGCAGTGTCTATTGTTGTGGACATAGATGTGATGTATATTGACTATGACGTAGCAGTGTCTATTGTTGTGGACAGAGATGTGATGTAAATTGACTATGACGTAGCAGTGTCTATTGTTGTGGACAGAGATATGATGTATATTGAATATGACGTAGCAGTGTCTATTGTAGACAGAGATGTGATGTATATTGACTATGACGTAGCAGTGTCTATTGTTGTAGACAGAGATGTGATGTATATTGACGATGACGTTGCAGTGTCTATTGTTATGGACAGAGATGTGATGTATATTGACTATGACGTAGCAGTGTCTATTGGTGTAGACAGAGATGTGATGTATATTCACTATGTTGTAGCAGTGTCTATTGTTGTGGACAGAGATGTGATGTATATTGACTATGACGTAGCAGTGTCTATTGTTGTGGACAGAGATGTGATGTATATTGACTATGACGTAGCAGTGTCTATTGTTGTAGACAGGGATGTGATGTATATTGACTATACGTAGCAGTGTCTATTGTTGTAGACAGAGATGTGATGTATATTCACTATGACGTAGCAGTGTCTATTGTTGTGGACAGAGATGTGATGTAAATTGACTATGACGTAGCAGTGTCTATTGTTGTAGACAGAGATGTGATGTATACTGACTATGACGTAGCAGTGTCTATTGTTGTAGACAGAGATGTGATGTATATTGACTATGACGTAGCAGTGTCTATTGTTGTAGACAGAGATGTGATGTATATTGACTATGACGTAGCAGTGTCTATTGTTGTGGACAGAGATGTGATGTAAATTGACTATGACGTAGCAGTGTCTATTGTTGTGGACAGAGATGTGATGTATATTGACTATGACGTAGCAGTGTCTATTGTTGTAGTCAGAGATGTGATGTATATTGACTATGACGTAGCAGTGTCTATTGTTGTGGACAGAGATGTGATGTATATTGACTATGACGTAGCAGTGTCTATAGTTGTAGACAGAGATGTGATTTATATTGACTATGACGTAGCAGTGTCTATTGTTGTGGACAGAGATGTGATGTAAATTGACTATGACGTAGCAGTGTCTATTGTTGTGGACAGAGATATGATGTATATTGACTATGACGTAGCAGTGTCTATTGTTGTAGACAGAGATGTGATGTATGTTGACTATGACGTAGCAGTATCTATTGTTGTGGACAGAGATGTGATGCAAATTGACTATGACGTAGCAGTGTCTATTGTTGTGGACAGAGATGTGATGTATATTGACTATGACGTAGCAGTGTCTATTTTTGTGGACAGAGATGTGATGTATATTGACTATGACGTAGCAGTGTCTATTGTTGTGGACAGAGATGTGATGTATATTGACTCTGACGTAGCAGTGTCTATTGTTGTGGACAGAGATGTGATGTATATTGACTATGACGCAGCAGTGTCTATTGTTGTGGACAGAGATGTGATGTATATTGACTATGACGTAGCAGTGTCTATTGTTGTAGACACACAGACAGAGATGCGATGTATATTGACTATGACGTAGCAGTGTCTATTGTTGTAGACAGAGTTGTGATGTATATTGAATATGACGTAGCAGTGTCTATTGTTGTGGACAGAGATGTGATGTAAATTGACTATGACGTAGCAGTGTCTATTGTTGTGGACAGAGATGTGATGTATATTGACTATGACGTAGCAGTGTCTATTGTTGTGGACAGAAATGTGATGTAAATTGACTATGACGTAGCAGTGTCTGTTGTAGACAGAGATGTGATGCAAATTGACTATGACGTAACAGTGTCTATTGTTGTGGCAGAGATGTGATGTATATTGACTATGACGTAGCAGTGTCTATTGTTGTGGACAGAGATGTGATGTATATTGACTATGACGTAGCAGTGTCTATTGTTGTGGAGAGAGATGTGATGAAATTTGACTATGACGTAGCAGTGTCTATTGTTGTGGACAGAGATGTGATGTATATTGACTATGACGCAGCAGTGTCTATTGTTGTGGATAGAGATGTGATGTATATTGACTATGACGTAGCCGTGTCTATTGTTGTAGACACACAGACAGAGATGTGATGTATATTGACTAGGATGTAGCAGTGTCTATTGCTGTAGACAAAGATGTGATGTATATTGAATATGACGTAGCAGTGTCTATTGTAGACAGAGATGTGATGTATATTGACTATGACGTAGCAGTGTCTATTGTTGTAGATAGAGATGTGATGTATATTGACTATGACGTAGCAGTGTCTATTGTTGTGGACAGAGATATGATGTATATTGACTATGACGTAGCAGTGTCTATTGTAGACAGAGATGTGATGTATATTGACTATGATGTAGCAGTGTCTTTTGTTGTAGACAGAGATGTGATGTATATTTACTATGACGTAGCAGTGTCTATTGTTGTGGACAGAGATGTGATGTAAATTGACTATGACGTAGCAGTGTCTATTGTTGTGGACAGAGATATGATGTATCTTGACTATGACGTAGCAGTGTCTATTGTAGACAGAGATGTAATGTATATTGACTATGACGTAGCAGTGTCTATTGTTGTAGAGAAAGATGTGATGTAAATTGACTATGACGTAGCAGTGTCTATTGTTGTAGACAGAGATGTGATGTATATTGACTATGACGTAGCAGTGTCTATTGTTGTAGACAGAGATGTGATGTATATTGACTATGACGTAGCAGTGTCTATTGTTGTAGACAGAGATGTTATGTATACTGACTATGACGTAGCAGTGTCTATTGTTGTAGACAGAGATGTGATGTAAATTGACTATGACGTAGCAGTGTCTATTGTTGTAGACAGAGATGTGATGTATATTGACTATGACGTAGCAGTGTCTATTGTAGACAGAGATGTGATGTATATTGACTATGACGTAGCAGTGTCTATTGTTGTAGACAGAGATGTGATGTATATTGACTATGACGTAGCAGTGTCTATTGTTGTTGACAGAGATGTGATGTATGTTGACTATGAGATAGCAGTGTCTATTGTTGTAGACAGAGATGTGATGTATATTGAATATGACGTAGCAGTGTCTATTGTTGTGGACAGAGATGTGATGTAAATTGACTATGACGTAGCAGTGTCTATTGTTGTGGACAGAGATGTGATGTATATTGACTATGACATAGCAGTGTCTATTGTTGTAGACAGAGATGTGATGTATATTGACGATGACGTTGCAGTGTCTTTTGTTATGGACAGAGATGTGATGTATATTGACTATGACGTAGCAGTGTCTATTGGTGTAGACAGAGATGTGATGTATATTCACTATGATGTAGCAGTGTCTATTGTTGTAGACAGAGATGTGATGTATATTGACTATGACGTAGCAGTGTCTATTGTTGTAGACAGAGATGTGATGTATATTGACTATGACGTAGCAGTGTCTATTGTTGTAGACAGAGGTGTGATGTATATTGACTATGACGTAGCAGTGTCTATTGTTGTAGACAGAGATGCGATGTATATTGACTATGACGTAGCAGTGTCTATTGTTGTAGAAAGAGATGTGATATATATTGACTATGACGTAGCAGTGTCTATTGTTGTGGACAGAGATGTGATGTAAATTGACTATGACGTAGCAGTGTCTATTGTTGTGGACAGAGATATGATGTATATTGACTATGACGTAGCAGTGTCTATTGTTGTAGACAGAGATGTGATGTATATTGACGATGACGTTGCAGTGTCTATTGCTGTAGACATAGATGTGATGTATATTGACTATACGTAGCAGTGTCTATTGTTGTGGACAGAGATGTGATGTAAATTGACTATGACGTAGCAGTGTCTATTGTTGTAGACAGAGATGTGATGTATATTGAATATGACGTAGCAGTGTCTATTGTTGTGGACAGAGATGTGATGTAAATTGACTATGACGTAGCAGTGTCTATTGTTGTAGACAGAGATGTGATGTATACTGACTATGACGTAGCAGTGTCTATTGTTGTAGACAGAGATGTGATGTAAATTGACTATGACGTAGCAGTGTCTATTGTTGTAGACAGAGATGTGATGTATATTGAATATGACGTAGAAGTGTCTATTGTTGTGGACAGAGATGTGATGTAAATTGACTATGACGTAGCAGTGTCTATTGTTGTAGACAGAGATGTGATGTATATTGACTGTGACGTAGCAGTGTCTATTGTTGTGGACATAGATGTGATGTATATTGACTATGACGTAGCAGTGTCTATTGTTGTGGACAGAGATGTGATGTATATTGACTATGACGTAGCAGTGTCTATTGTTGTAGACAGAGATGTGATGTAAATTGACTATGACGTAGCAGTGTCTATTGTTGTAGGAAGAGATGTGATGTATATTGAATATGACGTAGAAGTGTCTATTGTTGTGGACAGAGATGTGATGTAAATTGACTATGACGTAGCAGTGTCTATTGTTGTAGACAGAGATGTGATGTATATTGACTGTGACGTAGCAGTGTCTATTGTTGTGGACATAGATGTGATGTATATTGACTATGACGTAGCAGTGTCTATTGGTGTAGACAGAGATGTGATGTATATTCACTATGACGTAGCAGTGTCTATTGTTGGGGACAGAGATGTGATGTATATTGACTATGACGTAGCAGTGTCTATTGTTGTGGAGAGAGATGTGATGAAATTTGACTATGACGTATCAGTGTCTATTGTTGTGGACAGAGATGTGATGTATATTGACTATGACGCAGCAGTGTCTATTGTTGTGGATAGAGATGTGATGTATATTGACTATGACGTAGCCGTGTCTATTGTTGTAGACACACAGACAGAGATGTGATGTATATTGACTAGGACGTAGCAGTGTCTATTGATGTAGACAAAGATGTGATGTATATTGAATATGACGTAGCAGTGTCTATTGTAGACAGAGATGTGATGTATATTGACTATGACGTAGCAGTGTCTATTGTTGTAGATAGAGATGTGATGTATATTGACTATGACGTAGCAGTGTCTATTGTTGTGGACATAGATGTGATGTATATTGACTATGACGTAGCAGTGTCTATTGTTGTGGACAGAGATGTGATGTAAATTGACTATGACGTAGCAGTGTCTATTTTTGTGGACAGAGATATGATGTATATTGACTATGACGTAGCAGTGTCTATTGTAGACAGAGATGTGATGTATATTGACTATGAGGTAGCAGTGTCTTTTGTTGTAGACAGAGATGTGATGTATATTGACTATGACGTAGCAGTGTCTATTGTTGTGGACAGAGATGTGATGTAAATTGACTATGACGTAGCAGTGTCTATTGTTGTGGACAGAGATATGATGTATATTGACTATGACGTAGCAGTGTCTATTGTTGTAGACAGAGATGTGATGTATATTGACGATGACGTTGCAGTGTCTATTGCTGTAGACAGAGAAGTGATGTATATTGACTATACGTAGCAGTGTCTATTGTTGTGGACAGAGATGTGATGTATATTGACTATACGTAGCAGTGTCTATTGTTGTGGACAGAGATGTGATGTAAATTGACTATGACGTAGCAGTGTCTATTGTTGTAGACAGAGATGTGATGTATATTGAATATGACGTAGCAGTGTCTATTGTTGTGGACAGAGATGTGATGTAAATTGACTATGACGTAGCAGTGTCTATTGTTGTAGACAGAGATGTGATGTATACTGACTATGACGTAGCAGTGCCTATTGTTGTAGACAGAGATGTGATGTAAATTGACTATGACGTAGAAGTGTCTATTGTTGTAGACAGAGATGTGATGTATATTGAATATGACGTAGAAGTGTCTATTGTTGTGGACAGAGATGTGATGTAAATTGACTATGACGTAGCAGTGTCTATTGTTGTAGACAGAGATGTGATGTATATTGACTGTGACGTAGCAGTGTCTATTGTTGTGGACATAGATGTGATGTATATTGACTATGACGTAGCAGTGTCTATTGTTGTGGACAGAGATGTGATGTATATTGACTATGACGTAGCAGTGTCTATTGTTGTAGACAGAGATGTGATGTAAATTGACTATGACGTAGCAGTGTCTATTGTTGTAGACAGAGATGTGATGTATATTGAATATGACGTAGAAGTGTCTATTGTTGTGGACAGAGATGTGATGTAAATTGACTATGACGTAGCAGTGTCTATTGTTGTAGACAGAGATGTGATGTATATTGACTGTGACGTAGCAGTGTCTATTGTTGTGGACATAGATGTGATGTATATTGACTATGACGTAGCAGTGTCTATTGTTGTGGAGAGAGATGTGATGAAATTTGACTATGACGTAGCAGTGTCTATTGTTGTGGACAGAGATGTGATGTATATTGACTATGACGCAGCAGTGTCTATTGTTGTGGATAGAGATGTGATGTATATTGACTATGACGTAGCCGTGTCTATTGTTGTAGACACACAGACAGAGATGTGATGTATATTGACTAGGACGTAGCAGTGTCTATTGATGTAGACAAAGATGTGATGTATATTGAATATGACGTAGCAGTGTCTATTGTAGACAGAGATGTGATGTATATTGACTATGACGTAGCAGTGTCTATTGTTGTAGATAGAGATGTGATGTATATTGACTATGACGTAGCAGTGTCTATTGTTGTGGACATAGATGTGATGTATATTGACTATGACGTAGCAGTGTCTATTGTTGTGGACAGAGATGTGATGTAAATTGACTATGACGTAGCAGTGTCTATTTTTGTGGACAGAGATATGATGTATATTGACTATGACGTAGCAGTGTCTATTGTAGACAGAGATGTGATGTATATTGACTATGAGGTAGCAGTGTCTTTTGTTGTACACAGAGATGTGATGTATATTGACTATGACGTAGCAGTGTCTATTGTTGTGGACAGAGATGTGATGTAAATTGACTATGACGTAGCAGTGTCTATTGTTGTGGACAGAGATATGATGTATATTGACTATGACGTAGCAGTGTCTATTGTTGTAGACAGAGATGTGATGTATATTGACGATGACGTTGCAGTGTCTATTGCTGTAGACAGAGATGTGATGTATATTGACTATACGTAGCAGTGTCTATTGTTGTGGACAGAGATGTGATGTAAATTGACTATGACGTAGCAGTGTCTATTGCTGTAGACAGAGATGTGATGTATACTGACTATGACGTAGCAGTGTCTATTGTTGTGGACAGAGATGTGATGTATATTGACTATGACATAGCAGTGTCTATTGTTGTAGACAGAGATGTGATGTATATTGACGATGACGTTGCAGTGTCTTTTGTTATGGACAGAGATGTGATGTATATTGACTATGACGTAGCAGTGTCTATTGGTGTAGACAGAGATGTGATGTATATTCACTATGATGTAGCAGTGTCTATTGTTGTAGACAGAGATGTGATGTATATTGACTATGACGTAGCAGTGTCTATTGTTGTAGACAGAGATGTGATGTATATTGACTATGACGTAGCAGTGTCTATTGTTGTAGACAGAGGTGTGATGTATATTGACTATGACGTAGCAGTGTCTATTGTTGTAGACAGAGATGCGATGTATATTGACTATGACGTAGCAGTGTCTATTGTTGTAGAAAGAGATGTGATATATATTGACTATGACGTAGCAGTGTCTATTGTTGTGGACAGAGATGTGATGTAAATTGACTATGACGTAGCAGTGTCTATTGTTGTGGACAGAGATATGATGTATATTGACTATGACGTAGCAGTGTCTATTGTTGTAGACAGAGATGTGATGTATATTGACGATGACGTTGCAGTGTCTATTGCTGTAGACATAGATGTGATGTATATTGACTATACGTAGCAGTGTCTATTGTTGTGGACAGAGATGTGATGTAAATTGACTATGACGTAGCAGTGTCTATTGTTGTAGACAGAGATGTGATGTATATTGAATATGACGTAGCAGTGTCTATTGTTGTGGACAGAGATGTGATGTAAATTGACTATGACGTAGCAGTGTCTATTGTTGTAGACAGAGATGTGATGTATACTGACTATGACGTAGCAGTGTCTATTGTTGTAGACAGAGATGTGATGTAAATTGACTATGACGTAGCAGTGTCTATTGTTGTAGACAGAGATGTGATGTATATTGAATATGACGTAGAAGTGTCTATTGTTGTGGACAGAGATGTGATGTAAATTGACTATGACGTAGCAGTGTCTATTGTTGTAGACAGAGATGTGATGTATATTGACTGTGACGTAGCAGTGTCTATTGTTGTGGACATAGATGTGATGTATATTGACTATGACGTAGCAGTGTCTATTGTTGTGGACAGAGATGTGATGTATATTGACTATGACGTAGCAGTGTCTATTGTTGTAGACAGAGATGTGATGTAAATTGACTATGACGTAGCAGTGTCTATTGTTGTAGGAAGAGATGTGATGTATATTGAATATGACGTAGAAGTGTCTATTGTTGTGGACAGAGATGTGATGTAAATTGACTATGACGTAGCAGTGTCTATTGTTGTAGACAGAGATGTGATGTATATTGACTGTGACGTAGCAGTGTCTATTGTTGTGGACATAGATGTGATGTATATTGACTATGACGTAGCAGTGTCTATTGGTGTAGACAGAGATGTGATGTATATTCACTATGACGTAGCAGTGTCTATTGTTGGGGACAGAGATGTGATGTATATTGACTATGACGTAGCAGTGTCTATTGTTGTGGAGAGAGATGTGATGAAATTTGACTATGACGTATCAGTGTCTATTGTTGTGGACAGAGATGTGATGTATATTGACTATGACGCAGCAGTGTCTATTGTTGTGGATAGAGATGTGATGTATATTGACTATGACGTAGCCGTGTCTATTGTTGTAGACACACAGACAGAGATGTGATGTATATTGACTAGGACGTAGCAGTGTCTATTGATGTAGACAAAGATGTGATGTATATTGAATATGACGTAGCAGTGTCTATTGTAGACAGAGATGTGATGTATATTGACTATGACGTAGCAGTGTCTATTGTTGTAGATAGAGATGTGATGTATATTGACTATGACGTAGCAGTGTCTATTGTTGTGGACATAGATGTGATGTATATTGACTATGACGTAGCAGTGTCTATTGTTGTGGACAGAGATGTGATGTAAATTGACTATGACGTAGCAGTGTCTATTTTTGTGGACAGAGATATGATGTATATTGACTATGACGTAGCAGTGTCTATTGTAGACAGAGATGTGATGTATATTGACTATGAGGTAGCAGTGTCTTTTGTTGTAGACAGAGATGTGATGTATATTGACTATGACGTAGCAGTGTCTATTGTTGTGGACAGAGATGTGATGTAAATTGACTATGACGTAGCAGTGTCTATTGTTGTGGACAGAGATATGATGTATATTGACTATGACGTAGCAGTGTCTATTGTTGTAGACAGAGATGTGATGTATATTGACGATGACGTTGCAGTGTCTATTGCTGTAGACAGAGAAGTGATGTATATTGACTATACGTAGCAGTGTCTATTGTTGTGGACAGAGATGTGATGTATATTGACTATACGTAGCAGTGTCTATTGTTGTGGACAGAGATGTGATGTAAATTGACTATGACGTAGCAGTGTCTATTGTTGTAGACAGAGATGTGATGTATATTGAATATGACGTAGCAGTGTCTATTGTTGTGGACAGAGATGTGATGTAAATTGACTATGACGTAGCAGTGTCTATTGTTGTAGACAGAGATGTGATGTATACTGACTATGACGTAGCAGTGCCTATTGTTGTAGACAGAGATGTGATGTAAATTGACTATGACGTAGAAGTGTCTATTGTTGTAGACAGAGATGTGATGTATATTGAATATGACGTAGAAGTGTCTATTGTTGTGGACAGAGATGTGATGTAAATTGACTATGACGTAGCAGTGTCTATTGTTGTAGACAGAGATGTGATGTATATTGACTGTGACGTAGCAGTGTCTATTGTTGTGGACATAGATGTGATGTATATTGACTATGACGTAGCAGTGTCTATTGTTGTGGACAGAGATGTGATGTATATTGACTATGACGTAGCAGTGTCTATTGTTGTAGACAGAGATGTGATGTAAATTGACTATGACGTAGCAGTGTCTATTGTTGTAGACAGAGATGTGATGTATATTGAATATGACGTAGAAGTGTCTATTGTTGTGGACAGAGATGTGATGTAAATTGACTATGACGTAGCAGTGTCTATTGTTGTAGACAGAGATGTGATGTATATTGACTGTGACGTAGCAGTGTCTATTGTTGTGGACATAGATGTGATGTATATTGACTATGACGTAGCAGTGTCTATTGTTGTGGAGAGAGATGTGATGAAATTTGACTATGACGTAGCAGTGTCTATTGTTGTGGACAGAGATGTGATGTATATTGACTATGACGCAGCAGTGTCTATTGTTGTGGATAGAGATGTGATGTATATTGACTATGACGTAGCCGTGTCTATTGTTGTAGACACACAGACAGAGATGTGATGTATATTGACTAGGACGTAGCAGTGTCTATTGATGTAGACAAAGATGTGATGTATATTGAATATGACGTAGCAGTGTCTATTGTAGACAGAGATGTGATGTATATTGACTATGACGTAGCAGTGTCTATTGTTGTAGATAGAGATGTGATGTATATTGACTATGACGTAGCAGTGTCTATTGTTGTGGACATAGATGTGATGTATATTGACTATGACGTAGCAGTGTCTATTGTTGTGGACAGAGATGTGATGTAAATTGACTATGACGTAGCAGTGTCTATTTTTGTGGACAGAGATATGATGTATATTGACTATGACGTAGCAGTGTCTATTGTAGACAGAGATGTGATGTATATTGACTATGAGGTAGCAGTGTCTTTTGTTGTACACAGAGATGTGATGTATATTGACTATGACGTAGCAGTGTCTATTGTTGTGGACAGAGATGTGATGTAAATTGACTATGACGTAGCAGTGTCTATTGTTGTGGACAGAGATATGATGTATATTGACTATGACGTAGCAGTGTCTATTGTTGTAGACAGAGATGTGATGTATATTGACGATGACGTTGCAGTGTCTATTGCTGTAGACAGAGATGTGATGTATATTGACTATACGTAGCAGTGTCTATTGTTGTGGACAGAGATGTGATGTAAATTGACTATGACGTAGCAGTGTCTATTGCTGTAGACAGAGATGTGATGTATACTGACTATGACGTAGCAGTGTCTATTGTTGTAGACAGAGATGTGATGTAAATTGACAATGACGTAGCAGTGTCTATTGTTGTAGACAGAGATGTGATGTATATTGAATATGACGTAGAAGTGTCTATTGTTGTGGACAGAGATGTGATGTAAATTGACTATGACGTAGCAGTGTCTATTGTTGTAGACAGAGATGTGATGTATATTGACTGTGACGTAGCAGTGTCTATTGTTGTGGACATAGATGTGATGTATATTGACTATGACGTAGCAGTGTCTATTGTTGTGGACAGAGATGTGATGTATATTGACTATGACGTAGCAGTGTCTATTGTTGTAGACAGAGATGTGATGTAAATTGACTATGACGTAGCAGTGTCTATTGTTGTAGACAGAGATGTGATGTATATTGAATATGACGTAGAAGTGTCTATTGTTGTGGACAGAGATGTGATGTAAATTGACTATGACGTAGCAGTGTCTATTGTTGTAGACAGAGATGTGATGTATATTGACTGTGACGTAGCAGTGTCTATTGTTGTGGACATAGATGTGATGTATATTGACTATGACGTAGCAGTGTCTATTGTTGTGGACAGAGATGTGATGTATATTGACTATGACGTAGCAGTGTCTATTGTAGTAGACACACAGACAGAGATGTGATGTATATTGACTATGACGTAGCAGTGTCTATTGTTGTAGACAAAGATGTGATGTATATTGAATATGACGTAGCAGTGTCTATTGTTGTAGACAGAGATGTGATGTATATTGACTATGACGTAGCAGTGTCTATTGTTGTGGACATAGATGTGATGTATATTGACTATGACGTAGCAGTGTCTATTGTTGTGGACAGAGATGTGATGTAAATTGACTATGACGTAGCAGTGTCTATTGTTGTGGACAGAGATATGATGTATATTGACTATGACGTAGCAGTGTCTATTGTAGACAGAGATGTGATGTATATTGACTATGACGTAGCAGTGTCTATTGTTGTAGACAGAGATGTGATGTATATTGACGATGACGTTGCAGTGTCTTTTGTTATGGACAGAGATGTGATGTATATTGACTATGACGTAGCAGTGTCTATTGGTGTAGACAGAGATGTGATGTATATTCACTATGATGTAGCAGTGTCTATTGTTGTGGACAGAGATGTGATGTATATTGACTATGACGTAGCAGTGTCTATTGTTGTGGACAGAGATGTGATGTATATTGACTATGACGTAGCAGTGTCTATTGTTGTGGACAGAGATGTGATGTATATTGACTATGACGTAGCAGTGTCTACTGTTGTAGACAGAGATGTGATGTATATTGACTATGACGTAGCAGTGTCTATTGTTATAGACAGAGATGTGATGTATATTGACTATGACGTAGCAGTGTCTATTGTTGTAGAAAGAGATGTGATATATATTGACTATGACGTAGCAGTGTCTATTGTTGTGGACAGAGATGTGATGTAAATTGACTATGACGTAGCATTGTCTATAGTTGTAGACAGAGATGTGATGTATATTGACTATGACGTAGCAGTGTCTATAGTTGTAGACAGAGATGTGATGTATATTGAATATGACGTAGCAGTGTCTATTGTTGTGGACAGAGATGTGATGTAAATTGAGCATGACGTAGCAGTGTCTATTGTTGTAGACAGAGATGTGATGTATACTGACTATGACGTAGCAGTGTCTATTGTTGTAGACAGAGATGTGATGTAAATTGACTATGACGTAGCAGTGTCTATTGTTGTAGACAGAGATGTGATGTATATTGAATATGACGTAGAAGTGTCTATTGTTGTGGACAGAGATGTGATGTAAATTGACTATGACGTAGCAGTGTCTATTGTTGTAGACAGAGATGTGATGTATATCGACTGTGACGTAGCAGTGTCTATTGTTGTGGACATAGATGTGATGTATATTGACTATGACGTAGCAGTGTCTATTATTGTGGACAGAGATGTGATGTAAATTGACTATGACGTAGCAGTGTCTATTGTTGTGGACAGAGATATGATGTATATTGACTATGACGTAGCAGTGTCTATTGTTGTAGACACACAGACAGAGATGTGATGTATATTGACTATGACGTAGCAGTGTCTATTGTTGTAGACAAAGATGTGATGTATATTGAATATGACGTAGCAGAGTCTATTGTAGACAGAGATGTGATGTATATTGACTATGACGTAGCAGTGTCTATTGTTGTAGATAGAGATGTGATGTATATTGACTATGACGTAGCAGTGTCTATTGTTGTGGACATAGATGTGATGTATATTGACTATGACGTAGCAGTGTCTATTGTTGTGGACAGAGATGTGATGTAAATTGACTATGACGTAGCAGTGTCTATTGTTGTGGACAGAGATATGATGTATATTGACTATGACGTAGCAGTGTCTATTGTTGTAGACACACAGACAGAGATGTGATGTATATTGACTAGGACGTAGCAGTGTCTATTGATGTAGACAAAGATGTGATGTATATTGAATATGACGTAGCAGTGTCTATTGTAGACAGAGATGTGATGTATATTGACTATGACGTAGCAGTGTCTATTGTTGTTGACAGAGATGTGATGTATGTTGACTATGAGATAGCAGTGTCTATTGTTGTAGACAGAGATGTGATGTATATTGAATATGACGTAGCAGTGTCTATTGTTGTGGACAGAGATGTGATGTAAATTGACTATGACGTAGCAGTGTCTATTGTTGTGGACAGAGATGTGATGTATATTGACTATGACATAGCAGTGTCTATTGTTGTAGACAGAGATGTGATGTATATTGACGATGACGTTGCAGTGTCTTTTGTTATGGACAGAGATGTGATGTATATTGACTATGACGTAGCAGTGTCTATTGGTGTAGACAGAGATGTGATGTATATTCACTATGATGTAGCAGTGTCTATTGTTGTAGACAGAGATGTGATGTATATTGACTATGACGTAGCAGTGTCTATTGTTGTAGACAGAGATGTGATGTATATTGACTATGACGTAGCAGTGTCTATTGTTGTAGACAGAGGTGTGATGTATATTGACTATGACGTAGCAGTGTCTATTGTTGTAGACAGAGATGCGATGTATATTGACTATGACGTAGCAGTGTCTATTGTTGTAGAAAGAGATGTGATATATATTGACTATGACGTAGCAGTGTCTATTGTTGTGGACAGAGATGTGATGTAAATTGACTATGACGTAGCAGTGTCTATTGTTGTGGACAGAGATATGATGTATATTGACTATGACGTAGCAGTGTCTATTGTTGTAGACAGAGATGTGATGTATATTGACGATGACGTTGCAGTGTCTATTGCTGTAGACATAGATGTGATGTATATTGACTATACGTAGCAGTGTCTATTGTTGTGGACAGAGATGTGATGTAAATTGACTATGACGTAGCAGTGTCTATTGTTGTAGACAGAGATGTGATGTATATTGAATATGACGTAGCAGTGTCTATTGTTGTGGACAGAGATGTGATGTAAATTGACTATGACGTAGCAGTGTCTATTGTTGTAGACAGAGATGTGATGTATACTGACTATGACGTAGCAGTGTCTATTGTTGTAGACAGAGATGTGATGTAAATTGACTATGACGTAGCAGTGTCTATTGTTGTAGACAGAGATGTGATGTATATTGAATATGACGTAGAAGTGTCTATTGTTGTGGACAGAGATGTGATGTAAATTGACTATGACGTAGCAGTGTCTATTGTTGTAGACAGAGATGTGATGTATATTGACTGTGACGTAGCAGTGTCTATTGTTGTGGACATAGATGTGATGTATATTGACTATGACGTAGCAGTGTCTATTGTTGTGGACAGAGATGTGATGTATATTGACTATGACGTAGCAGTGTCTATTGTTGTAGACAGAGATGTGATGTAAATTGACTATGACGTAGCAGTGTCTATTGTTGTAGGAAGAGATGTGATGTATATTGAATATGACGTAGAAGTGTCTATTGTTGTGGACAGAGATGTGATGTAAATTGACTATGACGTAGCAGTGTCTATTGTTGTAGACAGAGATGTGATGTATATTGACTGTGACGTAGCAGTGTCTATTGTTGTGGACATAGATGTGATGTATATTGACTATGACGTAGCAGTGTCTATTGGTGTAGACAGAGATGTGATGTATATTCACTATGACGTAGCAGTGTCTATTGTTGGGGACAGAGATGTGATGTATATTGACTATGACGTAGCAGTGTCTATTGTTGTGGAGAGAGATGTGATGAAATTTGACTATGACGTATCAGTGTCTATTGTTGTGGACAGAGATGTGATGTATATTGACTATGACGCAGCAGTGTCTATTGTTGTGGATAGAGATGTGATGTATATTGACTATGACGTAGCCGTGTCTATTGTTGTAGACACACAGACAGAGATGTGATGTATATTGACTAGGACGTAGCAGTGTCTATTGATGTAGACAAAGATGTGATGTATATTGAATATGACGTAGCAGTGTCTATTGTAGACAGAGATGTGATGTATATTGACTATGACGTAGCAGTGTCTATTGTTGTAGATAGAGATGTGATGTATATTGACTATGACGTAGCAGTGTCTATTGTTGTGGACATAGATGTGATGTATATTGACTATGACGTAGCAGTGTCTATTGTTGTGGACAGAGATGTGATGTAAATTGACTATGACGTAGCAGTGTCTATTTTTGTGGACAGAGATATGATGTATATTGACTATGACGTAGCAGTGTCTATTGTAGACAGAGATGTGATGTATATTGACTATGAGGTAGCAGTGTCTTTTGTTGTAGACAGAGATGTGATGTATATTGACTATGACGTAGCAGTGTCTATTGTTGTGGACAGAGATGTGATGTAAATTGACTATGACGTAGCAGTGTCTATTGTTGTGGACAGAGATATGATGTATATTGACTATGACGTAGCAGTGTCTATTGTTGTAGACAGAGATGTGATGTATATTGACGATGACGTTGCAGTGTCTATTGCTGTAGACAGAGAAGTGATGTATATTGACTATACGTAGCAGTGTCTATTGTTGTGGACAGAGATGTGATGTATATTGACTATACGTAGCAGTGTCTATTGTTGTGGACAGAGATGTGATGTAAATTGACTATGACGTAGCAGTGTCTATTGTTGTAGACAGAGATGTGATGTATATTGAATATGACGTAGCAGTGTCTATTGTTGTGGACAGAGATGTGATGTAAATTGACTATGACGTAGCAGTGTCTATTGTTGTAGACAGAGATGTGATGTATACTGACTATGACGTAGCAGTGCCTATTGTTGTAGACAGAGATGTGATGTAAATTGACTATGACGTAGAAGTGTCTATTGTTGTAGACAGAGATGTGATGTATATTGAATATGACGTAGAAGTGTCTATTGTTGTGGACAGAGATGTGATGTAAATTGACTATGACGTAGCAGTGTCTATTGTTGTAGACAGAGATGTGATGTATATTGACTGTGACGTAGCAGTGTCTATTGTTGTGGACATAGATGTGATGTATATTGACTATGACGTAGCAGTGTCTATTGTTGTGGACAGAGATGTGATGTATATTGACTATGACGTAGCAGTGTCTATTGTTGTAGACAGAGATGTGATGTAAATTGACTATGACGTAGCAGTGTCTATTGTTGTAGACAGAGATGTGATGTATATTGAATATGACGTAGAAGTGTCTATTGTTGTGGACAGAGATGTGATGTAAATTGACTATGACGTAGCAGTGTCTATTGTTGTAGACAGAGATGTGATGTATATTGACTGTGACGTAGCAGTGTCTATTGTTGTGGACATAGATGTGATGTATATTGACTATGACGTAGCAGTGTCTATTGTTGTGGAGAGAGATGTGATGAAATTTGACTATGACGTAGCAGTGTCTATTGTTGTGGACAGAGATGTGATGTATATTGACTATGACGCAGCAGTGTCTATTGTTGTGGATAGAGATGTGATGTATATTGACTATGACGTAGCCGTGTCTATTGTTGTAGACACACAGACAGAGATGTGATGTATATTGACTAGGACGTAGCAGTGTCTATTGATGTAGACAAAGATGTGATGTATATTGAATATGACGTAGCAGTGTCTATTGTAGACAGAGATGTGATGTATATTGACTATGACGTAGCAGTGTCTATTGTTGTAGATAGAGATGTGATGTATATTGACTATGACGTAGCAGTGTCTATTGTTGTGGACATAGATGTGATGTATATTGACTATGACGTAGCAGTGTCTATTGTTGTGGACAGAGATGTGATGTAAATTGACTATGACGTAGCAGTGTCTATTTTTGTGGACAGAGATATGATGTATATTGACTATGACGTAGCAGTGTCTATTGTAGACAGAGATGTGATGTATATTGACTATGAGGTAGCAGTGTCTTTTGTTGTACACAGAGATGTGATGTATATTGACTATGACGTAGCAGTGTCTATTGTTGTGGACAGAGATGTGATGTAAATTGACTATGACGTAGCAGTGTCTATTGTTGTGGACAGAGATATGATGTATATTGACTATGACGTAGCAGTGTCTATTGTTGTAGACAGAGATGTGATGTATATTGACGATGACGTTGCAGTGTCTATTGCTGTAGACAGAGATGTGATGTATATTGACTATACGTAGCAGTGTCTATTGTTGTGGACAGAGATGTGATGTAAATTGACTATGACGTAGCAGTGTCTATTGCTGTAGACAGAGATGTGATGTATACTGACTATGACGTAGCAGTGTCTATTGTTGTGGACAGAGATGTGATGTATATTGACTATGACATAGCAGTGTCTATTGTTGTAGACAGAGATGTGATGTATATTGACGATGACGTTGCAGTGTCTTTTGTTATGGACAGAGATGTGATGTATATTGACTATGACGTAGCAGTGTCTATTGGTGTAGACAGAGATGTGATGTATATTCACTATGATGTAGCAGTGTCTATTGTTGTAGACAGAGATGTGATGTATATTGACTATGACGTAGCAGTGTCTATTGTTGTAGACAGAGATGTGATGTATATTGACTATGACGTAGCAGTGTCTATTGTTGTAGACAGAGGTGTGATGTATATTGACTATGACGTAGCAGTGTCTATTGTTGTAGACAGAGATGCGATGTATATTGACTATGACGTAGCAGTGTCTATTGTTGTAGAAAGAGATGTGATATATATTGACTATGACGTAGCAGTGTCTATTGTTGTGGACAGAGATGTGATGTAAATTGACTATGACGTAGCAGTGTCTATTGTTGTGGACAGAGATATGATGTATATTGACTATGACGTAGCAGTGTCTATTGTTGTAGACAGAGATGTGATGTATATTGACGATGACGTTGCAGTGTCTATTGCTGTAGACATAGATGTGATGTATATTGACTATACGTAGCAGTGTCTATTGTTGTGGACAGAGATGTGATGTAAATTGACTATGACGTAGCAGTGTCTATTGTTGTAGACAGAGATGTGATGTATATTGAATATGACGTAGCAGTGTCTATTGTTGTGGACAGAGATGTGATGTAAATTGACTATGACGTAGCAGTGTCTATTGTTGTAGACAGAGATGTGATGTATACTGACTATGACGTAGCAGTGTCTATTGTTGTAGACAGAGATGTGATGTAAATTGACTATGACGTAGCAGTGTCTATTGTTGTAGACAGAGATGTGATGTATATTGAATATGACGTAGAAGTGTCTATTGTTGTGGACAGAGATGTGATGTAAATTGACTATGACGTAGCAGTGTCTATTGTTGTAGACAGAGATGTGATGTATATTGACTGTGACGTAGCAGTGTCTATTGTTGTGGACATAGATGTGATGTATATTGACTATGACGTAGCAGTGTCTATTGTTGTGGACAGAGATGTGATGTATATTGACTATGACGTAGCAGTGTCTATTGTTGTAGACAGAGATGTGATGTAAATTGACTATGACGTAGCAGTGTCTATTGTTGTAGGA
This sequence comes from Eledone cirrhosa, assembly GCA_964016885.1. Lineage (NCBI taxonomy): Eukaryota > Metazoa > Mollusca > Cephalopoda > Octopoda > Eledonidae > Eledone > Eledone cirrhosa. The sequence continues at coordinate 374,720,105 of OZ024743.1, read as the reverse complement.
AGAGATGTGATGTATATTGAATATGACGTAGAAGTGTCTATTGTTGTGGACAGAGATGTGATGTAAATTGACTATGACGTAGCAGTGTCTATTGTTGTAGACAGAGATGTGATGTATATTGACTGTGACGTAGCAGTGTCTATTGTTGTGGACATAGATGTGATGTATATTGACTATGACGTAGCAGTGTCTATTGGTGTAGACAGAGATGTGATGTATATTCACTATGACGTAGCAGTGTCTATTGTTGGGGACAGAGATGTGATGTATATTGACTATGACGTAGCAGTGTCTATTGTTGTGGAGAGAGATGTGATGAAATTTGACTATGACGTATCAGTGTCTATTGTTGTGGACAGAGATGTGATGTATATTGACTATGACGCAGCAGTGTCTATTGTTGTGGATAGAGATGTGATGTATATTGACTATGACGTAGCCGTGTCTATTGTTGTAGACACACAGACAGAGATGTGATGTATATTGACTAGGACGTAGCAGTGTCTATTGATGTAGACAAAGATGTGATGTATATTGAATATGACGTAGCAGTGTCTATTGTAGACAGAGATGTGATGTATATTGACTATGACGTAGCAGTGTCTATTGTTGTAGATAGAGATGTGATGTATATTGACTATGACGTAGCAGTGTCTATTGTTGTGGACATAGATGTGATGTATATTGACTATGACGTAGCAGTGTCTATTGTTGTGGACAGAGATGTGATGTAAATTGACTATGACGTAGCAGTGTCTATTTTTGTGGACAGAGATATGATGTATATTGACTATGACGTAGCAGTGTCTATTGTAGACAGAGATGTGATGTATATTGACTATGAGGTAGCAGTGTCTTTTGTTGTAGACAGAGATGTGATGTATATTGACTATGACGTAGCAGTGTCTATTGTTGTGGACAGAGATGTGATGTAAATTGACTATGACGTAGCAGTGTCTATTGTTGTGGACAGAGATATGATGTATATTGACTATGACGTAGCAGTGTCTATTGTTGTAGACAGAGATGTGATGTATATTGACGATGACGTTGCAGTGTCTATTGCTGTAGACAGAGAAGTGATGTATATTGACTATACGTAGCAGTGTCTATTGTTGTGGACAGAGATGTGATGTATATTGACTATACGTAGCAGTGTCTATTGTTGTGGACAGAGATGTGATGTAAATTGACTATGACGTAGCAGTGTCTATTGTTGTAGACAGAGATGTGATGTATATTGAATATGACGTAGCAGTGTCTATTGTTGTGGACAGAGATGTGATGTAAATTGACTATGACGTAGCAGTGTCTATTGTTGTAGACAGAGATGTGATGTATACTGACTATGACGTAGCAGTGCCTATTGTTGTAGACAGAGATGTGATGTAAATTGACTATGACGTAGAAGTGTCTATTGTTGTAGACAGAGATGTGATGTATATTGAATATGACGTAGAAGTGTCTATTGTTGTGGACAGAGATGTGATGTAAATTGACTATGACGTAGCAGTGTCTATTGTTGTAGACAGAGATGTGATGTATATTGACTGTGACGTAGCAGTGTCTATTGTTGTGGACATAGATGTGATGTATATTGACTATGACGTAGCAGTGTCTATTGTTGTGGACAGAGATGTGATGTATATTGACTATGACGTAGCAGTGTCTATTGTTGTAGACAGAGATGTGATGTAAATTGACTATGACGTAGCAGTGTCTATTGTTGTAGACAGAGATGTGATGTATATTGAATATGACGTAGAAGTGTCTATTGTTGTGGACAGAGATGTGATGTAAATTGACTATGACGTAGCAGTGTCTATTGTTGTAGACAGAGATGTGATGTATATTGACTGTGACGTAGCAGTGTCTATTGTTGTGGACATAGATGTGATGTATATTGACTATGACGTAGCAGTGTCTATTGTTGTGGAGAGAGATGTGATGAAATTTGACTATGACGTAGCAGTGTCTATTGTTGTGGACAGAGATGTGATGTATATTGACTATGACGCAGCAGTGTCTATTGTTGTGGATAGAGATGTGATGTATATTGACTATGACGTAGCCGTGTCTATTGTTGTAGACACACAGACAGAGATGTGATGTATATTGACTAGGACGTAGCAGTGTCTATTGATGTAGACAAAGATGTGATGTATATTGAATATGACGTAGCAGTGTCTATTGTAGACAGAGATGTGATGTATATTGACTATGACGTAGCAGTGTCTATTGTTGTAGATAGAGATGTGATGTATATTGACTATGACGTAGCAGTGTCTATTGTTGTGGACATAGATGTGATGTATATTGACTATGACGTAGCAGTGTCTATTGTTGTGGACAGAGATGTGATGTAAATTGACTATGACGTAGCAGTGTCTATTTTTGTGGACAGAGATATGATGTATATTGACTATGACGTAGCAGTGTCTATTGTAGACAGAGATGTGATGTATATTGACTATGAGGTAGCAGTGTCTTTTGTTGTACACAGAGATGTGATGTATATTGACTATGACGTAGCAGTGTCTATTGTTGTGGACAGAGATGTGATGTAAATTGACTATGACGTAGCAGTGTCTATTGTTGTGGACAGAGATATGATGTATATTGACTATGACGTAGCAGTGTCTATTGTTGTAGACAGAGATGTGATGTATATTGACGATGACGTTGCAGTGTCTATTGCTGTAGACAGAGATGTGATGTATATTGACTATACGTAGCAGTGTCTATTGTTGTGGACAGAGATGTGATGTAAATTGACTATGACGTAGCAGTGTCTATTGCTGTAGACAGAGATGTGATGTATACTGACTATGACGTAGCAGTGTCTATTGTTGTAGACAGAGATGTGATGTAAATTGACAATGACGTAGCAGTGTCTATTGTTGTAGACAGAGATGTGATGTATATTGAATATGACGTAGAAGTGTCTATTGTTGTGGACAGAGATGTGATGTAAATTGACTATGACGTAGCAGTGTCTATTGTTGTAGACAGAGATGTGATGTATATTGACTGTGACGTAGCAGTGTCTATTGTTGTGGACATAGATGTGATGTATATTGACTATGACGTAGCAGTGTCTATTGTTGTGGACAGAGATGTGATGTATATTGACTATGACGTAGCAGTGTCTATTGTTGTAGACAGAGATGTGATGTAAATTGACTATGACGTAGCAGTGTCTATTGTTGTAGACAGAGATGTGATGTATATTGAATATGACGTAGAAGTGTCTATTGTTGTGGACAGAGATGTGATGTAAATTGACTATGACGTAGCAGTGTCTATTGTTGTAGACAGAGATGTGATGTATATTGACTGTGACGTAGCAGTGTCTATTGTTGTGGACATAGATGTGATGTATATTGACTATGACGTAGCAGTGTCTATTGTTGTGGACAGAGATGTGATGTATATTGACTATGACGTAGCAGTGTCTATTGTAGTAGACACACAGACAGAGATGTGATGTATATTGACTATGACGTAGCAGTGTCTATTGTTGTAGACAAAGATGTGATGTATATTGAATATGACGTAGCAGTGTCTATTGTTGTAGACAGAGATGTGATGTATATTGACTATGACGTAGCAGTGTCTATTGTTGTGGACATAGATGTGATGTATATTGACTATGACGTAGCAGTGTCTATTGTTGTGGACAGAGATGTGATGTAAATTGACTATGACGTAGCAGTGTCTATTGTTGTGGACAGAGATATGATGTATATTGACTATGACGTAGCAGTGTCTATTGTAGACAGAGATGTGATGTATATTGACTATGACGTAGCAGTGTCTATTGTTGTAGACAGAGATGTGATGTATATTGACGATGACGTTGCAGTGTCTTTTGTTATGGACAGAGATGTGATGTATATTGACTATGACGTAGCAGTGTCTATTGGTGTAGACAGAGATGTGATGTATATTCACTATGATGTAGCAGTGTCTATTGTTGTGGACAGAGATGTGATGTATATTGACTATGACGTAGCAGTGTCTATTGTTGTGGACAGAGATGTGATGTATATTGACTATGACGTAGCAGTGTCTATTGTTGTGGACAGAGATGTGATGTATATTGACTATGACGTAGCAGTGTCTACTGTTGTAGACAGAGATGTGATGTATATTGACTATGACGTAGCAGTGTCTATTGTTATAGACAGAGATGTGATGTATATTGACTATGACGTAGCAGTGTCTATTGTTGTAGAAAGAGATGTGATATATATTGACTATGACGTAGCAGTGTCTATTGTTGTGGACAGAGATGTGATGTAAATTGACTATGACGTAGCATTGTCTATAGTTGTAGACAGAGATGTGATGTATATTGACTATGACGTAGCAGTGTCTATAGTTGTAGACAGAGATGTGATGTATATTGAATATGACGTAGCAGTGTCTATTGTTGTGGACAGAGATGTGATGTAAATTGAGCATGACGTAGCAGTGTCTATTGTTGTAGACAGAGATGTGATGTATACTGACTATGACGTAGCAGTGTCTATTGTTGTAGACAGAGATGTGATGTAAATTGACTATGACGTAGCAGTGTCTATTGTTGTAGACAGAGATGTGATGTATATTGAATATGACGTAGAAGTGTCTATTGTTGTGGACAGAGATGTGATGTAAATTGACTATGACGTAGCAGTGTCTATTGTTGTAGACAGAGATGTGATGTATATCGACTGTGACGTAGCAGTGTCTATTGTTGTGGACATAGATGTGATGTATATTGACTATGACGTAGCAGTGTCTATTATTGTGGACAGAGATGTGATGTAAATTGACTATGACGTAGCAGTGTCTATTGTTGTGGACAGAGATATGATGTATATTGACTATGACGTAGCAGTGTCTATTGTTGTAGACACACAGACAGAGATGTGATGTATATTGACTATGACGTAGCAGTGTCTATTGTTGTAGACAAAGATGTGATGTATATTGAATATGACGTAGCAGAGTCTATTGTAGACAGAGATGTGATGTATATTGACTATGACGTAGCAGTGTCTATTGTTGTAGATAGAGATGTGATGTATATTGACTATGACGTAGCAGTGTCTATTGTTGTGGACATAGATGTGATGTATATTGACTATGACGTAGCAGTGTCTATTGTTGTGGACAGAGATGTGATGTAAATTGACTATGACGTAGCAGTGTCTATTGTTGTGGACAGAGATATGATGTATATTGACTATGACGTAGCAGTGTCTATTGTAGACAGAGATGTGATGTATATTGACTATGACGTAGCAGTGTCTATTGTTGTAGACAGAGATGTGATGTATATTGACGATGACGTTGCAGTGTCTTTTGTTATGGACAGAGATGTGATGTATATTGACTATGACGTAGCAGTGTCTATTGGTGTAGACAGAGATGTGATGTATATTCACTATGATGTAGCAGTGTCTATTGTTGTAGACAGAGATGTGATGTATATTGACTATGACGTAGCAGTGTCTATTGTTGTAGACAGAGATGTGATGTATATTGACTATGACGTAGCAGTGTCTATTGTTGTAGACAGAGGTGTGATGTATATTGACTATGACGTAGCAGTGTCTATTGTTGTAGACAGAGATGCGATGTATATTGACTATGACGTAGCAGTGTCTATTGTTGTAGAAAGAGATGTGATATATATTGACTATAACGTAGCAGTGTCTATTGTTGTGGACAGAGATGTGATGTATATTGACTATGACGTAGCAGTGTCTATTGTTGTGGACAGAGATGTGATGTATATTGACTATGACGTGGCAGTGTCTATTGTTGTAGACAGAGATGTGATGTATATTGACTATGACGTAGCAGTGTCTATTGTTGTGGACAGAGATGTGATGTATATTGACTATGACGTAGCAGTGTCTATTGTTGTAGACAGAGATGTGATGTATATTGACTATGACGTAGCAGTGTCTATTGTTGGGGACAGAGATGTGATGTATATTGACTATGACGTAGCAGTGTCTATTGTTGTGGAGAGAGATGTGATGAAATTTGACTATGACGTAGCAGTGTCTATTGTTGTGGACAGAGATGTGATGTATATTGACTATGACGCAGCAGTGTCTATTGTTGTGGATAGAGATGTGATGTATATTGACTATGACGTAGCCGTGTCTATTGTTGTAGACACACAGACAGAGATGTGATGTATATTGAATAGGACGTAGCAGTGTCTATTGATGTAGACAAAGATGTGATGTATATTGAATATGACGTAGCAGTGTCTATTGTAGACAGAGATGTGATGTATATTGACTATGACGTAGCAGTGTCTATTGTTGTAGATAGAGATGTGATGTATATTGACTATGACGTAGCAGTGTCTATTGTTGTGGACATAGATGTGATGTATATTGACTATGACGTAGCAGTGTCTATTGTTGTGGACAGAGATGTGATGTAAATTGACTATGACGTAGCAGTGTCTATTTTTGTGGACAGAGATATGATGTATATTGACTATGACGTAGCAGTGTCTATTGTAGACAGAGATGTGATGTATATTGACTATGAGGTAGCAGTGTCTTTTGTTGTAGACAGAGATGTGATGTATATTGACTATGACGTAGCAGTGTCTATTGTTGTGGACAGAGATGTGATGTAAATTGACTATGACGTAGCAGTGTCTATTGTTGTGGACAGAGATATGATGTATATTGACTATGACGTAGCAGTGTCTATTGTTGTAGACAGAGATGTGATGTATATTGACGATGACGTTGCAGTGTCTATTGCTGTAGACAGAGATGTGATGTATATTGACTATACGTAGCAGTGTCTATTGTTGTGGACAGAGATGTGATGTAAATTGACTATGACGTAGCAGTGTCTATTGTTGTAGACAGAGATGTGATGTATATTGAATATGACGTAGCAGTGTCTATTGTTGTGGACAGAGATGTGATGTAAATTGACTATGACGTAGCAGTGTCTATTGTTGTAGACAGAGATGTGATGTATACTGACTATGACGTAGCAGTGTCTATTGTTGTAGACAGAGATGTGATGTAAATTGACTATGACGTAGCAGTGTCTATTCTTGTAGACAGAGATGTGATGTATATTGAATATGACGTAGAAGTGTCTATTGTTGTGGACAGAGATGTGATGTAAATTGACTATGACGTAGCAGTGTCTATTGTTGTAGACAGAGATGTGATGTATATTGACTGTGACGTAGCAGTGTCTATTGTTGTGGACATAGATGTGATGTATATTGACTATGACGTAGCAGTGTCTATTGTTGTGGACAGAGATGTGATGTATATTGACTATGACGTAGCAGTGTCTATTGTTGTAGACAGAGATGTGATGTAAATTGACTATGACGTAGCAGTGTCTATTGTTGTAGACAGAGATGTGATGTATATTGAATATGACGTAGAAGTGTCTATTGTTGTGGACAGAGATGTGATGTATATTGACTATGACGTAGCAGTGTCTATTGTAGACAGAGATGTGATGCAAATTGACTATGACGTAGCAGTGTCTATTGTTGTGGACAGAGATGTGATGTATATTGACTATGACGTAGCAGTGTCTATTGTTGTGGACAGAGATGTGATGTATATTGACTATGACGTAGCAGTGTCTATTGTTGTGGAGAGAGATGTGATGAAATTTGACTATGACGTAGCAGTGTCTATTGTTGTGGACAGAGATGTGATGTATATTGACTATGACGCAGCAGTGTCTATTGTTGTGGATAGAGATATAATGTATATTGACTATGACGTAGCCGTGTCTATTGTTGTAGACACACAGACAGAGATGTGATGTATATTGACTAGGACGTAGCAGTGTCTATTGCTGTAGACAAAGATGTGATGTATATTGAATATGACGTAGCAGTGTCTATTGTAGACAGAGATGTGATGTATATTGACTATGACGTAGCAGTGTCTATTGTTGTAGATAGAGATGTGATGTATATTGACTATGACGTAGCAGTGTCTATTGTTGTGGACATAGATGGGATGTATATTGACTATGACGTAGCAGTGTCTATTGTTGTGGACAGAGATGTGATGTAAATTGACTATGACGTAGCAGTGTCTATTTTTGTGGACAGAGATATGATGTATATTGACTATGACGTAGCAGTGTCTATTGTAGACAGAGATGTGATGTATATTGACTATGAGGTAGCAGTGTCTTTTGTTGTAGACAGAGATGTGATGTATATTGACTATGACGTAGCAGTGTCTATTGTTGTGGATAGAGATGTGATGTATATTGACTATGACGTAGCCGTGTCTATTGTTGTAGACACACAGACAGAGATGTGATGTATATTGACTAGGACGTAGCAGTGTCTATTGCTGTAGACGTGATGTATATTGAATATGACGTAGCAGTGTCTATTGTAGACAGAGATGTGATGTATATTGACTCTGACGTAGCAGTGTCTATTGTTGTATATAGAGATGTGATGTATATTGACTATGACGTAGCAGTGTCTATTGTTGTGGACATAGATGTGATGTATATTGACTATGACGTAGCAGTGTCTATTGTTGTGGACAGAGATGTGATGTAAATTGAATATGACGTAGCAGTGTCTATTGTTGTGGACAGAGATGTGGTGTATATTGACTATGACGTAGCATTGCCTATTGTTGTAGACAGAGATGTGATGTAAATTGACTATGACGTAGCAGTGTCTATTGTTGTGGACAGAGATGTGATGTATATTGACTATGACGTAGCAGTGTCTATTGTTGTAGACAGAGATGTGATGTATATTGACTATGACGTAGCAGTGTCTATTGTTGTGGACAGAGATGTGATGTAAATTGACTATGACGTAGCAGTGTCTATTGTTGTGGACAGAGATATGATGTATATTGACTATGACGTAGCAGTGTCTATTGTTGTAGACAGAGATGTGATGTATGTTGACTATGACGTAGCAGTATCTATTGTTGTGGACAGAGATGTGATGCAAATTGACTATGACGTAGCAGTGTCTATTGTTGTGGACAGAGATGTGATGTATATTGACTATGACGTAGCAGTGTCTATTGTTGTAGACAGAGATGTGATGTATATTGACTATGACGTAGCAGTGTCTATTGTTGTGGACAGAGATGTGATGTATATTGACTATGACGTAGCAGTGTCTATTGTTGTAGACACACAGACAGAGATGTGATGTATATTGACTATGACGTAGCAGTGTCTATTGTTGTAGACAGAGATGTGATGTAAATTGACTATGACGTAGCAGTGTATATTGTTGTGGACAGAGATGTGATGTATATTGACTATGACGTAGCAGTGTCTATTGTTGTAGAGAAAGATGTGATGTAAATTGTCTATGACGTAGCAGTGTCTATTGTTGTAGACAGAGATGTGATGTATATTGACTATGACGTAGCAGTGTCTATTGTAGACAGAGATGTGATGCAAATTGACTATGACGTAGCAGTGTCTATTGTTGTGGACAGAGATGTGATGTATATTGACTATGACGTAGCAGTGTCTATTGTTGTGGACAGAGATGTGATGTATATTGACTATGACGTAGCAGTGTCTATTGTTGTGGAGAGAGATGTGATGAAATTTGACTATGACGTAGCAGTGTCTATTGTTGTGGACAGAGATGTGATGTATATTGACTATGACGCAGCAGTGTCTATTGTTGTGGATAGAGATATAATGTATATTGACTATGACGTAGCCGTGTCTATTGTTGTAGACACACAGACAGAGATGTGATGTATATTGACTAGGATGTAGCAGTGTCTATTGCTGTAGACAAAGATGTGATGTATATTGAATATGACGCAGCAGTGTCTATTGTAGACAGTGATGTGATGTATATTGACTATGACGTAGCAGTGTCTATTGTTGTAGATAGAGATGTGATGTATATTGACTATGACGTAGCAGTGTCTATTGTTGTGGACATAGATGGGATGTATATTGACTATGACGTAGCAGTGTCTATTGTGTGGACAGAGATGTGATGTAAATTGACTATGACGTAGCAGTGTCTATTTTTGTGGACAGAGATATGATGTATATTGACTATGACGTAGCAGTGTCTATTGTAGACAGAGATGTGATGTATATTGACTATGAGGTAGCAGTGTCTTTTGTTGTAGACAGAGATGTGATGTATATTGACTATGACGTAGCAGTGTCTATTGTTGTGGATAGAGATGTGATGTAAATTGACTATGACGTAGCAGTGTCTATTGTTGTGGACAGAGATGTGATGTATATTGACTATGACGTAGCAGTGTCTATTGTTGTAGACAGAGATGTGATGTATATTCACTATGATGTAGCAGTGTCTATTGTTGTGGACAGCGATGTGATGTATATTGACTATGACGTTGCAGTGTCTATTGTTGTGGACAGAGATGTGATGTATATTGACTATGACGTAGCAGTGTCTATTGTTGTTGACAGAGATGTGATGTAAATTGACTATGACGTAGCAGTGTCTATTGTTGTAGACAAAGATGTGATGTATACTGACTATGACGTAGCAGTGTCTATTGTTGTAGACAGAGATGTGATGTATATTGACTATGACGTAGCAGTGTCTATTGCTGTAGCAGAGATGTGATGTATATTGACTATACGTAGCAGTGTCTATTGTTGTGGACAGAGATGTGATGTAAATTGACTATGACGTAGCAGTGTCTATTGTTGTAGACAGAGATGTGATGTATATTGAATATGACGTAGCAGTGTCTATTGTTGTAGACAGAGATGTGATGTATATTGACTATGACGTAGCAGTGTCTATTGTTGTAGACAGAGATGTGATGTATATTGACTATGACGTAGCAGTGTCTATTGTTGTACACAGAGATGTGATGTATATTGACTATGACGTAGCAGTGTCTATTGTTGTGGACAGAGATGTGATGTAACTTGACTATGACGTAGCAGTGTCTATCGTTGTAGACAGAGATGCGATGTATATTGACTATGACGTAGCAGTGTCTATTGTAGACAGAAATGTGATGCAAATTGACTATGACGTAGCAGTGTCTATTGTTGTGGACAGAGATGTGATGTATATTGACTATGACGTAGCAGTGTCTATTGTTGTGGACAGAGATGTGATGTATATTGACTATGACGTCGCAGTGTCTATTGTTGTGGAGAGAGATGTGATGAAATTTGACTATGACGTAGCAGTGTCTATTGTTATGGACAGAGATGTGATGTATATTGACTATGACGCAGCAGTGTCTATTGTTGTGGACAGAGATGTGATGTGTATTGACTATGACGTAGCCGTGTCTATTGTTGTAGACACACAGACAGAGATGTGATGTATATTGACTAGGACGTAGCAGTGTCTATTGCTGTAGACGTGATGTATATTGAATATGACGTAGCAGTGTCTATTGTAGACAGAGATGTGATGTATATTGACTCTGACGTAGCAGTGTCTATTGTTGTATATAGAGATGTGATGTATATTGACTATGACGTAGCAGTGTCTATTGTTGTGGACATAGATGTGATGTATATTGACTATGACGTAGCAGTGTCTATTGTTGTGGACAGAGATGTGATGTAAATTGACTATGACGTAGCAGTGTCTATTGTTGTGGACAGAGATGTGGTGTATATTGACTATGACGTAGCATTGCCTATTGTTGTAGACAGAGATGTGATGTAAATTGACTATGACGTAGCAGTGTCTATTGTTGTGGACAGAGATGTGATGTATATTGACTATGACGTAGCAGTGTCTATTGTTGTAGACAGAGATGTGATGTATACTGACTATGACGTATCAGTGTCTATTGTTGTAGACAGAGATGTGATGTATATTGACTATGACGTAGCAGTGTCTATTGTTGTAGACAGAGATGTGATGTAAATTGACTATGACGTAGCAGTGTCTATTGTTGTGGACAGAGATATGATGTATATTGACTATGACGTAGCAGTGTCTATTGTTGTAGACAGAGATGTGATGTATGTTGACTATGACGTAGCAGTATCTATTGTTGTGGACAGAGATGTGATGCAAATTGACTATGACGTAGCAGTGTCTATTGTTGTGGACAGAGATGTGATGTATATTGACTATGACGTAGCAGTGTCTATTGTTGTGGACAGAGATGTGATGTATATTGACTATGACGTAGCAGTGTCTATTGTTGTGGACAGAGATGTGATGTATATTGACTATGACGTAGCAGTGTCTATTGTTGTAGACACACAGACAGAGATGTGATGTATATTGACTATGACGTAGCAGTGTCTATTGTTGTAGACAGAGATGTGATGTAAATTGACTATGACGTAGCAGTGTCTATTGTTGTGGACAGAGATGTGATGTATATTGACTATGACGTAGCAGTGTCTATTGTTGTAGAGAAAGATGTGATGTAAATTGTCTATGACGTAGCAGTGTCTATTGTTGTAGACAGAGATGTGATGTATATTGACTATGACGTAGCAGTGTCTATTGTAGACAGAGATGTGATGCAAATTGACTATGACGTAGCAGTGTCTATTGTTGTGGACAGAGATGTGATGTATATTGACTATGACGTAGCAGTGTCTATTGTTGTGGACAGAGATGTGATGTATATTGACTATGACGTAGCAGTGTCTATTGTTGTGGAGAGAGATGTGATGAAATTTGACTATGACGTAGCAGTGTCTATTGTTGTGGACAGAGATGTGATGTATATTGACTATGACGCAGCAGTGTCTATTGTTGTGGATAGAGATATAATGTATATTGACTATGACGTAGCCGTGTCTATTGTTGTAGACACACAGACAGAGATGTGATGTATATTGACTAGGATGTAGCAGTGTCTATTGCTGTAGACAAAGATGTGATGTATATTGAATATGACGCAGCAGTGTCTATTGTAGACAGAGATGTGATGTATATTGACTATGACGTAGCAGTGTCTATTGTTGTAGATAGAGATGTGATGTATATTGACTATGACGTAGCAGTGTCTATTGTTGTGGACATAGATGGGATGTATATTGACTATGACGTAGCAGTGTCTATTGTTGTGGACAGAGATGTGATGTAAATTGACTATGACGTAGCAGTGTCTATTTTTGTGGACAGAGATATGATGTATATTGACTATGACGTAGCAGTGTCTATTGTAGACAGAGATGTGATGTATATTGACTATGAGGTAGCAGTGTCTTTTGTTGTAGACAGAGATGTGATGTATATTGACTATGACGTAGCAGTGTCTATTGTTGTGGATAGAGATGTGATGTAAATTGACTATGACGTAGCAGTGTCTATTGTTGTGGACAGAGATGTGATGTATATTGACTATGACGTAGCAGTGTCTATTGTTGTAGACAGAGATGTGATGTATATTCACTATGATGTAGCAGTGTCTATTGTTGTGGACAGCGATGTGATGTATATTGACTATGACGTAGCAGTGTCTATTGTTGTGGACAGAGATGTGATGTATATTGACTATGACGTAGCAGTGTCTATTGTTGTTGACAGAGATGTGATGTAAATTGACTATGACGTAGCAGTGTCTATTGTTGTAGACAAAGATGTGATGTATACTGACTATGACGTAGCAGTGTCTATTGTTGTAGACAGAGATGTGATGTATATTGACTATGACGTAGCAGTGTCTATTGCTGTAGCAGAGATGTGATGTATATTGACTATACGTAGCAGTGTCTATTGTTGTGGACAGAGATGTGATGTAAATTGACTATGACGTAGCAGTGTCTATTGTTGTAGACAGAGATGTGATGTATATTGAATATGACGTAGCAGTGTCTATTGTTGTGGACAGAGATGTGATGTAAATTGACTATGACGCAGCAGTGTCTTTTATTGTAGACAGAGATGTGATGTAAATTGACTATGACGTAGCAGTGTCTATTGTTGTGGACAGAGATGTGATGTATATTGACTATGACGTAGCAGTGTCTATTGTTGTAGACAGAGATGTGATGTATATTGACTATGACGTAGCAGTGTCTATTGTTGTAGACAGAGATGTGATGTATATTGACTATGACGTAGCAGTGTCTATTGTTGTACACAGAGATGTGATGTATATTGACTATGACGTAGCAGTGTCTATTGTTGTGGACAGAGATGTGATGTAACTTGACTATGACGTAGCAGTGTCTATCGTTGTAGACAGAGATGCGATGTATATTGACTATGACGTAGCAGTGTCTATTGTAGACAGAAATGTGATGCAAATTGACTATGACGTAGCAGTGTCTATTGTTGTGGACAGAGATGTGATGTATATTGACTATGACGTAGCAGTGTCTATTGTTGTGGACAGAGATGTGATGTATATTGACTATGACGTCGCAGTGTCTATTGTTGTGGAGAGAGATGTGATGAAATTTGACTATGACGTAGCTGTGTCTATTGTTATGGACAGAGATGTGATGTATATTGACTATGACGCAGCAGTGTCTATTGTTGTGGACAGAGATGTGATGTGTATTGACTATGACGTAGCCGTGTCTATTGTTGTAGACACACAGACAGAGATGTGATGTATATTGACTAGGACGTAGCAGTGTCTATTGCTGTAGACGTGATGTATATTGAATATGACGTAGCAGTGTCTATTGTAGACAGAGATGTGATGTATATTGACTCTGACGTAGCAGTGTCTATTGTTGTATATAGAGATGTGATGTATATTGACTATGACGTAGCAGTGTCTATTGTTGTGGACATAGATGTGATGTATATTGACTATGACGTAGCAGTGTCTATTGTTGTGGACAGAGATGTGATGTAAATTGACTATGACGTAGCAGTGTCTATTGTTGTGGACAGAGATGTGGTGTATATTGACTATGACGTAGCATTGCCTATTGTTGTAGACAGAGATGTGATGTAAATTGACTATGACGTAGCAGTGTCTATTGTTGTGGACAGAGATGTGATGTATATTGACTATGACGTAGCAGTGTCTATTGTTGTAGACAGAGATGTGATGTATACTGACTATGACGTATCAGTGTCTATTGTTGTAGACAGAGATGTGATGTATATTGACTATGACGTAGCAGTGTCTATTGTTGTAGACAGAGATGTGATGTAAATTGACTATGACGTAGCAGTGTCTATTGTTGTGGACAGAGATATGATGTATATTGACTATGACGTAGCAGTGTCTATTGTTGTAGACAGAGATGTGATGTATGTTGACTATGACGTAGCAGTATCTATTGTTGTGGACAGAGATGTGATGCAAATTGACTATGACGTAGCAGTGTCTATTGTTGTGGACAGAGATGTGATGTATATTGACTATGACGTAGCAGTGTCTATTGTTGTGGACAGAGATGTGATGTATATTGACTATGACGTAGCAGTGTCTATTGTTGTGGACAGAGATGTGATGTATATTGACTATGACGTAGCAGTGTCTATTGTTGTAGACAGAGATGTGATGTATATTGACTATGACGTAGCAGTGTCTATTGTTGTGGACAGAGATGTGATGTAAATTGACTATGACGTAGCAGTGTCTATTGTTGTGGACAGAGATATGATGTATATTGACTATGACGTAGCAGTGTCTATTGTTGTAGACAGAGATGTGATGTATGTTGACTATGACGTAGCAGTATCTATTGTTGTGGACAGAGATGTGATGCAAATTGACTATGACGTAGCAGTGTCTATTGTTGTGGACAGAGATGTGATGTATATTGACTATGACGTAGCAGTGTCTATTGTTGTGGACAGAGATGTGATGTATATTGACTATGACGTAGCAGTGTCTATTGTTGTAGACACACAGACAGAGATGTGATGTATATTGACTATGACGTAGCAGTGTCTATTGTTGTAGACAGAGATGTGATGTATATTGACTATGACGTAACAGTGTCTATTGTTGTGGACAGAGATGTGATGTATATTGACTATGACGTAGCAGTGTCTATTGTTGTGGAGAGAGATGTGATGAAATTTGACTATGACGTAGCAGTGTCTATTGTTGTGGACAGAGATGTGATGTATATTGACTATGACGCAGCAGTGTCTATTGTTGTGGATAGAGATATAATGTATATTGACTATGACGTAGCCGTGTCTATTGTTGTAGACACACAGACAGAGATGTGATGTATATTGACTAGGACGTAGCAGTGTCTATTGCTGTAGACAAAGATGTGATGTATATTGAATATGACGTAGCAGTGTCTATTGTAGACAGAGATGTGATGTATATTGACTATGACGTAGCAGTGTCTATTGTTGTAGATAGAGATGTGATGTATATTGACTATGACGTAGCAGTGTCTATTGTTGTGGACATAGATGGGATGTATATTGACTATGACGTAGCAGTGTCTATTGTTGTGGACAGAGATGTGATGTAAATTGACTATGACGTAGCAGTGTCTATTTTTGTGGACAGAGATATGATGTATATTGACTATGACGTAGCAGTGTCTATTGTAGACAGAGATGTGATGTATATTGACTATGAGGTAGCAGTGTCTTTTGTTGTAGACAGAGATGTGATGTATATTGACTATGACGTAGCAGTGTCTATTGTTGTGGATAGAGATGTGATGTAAATTGACTATGACGTAGCAGTGTCTATTGTTGTGGACAGAGATGTGATGTATATTGACTATGACGTAGCAGTGTCTATTGTTGTAGACAGAGATGTGATGTATATTCACTATGATGTAGCAGTGTCTATTGTTGTGGACAGCGATGTGATGTATATTGACTATGACGTAGCAGTGTCTATTGTTGTGGACAGAGATGTGATGTATATTGACTATGACGTAGCAGTGTCTATTGTTGTGGAGAGAGATGTGATGTATATTCACTATGACGTAGCAGTGTCTATTGTTGTAGACAGAGATGTGATGTATATTGACTATGACGTAGCAGTGTCTATTGTTGTAGACAAAGATGTGATGTATACTGACTATGACGTAGCAGTGTCTATTGTTGTGGACAGAGATGTGATGTATATTGACTATGACGTAGCAGTATCTATTGTTGTAGACAGAGATGTGATGTATATTGACTATGACGTAGCAGTGTCTATTGTTGTTGACAGAGATGTGATATAAATTGACTATGACGTAGCAGTGTCTATTGTTGTAGACAAAGATGTGATGTATACTGACTATGACGTAGCAGTGTCTATTGTTGTAGACAGAAATGTGATGTATATTGACTATGACGTAGCAGTGTCTATTGCTGTAGACAGAGATGTGATGTATATTGACTATACGTAGCAGCGTCTATTGTTGTGGACAGAGATGTGATGTAAATTGACTATGACGTAGCAGTGTCTATTGTTGTAGACAGAGATGTGATGTATATTGAATATGACGTAGCAGTGTCTATTGTTGTGGACAGAGATGTGATGTAAATTGACTATGACGCAGCAGTGTCTATTGTTGTAGACAGAGATGTGATGTATATTGACTATGACGTAGCAGTGTCTATTGTTGTAGACAGAGATGTGATGTATATTGACTATGACGTAGCAGTGTCTATTGTTGTGGACAGAGATGTGATGTAAATTGACTATGACGTAGCAGTGTCTATTGTTGTGGACAGAGATGTGATGTATATTGACTATGACGTAGCAGTGTCTATTGTTGTGGACAGAGATGTGATGTATATTGACTATGACGTAGCAGTGTCTATTGTTGTAGACAGAGATGTGATGTATACTGACTATGACGTAGCAGTGTCTATTGTTGTAGACAGAGATGTGATGTATATTGACTATGACGTAGCAGTGTCTATTGTTGTGGACAGAGATGTGATGTATATTGACTATGACGTAGCAGTGTCTATTGTTGTGGACAGAGATGTGATGTATATTGACTATGACGTAGCAGTGTCTATTGTTGTAGACAGAGATGTGATGTATACTGACTATGACGTAGCAGTGTCTATTGTTGTAGACAGAGATGTGATGTATATTGACTATGACGTAGCAGTGTCTATTGTTGTGGACAGAGATGTGATGTATATTGACTATGACGTAGCAGTGTCTATTGTTGTAGACAGAGATGTGATGTATATTGACTATGACGTAGCAGTGTCTATTGTTGTGGACAGAGATGTGATGTAAATTGACTATGACGTAGCAGTGTCTATTGTTGTGGACAGAGATATGATGTATATTGACTATGACGTAGCAGTGTCTATTGTTGTAGACAGAGATGTGATGTATATTGACTATGACGTAGCAGTGTCTATTGTTGTGGACAGAGATGTGATGTATATTGACTATGAGGTAGCAGTGTCTATTGTTGTAGACAGAGATTTGATGTATATTGACTATGACGTAGCAGTGCCTATTGTTGTGGACAGAGATGTGATGTATATTGACTATGACGTAGCAGTGTCTATTGTTGTAGACAGAGATGTGATGTATATTGACTATGAAGTAGCAGTGTCTATTGTTGTAGACAGAGATGTGATGCAAATTGACTATGACGTAGCAGTGTCTATTGTAGACAGAGATGTGATGTATATTGACTATGACGTAGCAGTGTCTATTGTTGTGGACAGAGATGTGATGCAAATTGACTATGACGTAGCAGTGTCTATTGTAGACAGAGATGTGATGTATATTGACTATGACGTAGCAGTGTCTATTGTTTTAGACAGAGATGTGATGTATATTGACGATGACGTTGCAGTGTCTTTTGTTATGGACAGAGATGTGATGTATATTGACTATGACGTAGCAGTGTCTATTGTTGTAGACAGAGATGTGATGTATATTCACTATGATGTAGCAGTGTCTATTGTTGTGCACAGAGATGTGATCTATATTGACTATGACGTAGCAGTGTCTATTGTTGTGGACAGAGATGTGATGTATATTGACTCTGACGTAGCAGTGTCTATTGTTGTAGACAGAGATGTGATGTATATTGACTATGACGTAGCATTGTCTATTGTTGTATACAGAGATGTGATGTAAATTGACTATGACGTAGCAGTGTCTATTGTTGTGGACAGAGATGTGATGTATATTGACTATGACGTAGCAGTGTCTATTGTTGTGGACAGAGATGTGATGTATATTGACTCTGACGTAGCAGTGTCTATTGTTGTAGACAGAGATGTGATGTATATTGACTATGACGTAGCATTGTCTATTGTTGTAGACAGAGATGTGATGTAAATTGACTATGACGTAGCAGTGTCTATTGTTGTGGACAGAGATGTGATGTATATTGACTATGACGTAGCAGTGTCTATTGTTGTGGACAGAGATGTGATGTATATTGACTATGACGTAGCAGTGTCTATTGTTGTAGACAGAGATGTGATGTATATTGACTATGACGTAGCAGTGTCTATTGTTGTGGACAGAGATGTGATGTAAATTGACTATGACGTAGCAGTGTCTATTGTTGTGGACAGAGATATGATGTATATTGACTATGACGTAGCAGTGTCTATTGTTGTAGACAGAGATGTGATGTATGTTGACTATGACGTAGCAGTATCTATTGTTGTGGACAGAGATGTGATGCAAATTGACTATGACGTAGCAGTGTCTATTGTTGTGGACAGAGATGTGATGTATATTGACTATGACGTAGCAGTGTCTATTGTTGTGGACAGAGATGTGATGTATATTGACTATGACGTAGCAGTTTCTATTGTTGTGGACAGAGATGTGATGTATATTGACTATGACGCAGCAGTGTCTATTGTTGTGGACAGAGATGTGATGTATATTGACTATGACGTAGCAGTGTCTATTGTTGTAGACACACAGACAGAGATGTGATGTATATTGACTATGACGTAGCAGTGTCTATTGTTGTAGACAGAGATGTGATGTATATTGACTATGACGTAGCAGTGTCTATTGTTGTGGACAGAGATGTGATGTATATTGACTATGACGTAGCAGTGTCTATTGTTGTGGAGAGAGATGTGATGAAATTTGACTATGACGTAGCAGTGTCTATTGTTGTGGACAGAGTTGTGATGTATATTGACTATGACGCAGCACTGTCTATTGTTGTGGATAGAGATATAATGTATATTGACTATGACGTAGCCGTGTCTATAGTTGTAGACACACAGACAGAGATGTGATGTATATTGACTAGGACGTAGCAGTGTCTATTGCTGTAGACAAAGATGTGATGTATATTGAATATGACGTAGCAGTGTCTATTGTAGACAGAGATGTGATGTATATTGACTATGACGTAGCAGTGTCTATTGTTGTAGATAGAGATGTGATGTATATTGACTATGACGTAGCAGTGTCTATTGTTGTGGACAGAGATGGGATGTATATTGTCTATGACGTAGCAGTGTCTATTGTTGTGGACAGAGATGTGATGTAAATTGACTATGACGTAGCAGTGTCTATTTTTGTGGACAGAGATATGATGTATATTGACTATGACGTAGCAGTGTCTATTGTAGACAGAGATGTGATGTATATTGACTATGAGGTAGCAGTGTCTTTTGTTGTAGACAGAGATGTGATGTATATTGACTATGACGTAGCAGTGTCTATTGTTGTGGATAGAGATGTGATGTAAATTGACTATGACGTAGCAGTGTCTATTGTTGTGGACAGAGATGTGATGTATATTGACTATGACGTAGCAGTGTCTATTGTTGTAGACAGAGATGTGATGTATATTCACTATGATGTAGCAGTGTCTATTGTTGTGGACAGCGATGTGATGTATATTGACTATGACGTAGCAGTGTCTATTGTTGTGGACAGAGATGTGATGTATATTGACTATGACGTAGCAGTGTCTATTGTTGTGGAGAGATGTGATGTATATTCACTATGACGTAGCAGTGTCTATTGTTGTAGACAGAGATGTGATGTATATTGACTATGACGTAGCAGTGTCTATTGTTGTAGACAAAGATGTGATGTATACTGACTATGACGTAGCAGTGTCTATTGTTGTGGACAGAGATGTGATGTATATTGACTATGACGTAGCAGTGTCTATTGTTGTAGACAGAGATGTGATGTATATTGACTATGACGTAGCAGTGTCTATTGTTGTTGACAGAGATGTGATGTAAATTGACTATGACGTAGCAGTGTCTATTGTTGTAGACAAAGATGTGATGTATACTGACTATGACGTAGCAGTGTCTATTGTTGTAGACAGAAATGTGATGTATATTGACTATGACGTAGCAGTGTCTATTGCTGTAGACAGAGATGTGATGTATATTGACTATACGTAGCAGTGTCTATTGTTGTGGACAGAGATGTGATGTAAATTGACTATGACGTAGCAGTGTCTATTGTTGTAGACAGAGATGTGATGTATATTGAATATGACGTAGCAGTGTCTATTGTTGTGGACAGAGATGTGATGTAAATTGACTATGACGCAGCAGTGTCTATTGTTGTAGACAGAGATGTGATGTATATTGACTATGACGTAGCAGTGTCTATTGTTGTAGACAGAGATGTGATGTATATTGACTATGACGTAGCAGTGTCTATTGTTGTGGACAGAGATGTGATGTAAATTGACTATGACGTAGCAGTGTCTATTGTTGTGGACAGAGATGTGATGTATATTGACTATGACGTAGCAGTGTCTATTGTTGTGGACAGAGATGTGATGTATATTGACTATGACGTAGCAGTGTCTATTGTTGTAGACAGAGATGTGATGTATACTGACTATGACGTAGCAGTGTCTATTGTTGTAGACAGAGATGTGATGTATATTGACTATGACGTAGCAGTGTCTATTGTTGTGGACAGAGATGTGATGTATATTGACTATGACGTAGCAGTGTCTATTGTTGTGGACAGAGATGTGATGTATATTGACTATGACGTAGCAGTGTCTATTGTTGTAGACAGAGATGTGATGTATACTGACTATGACGTAGCAGTGTCTATTGTTGTAGACAGAGATGTGATGTATATTGACTATGACGTAGCAGTGTCTATTGTTGTGGACAGAGATGTGATGTAAATTGACTATGACGTAGCAGTGTCTATTGTTGTGGACAGAGATATGATGTATATTGACTATGACGTAGCAGTGTCTATTGTTGTAGACAGAGATGTGATGTATATTGACTATGACGTAGCAGTGTCTATTGTTGTGGACAGAGATGTGATGTATATTGACTATGAGGTAGCAGTGTCTATTGTTGTAGACAGAGATTTGATGTATATTGACTATGACGTAGCAGTGCCTATTGTTGTGGACAGAGATGTGATGTATATTGACTATGACGTAGCAGTGTCTATTGTTGTAGACAGAGATGTGATGTATATTGACTATGAAGTAGCAGTGTCTATTGTTGTAGACAGAGATGTGATGCAAATTGACTATGACGTAGCAGTGTCTATTGTAGACAGAGATGTGATGTATATTGACTATGACGTAGCAGTGTCTATTGTTGTGGACAGAGATGTGATGCAAATTGACTATGACGTAGCAGTGTCTATTGTAGACAGAGATGTGATGTATATTGACTATGACGTAGCAGTGTCTATTGTTTTAGACAGAGATGTGATGTATATTGACGATGACGTTGCAGTGTCTTTTGTTATGGACAGAGATGTGATGTATATTGACTATGACGTAGCAGTGTCTATTGTTGTAGACAGAGATGTGATGTATATTCACTATGATGTAGCAGTGTCTATTGTTGTGGACAGAGATGTGATGTATATTGACTATGACGTAGCAGTGTCTATTGTTGTGGACAGAGATGTGATGTATATTGACTCTGACGTAGCAGTGTCTATTGTTGTAGACAGAGATGTGATGTATATTGACTATGACGTAGCATTGTCTATTGTTGTAGACAGAGATGTGATGTAAATTGACTATGACGTAGCAGTGTCTATTGTTGTGGACAGAGATGTGATGTATATTGACTATGACGTAGCAGTGTCTATTGTTGTGGACAGAGATGTGATGTATATTGACTCTGACGTAGCAGTGTCTATTGTTGTAGACAGAGATGTGATGTATATTGACTATGACGTAGCATTGTCTATTGTTGTAGACAGAGATGTGATGTAAATTGACTATGACGTAGCAGTGTCTATTGTTGTGGACAGAGATGTGATGTATATTGACTATGACGTAGCAGTGTCTATTGTTGTAGACAGAGATGTGATGTATATTGACTATGACGTAGCAGTGTCTATTGTTGTGGACAGAGATGTGATGAAAATTGACTATGACGTAGCAGTGTCTATTGTTGTGGACAGAGATATGATGTATATTGACTATGACGTAGCAGTGTCTATTGTTGTAGACAGAGATGTGATGTATGTTGACTATGACGTAGCAGTATCTATTGTTGTGGACAGAGATGTGATGCAAATTGACTATGACGTAGCAGTGTCTATTGTTGTGGACAGAGATGTGATGTATATTGACTATGACGTAGCAGTGTCTATTGTTGTGGACAGAGATGTGATGTATATTGACTATGACGCAGCAGTGTCTATTGTTGTGGACAGAGATGTGATGTATATTGACTATCACGTAGCAGTGTCTATTGTTGTAGACACACAGACAGAGATGTGATGTATATTGACTATGACGTAGCAGTGTCTATTGTTGTAGACAGAGATGTGATGTATATTGAATATGACGTAGCAGTGTCTATTGTTGTGGACAGAGATGTGATGTAAATTGACTATGACGTAGCAGTGTCTATTGTTGTGGACAGAGATGTGATGTATATTGACTATGACGTAGCAGTGTCTATTGTTGTAGAGAAAGATGTGATGTATATTGACTATGACGTAGCAGTGTCTATTGTTGTGGACAGAGATGTGATGTAAATTGACTATGACGTAGCAGTGTCTATTGTTGTAGACAGAGATGTGATGTATATTGACTATGACGTAGCAGTGTCTATTGTAGACAGAGATGTGATGCAAATTGACTATGACGTAGCAGTGTCTATTGTTGTGGACAGAGATGTGATGTATATTGACTATGACGTAGCAGTGCCTATTGTTGTGGACAGAGATGTGATGTATATTGACTATGACGTAGCAGTGTCTATTGTTGTGGAGAGAGATGTGATGAAATTTGACTATGACGTAGCAGTGTCTATTGTTGTGGACAGAGATGTGATGTATATTGACTATGACGCAGCAGTGTCTATTGTTGTGGATAGAGATATAATGTATATTGACTATGACGTAGCCGTGTCTATTGTTGTAGACACACAGTCAGAGATGTGATGTATATTGACTAGGACGTAGCAGTGTCTATTGCTGTAGACAAAGATGTGATGTATATTGAATATGACGTAGCAGTGTCTATTGTAGACAGAGATGTGATTTATATTGACTATGACGTAGCAGTGTCTATTGTTGTAGATAGAGATGTGATGTATATTGACTATGACGTAGCAGTGTCTATTGTTGTGGACATAGATGGGATGTATATTGACTATGACGTAGCAGTGTCTATTGTTGTGGACAGAGATGTGATGTAAATTGACTATGACGTAGCAGTGTCTATTTTTGTGGACAGAGATATGATGTATATTGACTATGACGTAGCAGTGTCTATTGTAGACAGAGATGTGATGTATATTGACTATGAAGTAGCAGTGTCTTTTGTTGTAGACAGAGATGTGATGTATATTGACTATGACGTAGCAGTGTCTATTGTTGTGGACAGAGATGTGATGTAAATTGACTATGACGTAGCAGTGTCTATTGTTGTGGACAGAGATGTGATGTATATTGACTATGACGTAGCAGTGTCTATTGTTGTAGACAGAGATGTGATGTATATTCACTATGATGTAGCAGTGTCTATTGTTGTTGACAGAGATGTGATGTATATTGACTATGACGTAGCAGTGTCTATTGTTGTGGACAGAGATGTGATGTATATTGACTATGACGTAGCAGTGTCTATTGTTGTGGACAGAGATGTGATGTATATTCACTATGACGTAGCAGTGTCTATTGTTGTAGACAGAGATGTGATGTATATTGACTATGACGTAGCAGTGTCTATTGTTGTTGACAGAGATGTGATGTATGTTGACTATGATGTAGCAGTGTCTATTGTTGTAGACAGAGATGTGATGTATATTGAATATGAAGTAGCAGTGTCTATTGTTGTGGACAGAGATGTGATGTAAATTGACTATGACGTAGCAGTGTCTATTGTTGTAGACAGAGATGTGATGTATACTGACTATGACGTAGCAGTGTCTATTGTTGTAGACAGAGATGTGATGTATATTGACTATGACGTAGCAGTGTCTATTGCTGTAGACAGAGATGTGATGTATATTGACTATACGTAGCAGTGTCTATTGTTGTGGACAGAGATGTGATGTAAATTGACTATGACGTAGCAGTGTCTATTGTTGTAGACAGAGATGTGATGTATATTGAATATGACGTAGCAGTGTCTATTGTTGTGGACAGAGATGTGATGTAAATTGACAATGACGTAGCAGTGTCTATTGTTGTAGACAGAGATGTGATGTATATTGACTATGACGTAGCAGTGTCTATTGTTGTAGACAGAGATGTGATGTATATTGACTATGACGTAGCAGTGTCTATTGTTGTGGACAGAGATATGATGTAAATTGACTATGACGTAGCAGTGTCTATTGTTGTGGACAGAGATGTGATGTATATTGACTATGATGTAGCAGTGTCTATTGTTGTAGACAGAGATGTGATGTATATTGACTATGACGTAGCAGTGTCTATTGTTGTGGACAGAGATGTGATGTATATTGACTATGACGTAGCAGTGTCTATTGTTGTAGACAGAGATGTGATGTATATTGACTATGACGTAGCAGTGTCTATTGTTGTGGACAGAGATGTGATGTAAATTGACTATGACGTAGCAGTGTCTATTGTTGTGGACAGAGTTATGATGTATATTGACTATGACGTAGCAGTGTCTATTGTTGTAGACAGAGATGTGATGTATATTGACTATGACGTAGCAGTGTCTATTGTTGTGGACAGAGATGTGATGTATATTGACTATGAGGTAGCAGTGTCTATTGTTGTAGACAGAGATTTGATGTATATTGACTATGACGTAGCAGTGCCTATTGTTGTGGACAGAGATGTGATGTATATTGACTATGACGTAGCAGTGTCTATTGTTGTGGACATAGATGTGATGTATATTGACTATGACGTAGCAGTGTCTATTGTTGCAGACACACAGACAGAGATGTGATGTATATTGACTATGACGTAGCAGTGTCTATTGTTGTAGACAAAGATGTGATGTATATTGAATATGACGTAGCAGTGTCTATTGTAGACAGAGATGTGATGTATATTGACTATGGCGTAGCAGTGTCTATTGTTGTGGACATAGATGTGATGTATATTGACTATGACGTAGCAGTGTCTATTGTTGTGGACAGAGATGTGATGTAAATTGACTATGACGTAGCAGTGTCTATTGTTGTGGACAGAGATATGATGTATATTGACTATGACGTAGCAGTGTCTATTGTAGACAGAGATGTGATGTATATTGACTATGACGTAGCAGTGTCTATTGTTTTAGACAGAGATGTGATGTATATTGACGATGACGTTGCAGTGTCTTTTGTTATGGACAGAGATGTGATGTATATTGACTATGACGTAGCAGTGTCTATTGTTGAAGACAGAGATGTGATGTATATTCACTATGATGTAGCAGTGTCTATTGTTGTGGACAGAGATGTGATGTATATTGACTATGACGTAGCAGTGTCTATTGTTGTGGACAGAGATGTGATGTATATTGACTATGACGTAGCAGTGTCTATTGTTGTGGACAGAGATGTGATGTATATTGACCCTGACGTAGCAGTGTCTATTGTTGTGGACAGAGATGTGATGTATGTTGACTATGAGGTAGCAGTGTCTATTGTTGTAGACAGAGATGTGATGTATATTGAATATGACGTAGCAGTGTCTATTGTTGTGGACAGAGATGTGATGTAAATTGACTATGAAGTAGCAGTGTCTATTGTTGTAGACAGAGATGTGATGTATACTGACTAGGACGTAGCAGTGTCTATTGTTGTAGACAGAGATGTGATGTATATTGACTATGACGTAGCAGTGTCTATTGTTGTAGATAGAGATGTGATGTATATTGACTATACGTAGCAGTGTCTATTGTTGTGGACAGAGATGTGATGTAAATTGACTATGACGTAGCAGTGGCTATTGTTGTAGACAGAGATGTGATGTATATTGAATATGACGTAGCAGTGTCTATTGTTGTGGACAGAGATGTGATGTAAATTGACTATGACGTAGCAGTGTCTATCGTTGTAGACAGAGATGTGATGTATACTGACTATGACGTAGCAGTGTCTATTGTTGTAGACAGAGATGTGATGTATATTGACTATGACGTAGCAGTGTCTATTGTTGTAGACAGAGATGTGATGTATATTGACTATGACGTAGCAGTGTCTATTGTTGTGGACAGAGATGTGATGTAAATTGACTATGACGTAGCAGTGTCTATTGTTGTGGACAGAGATGTGATGTATATTGACTATGACGTAGCAGTGTCTATTGTTGTAGTCAGAGATGTGATGTATATTGACTATGACGTAGCAGTGTCTATTGTTGTGGACAGAGATGTGATGTATATTGACTATGACGTAGCAGTGTCTATTGTTGTAGACAGAGATGTGATGTATATTGACTATGACGTAGCAGTGTCTATTGTTGTGGACAGAGATGTGATGTAAATTGACTATGACGTAGCAGTGTCTATTGTTGTGGACAGAGATATGATGTATATTGACTATGACGTAGCAGTGTCTATTGTTGTAGACAGAGATGTGATGTATGTTGACTATGACGTAGCAGTATCTATTGTTGTGGACAGAGATGTGATGCAAATTGACTATGACGTAGCAGTGTCTATTGTTGTGGACAGAGATGTGATGTATATTGACTATGACGTAGCAGTGTCTATTGTTGTGGACAGAGATGTGATGTATATTGACTATGACGTAGCAGTGTCTATTGTTGTGGACAGAGATGTGATGTATATTGACTATGACGCAGCAGTGTCTATTGTTGTGGACAAAGATGTGATGTATATTGACTATGACGTAGCAGTGTCTATTGTTGTAGACAGAGATGTGATGTATGTTGACTATGACGTAGCAGTATCTATTGTTGTGGACAGAGATGTGATGCAAATTGACTATGACGTAGCAGTGTCTATTGTTGTGGACAGAGATGTGATGTATATTGACTATGACGTAGCAGTGTCTATTGTTGTGGACAGAGATGTGACGTATATTGACTATGACGTAGCAGTGTCTATTGTTGAAGACAGAGATGTGAAGAATATTGACTATGACGTAGCAGTGTCTATTGTTGTAGACAGAGATGTGATGTAAATGAACTATGACGTAGCAGTGTATATTGTTGTGGATAGTGATGTGATGTATATTGACTATGACGTAGCAGTGTCTATTGTTGTGGACAGAGATGTGATGTATATTGACTATGACGTAGCAGTGTCTATTGTTGTGGACAGAGATGTGATGTATATTGACTATGACGTAGCACTGTCTATTTTTGTAGACAGAGATGAGATGTATATTCACTATGACGTAGCAGTATCTATTGTTGTAGACAGAGATGTGATGTATATTGAATATGACGTAGCAGT
Organism: Eledone cirrhosa; assembly: GCA_964016885.1. Taxonomy (NCBI): domain Eukaryota; kingdom Metazoa; phylum Mollusca; class Cephalopoda; order Octopoda; family Eledonidae; genus Eledone; species Eledone cirrhosa. Next base: position 374,691,389 of record OZ024743.1, on the reverse strand, counting down.
GTCTATTGTTGTGGACAGAGATGTGATGTAAATTGACTATGACGTAGCAGTGTCTATTGTTGTGGACAGAGATGTGATGTATATTGACTATGACGTAGCAGTGTCTATTGTTGTAGAGAAAGATGTGATGTATATTGACTATGACGTAGCAGTGTCTATTGTTGTGGACAGAGATGTGATGTAAATTGACTATGACGTAGCAGTGTCTATTGTTGTAGACAGAGATGTGATGTATATTGACTATGACGTAGCAGTGTCTATTGTAGACAGAGATGTGATGCAAATTGACTATGACGTAGCAGTGTCTATTGTTGTGGACAGAGATGTGATGTATATTGACTATGACGTAGCAGTGCCTATTGTTGTGGACAGAGATGTGATGTATATTGACTATGACGTAGCAGTGTCTATTGTTGTGGAGAGAGATGTGATGAAATTTGACTATGACGTAGCAGTGTCTATTGTTGTGGACAGAGATGTGATGTATATTGACTATGACGCAGCAGTGTCTATTGTTGTGGATAGAGATATAATGTATATTGACTATGACGTAGCCGTGTCTATTGTTGTAGACACACAGTCAGAGATGTGATGTATATTGACTAGGACGTAGCAGTGTCTATTGCTGTAGACAAAGATGTGATATATATTGAATATGACGTAGCAGTGTCTATTGTAGACAGAGATGTGATTTATATTGACTATGACGTAGCAGTGTCTATTGTTGTAGATAGAGATGTGATGTATATTGACTATGACGTAGCAGTGTCTATTGTTGTGGACATAGATGGGATGTATATTGACTATGACGTAGCAGTGTCTATTGTTGTGGACAGAGATGTGATGTAAATTGACTATGACGTAGCAGTGTCTATTTTTGTGGACAGAGATATGATGTATATTGACTATGACGTAGCAGTGTCTATTGTAGACAGAGATGTGATGTATATTGACTATGAAGTAGCAGTGTCTTTTGTTGTAGACAGAGATGTGATGTATATTGACTATGACGTAGCAGTGTCTATTGTTGTGGACAGAGATGTGATGTAAATTGACTATGACGTAGCAGTGTCTATTGTTGTGGACAGAGATGTGATGTATATTGACTATGACGTAGCAGTGTCTATTGTTGTAGTCAGAGATGTGATGTATATTCACTATGATGTAGCAGTGTCTATTGTTGTTGACAGAGATGTGATGTATATTGACTATGACGTAGCAGTGTCTATTGTTGTGGACAGAGATGTGATGTATATTGACTATGACGTAGCAGTGTCTATTGTTGTGGACAGAGATGTGATGTATATTCACTATGACGTAGCAGTGTCTATTGTTGTAGACAGAGATGTGATGTATATTGACTATGACGTAGCAGTGTCTATTGTTGTTGACAGAGATGTGATGTATGTTGACTATGATGTAGCAGTGTCTATTGTTGTAGACAGAGATGTGATGTATATTGAATATGAAGTAGCAGTGTCTATTGTTGTGGACAGAGATGTGATGTAAATTGACTATGACGTAGCAGTGTCTATTGTTGTAGACAGAGATGTGATGTATACTGACTATGACGTAGCAGTGTCTATTGTTGTAGACAGAGATGTGATGTATATTGACTATGACGTAGCAGTGTCTATTGCTGTAGACAGAGATGTGATGTATATTGACTATACGTAGCAGTGTCTATTGTTGTGGACAGAGATGTGATGTAAATTGACTATGACGTAGCAGTGTCTATTGTTGTAGACAGAGATGTGATGTATATTGAATATGACGTAGCAGTGTCTATTGTTGTGGACAGAGATGTGATGTAAATTGACAATGACGTAGCAGTGTCTATTGTTGTAGACAGAGATGTGATGTATATTGACTATGACGTAGCAGTGTCTATTGTTGTAGACAGAGATGTGATGTATATTGACTATGACGTAGCAGTGTCTATTGTTGTGGACAGAGATATGATGTAAATTGACTATGACGTAGCAGTGTCTATTGTTGTGGACAGAGATGTGATGTATATTGACTATGATGTAGCAGTGTCTATTGTTGTAGACAGAGATGTGATGTATATTGACTATGACGTAGCAGTGTCTATTGTTGTGGACAGAGATGTGATGTATATTTACTATGACGTAGCAGTGTCTATTGTTGTAGACAGAGATGTGATGTATATTGACTATGACGTAGCAGTGTCTATTGTTGTGGACAGAGATGTGATGTAAATTGACTATGACGTAGCAGTGTCTATTGTTGTGGACAGAGTTATGATGTATATTGACTATGACGTAGCAGTGTCTATTGTTGTAGACAGAGATGTGATGTATATTGACTATGACGTAGCAGTGTCTATTGTTGTGGACAGAGATGTGATGTATATTGACTATGAGGTAGCAGTGTCTATTGTTGTAGACAGAGATTTGATGTATATTGACTATGACGTAGCAGTGCCTATTGTTGTGGACAGAGATGTGATGTATATTGACTATGACGTAGCAGTGTCTATTGTTCTGGACATAGATGTGATGTATATTGACTATGACGTAGCAGTGTCTATTGTTGCAGACACACAGACAGAGATGTGATGTATATTGACTATGACGTAGCAGTGTCTATTGTTGTAGACAAAGATGTGATGTATATTGAATATGACGTAGCAGTGTCTATTGTAGACAGAGATGTGATGTATATTGACTATGGCGTAGCAGTGTCTATTGTTGTGGACATAGATGTGATGTATATTGTCTATGACGTAGCAGTGTCTATTGTTGTGGACAGAGATGTGATGTAAATTGACTATGACGTAGCAGTGTCTATTGTTGTGGACAGAGATATGATGTATATTGACTATGACGTAGCAGTGTCTATTGTAGACAGAGATGTGATGTATATTGACTATGACGTAGCAGTGTCTATTGTTTTAGACAGAGATGTGATGTATATTGACGATGACGTTGCAGTGTCTTTTGTTATGGACAGAGATGTGATGTATATTGACTATGACGTAGCAGTGTCTATTGTTGAAGACAGAGATGTGATGTATATTCACTATGATGTAGCAGTGTCTATTGTTGTGGACAGAGATGTGATGTATATTGACTATGACGTAGCAGTGTCTATTGTTGTGGACAGAGATGTGATGTATATTGACTATGACGTAGCAGTGTCTATTGTTGTGGACAGAGATGTGATGTATATTGACCCTGACGTAGCAGTGTCTATTGTTGTGGACAGAGATGTGATGTATGTTGACTATGAGGTAGCAGTGTCTATTGTTGTAGACAGAGATGTGATGTATATTGAATATGACGTAGCAGTGTCTATTGTTGTGGACAGAGATGTGATGTAAATTGACTATGAAGTAGCAGTGTCTATTGTTGTAGACAGAGATGTGATGTATACTGACTAGGACGTAGCAGTGTCTATTGTTGTAGACAGAGATGTGATGTATATTGACTATGACGTAGCAGTGTCTATTGTTGTAGATAGAGATGTGATGTATATTGACTATACGTAGCAGTGTCTATTGTTGTGGACAGAGATGTGATGTAAATTGACTATGACGTAGCAGTGGCTATTGTTGTAGACAGAGATGTGATGTATATTGAATATGACGTAGCAGTGTCTATTGTTGTGGACAGAGATGTGATGTAAATTGACTATGACGTAGCAGTGTCTATCGTTGTAGACAGAGATGTGATGTATACTGACTATGACGTAGCAGTGTCTATTGTTGTAGACAGAGATGTGATGTATATTGACTATGACGTAGCAGTGTCTATTGTTGTAGACAGAGATGTGATGTATATTGACTATGACGTAGCAGTGTCTATTGTTGTGGACAGAGATGTGATGTAAATTGACTATGACGTAGCAGTGTCTATTGTTGTGGACAGAGATGTGATGTATATTGACTATGACGTAGCAGTGTCTATTGTTGTAGTCAGAGATGTGATGTATATTGACTATGACGTAGCAGTGTCTATTGTTGTGGACAGAGATGTGATGTATATTGACTATGACGTAGCAGTGTCTATTGTTGTAGACAGAGATGTGATGTATATTGACTATGACGTAGCAGTGTCTATTGTTGTGGACAGAGATGTGATGTAAATTGACTATGACGTAGCAGTGTCTATTGTTGTGGACAGAGATATGATGTATATTGACTATGACGTAGCAGTGTCTATTGTTGTAGACAGAGATGTGATGTATGTTGACTATGACGTAGCAGTATCTATTGTTGTGGACAGAGATGTGATGCAAATTGACTATGACGTAGCAGTGTCTATTGTTGTGGACAGAGATGTGATGTATATTGACTATGACGTAGCAGTGTCTATTGTTGTGGACAGAGATGTGATGTATATTGACTATGACGTAGCAGTGTCTATTGTTGTGGACAGAGATGTGATGTATATTGACTATGACGCAGCAGTGTCTATTGTTGTGGACAGAGATGTGATGTATATTGACTATGACGTAGCAGTGTCTATTGTTGTAGACAGAGATGTGATGTATGTTGACTATGACGTAGCAGTATCTATTGTTGTGGACAGAGATGTGATGCAAATTGACTATGACGTAGCAGTGTCTATTGTTGTGGACAGAGATGTGATGTATATTGACTATGACGTAGCAGTGTCTATTGTTGTGGACAGAGATGTGACGTATATTGACTATGACGTAGCTGTGTCTATTGTTGAAGACAGAGATGTGAAGAATATTGACTATGACGTAGCAGTGTCTATTGTTGTAGACAGAGATGTGATGTAAATGAACTATGACGTAGCAGTGTATATTGTTGTGGATAGAGATGTGATGTATATTGACTATGACGTAGCAGTGTCTATTGTTGTGGACAGAGATGTGATGTATATTGACTATGACGTAGCAGTGTCTATTGTTGTGGACAGAGATGTGATGTATATTGACTATGACGTAGCACTGTCTATTTTTGTAGACAGAGATGAGATGTATATTCACTATGACGTAGCAGTATCTATTGTTGTGGACAGAGATGTGATGTATATTGACTATGAAGTAACAGTGTCTATTGTTGTGGACAGAGATGTGATGTATATTGACTATGAGGTAGCAGTGTCTATTGGTGTAGACAGAGATGTGATATATTGACTATGACGTAGCAGTGTCTATTGTTGTGGACAGAGATGTGATGTATATTGACTATGACGTAGCAGTGTCTATTGTTGTGGACAGAGATGTGATTTATATTGACTATGACGTAGCAGTGTCTATTGTTGTGGACAGAGATGTGATTTATATTGACTATGACGTAGCAGTGTCTATTGTTGTGGACAGAGATGTGCTGTAAATTGACTATTACGTAGCAGTGTCTATTGTTGTGGGCAGAGTTGTGATGTATATTGACTATGATGTAGCAGTGTCTATTGTTGTAGACACACAGACAGAGATGTGATGTATATTGACTATGTCGTAGCAGTGTCTATTGTTGTGGACAGAGATGTGATGTATATTGACTATGACGTAGCAGTGTCTATTGTTGTAGACAGAGATGTGATGTATATTGACTATGACGTAGCAGTGTCTATTGTTGTGGACAGAGATGTGATGTATATTGACTATGACGTAGCAGTGTCTATTGTTGTAGACAGAGATGTGATGTATATTGACTATGACGTAGCAGTGTCTATTGTTGTAGACAGAGATGTGATGTATATTGAATATGACGTAGCAGTGTCTATTGTTGTGGACAGAGATGTGATGTAAATTGACTATGACGTAGCAGTGTCTATTGTTGTAGACAGAGCTGTGATGTATATTGACTATGACGTAGCAGTGTCTATTGTTGTAGATAGAGATGTGATGTATATTGACTATGAAGTAGCAGTGTCTATTGTTGTAGACAGAGATGTGATGTATACTGACTATGATATAGCAGTGTCTATTGTTGTAGACAGAGATGTGATGTATATTGACTATGACGTAGCAGTGTCTATTGTTGTAGATAGAGATGTGATGTATATTGACTATACGTAGCAGTGTCTATTGTTGTGGACAGAGATGTGATGTAAATTGACTATGACGTAGCAGTGTCTATTGTTGTAGACAGAGATGTGATGTATATTGAATATGACGTAGCAGTGTCTATTGTTGTGGACAGAGATGTGATGTATATTGACTATGACGTAGCAGTGTCTATTGTTGTAGACAGAGATGTGATGTATACTGACTATGACGTAGCAGTGTCTATTGTTGTAGACAGAGATGTGATGTATATTGACTATGACGTAGCAGTGTCTATTGTTATAGTCAGAGATGTGATGTATATTGACTATGACGTAGCAGTGTCTATTGTTGTGGACAGAGATGTGATGTATATTGACTATGACGTAGCAGTGTCTATTGTTGTGGACAGAGATGTGATGTAAATTGACTATGACGTAGCAGTGTATATTGTTGTGGACAGAGATGTGATGTAAATTGACTATGACGTAGCAGTGTCTATAGTTGTAGACAGAGATGTGATGTATATTGACTATGACGTAGCAGTGTCTATAGTTGTAGACAGAGATGTGATGTATATTGACAATGACGTAGCAGTGTCTATTGTTGTAGACAGAGATGTGATGTATATTGACTATGACGTAGCAGTGTCTATTGTTGTGGACAGAGATGTGATGTAAATTGACCATGACGTAGCAGTGTCTATTGTTGTGGACAGAGATGTGATGTATATTCACTATGATGTAGCAGTGTCTATTGTTATGGACAGAGATGTGATGTATATTGACTATGACGTAGCAGTGTCTATTGTTGTGGACAGAGATGTGATGTATGTTGACTATGAGGTAGCAGTGTCTATTGTTGTAGACAGAGATGTGATGTATATTGACTATGACGTAGCAGTGTCAATTGTTGTAGACAGAGATGTGATGTATATTGAATATGACGTAGCAGTGTCTATTGTTGTGGACAGAGATGTGATGTAAATTGACTATGAAGTAGCAGTGTCTATTGTTGTAGACAGAGATGTGATGTATACTGACTATGACGTAGCAGTGTCTATTGTTGTAGACAGAGATGTGATGTATATTGACTATGATGTAGCAGTGTCTATTGTTGTAGATAGAGATGTGATGTATATTGACTATACGTAGCAGAGTCTATTGTTGTGGACAGAGATGTGATGTAAATTGACTATGACGTAGCAGTGTCTATTGTTGTAGACAAAGATGTGATGTATATTGAATATGACGTAGCAGTGTCTATTGTTGTGGACAGAGATGTGATGTAAATTGACTATGACGTAGCAGTGTCTATTGTTGTAGACAGAGATGTGATGTATACTGACTATGACGTAGCAGTGTCTATTGTTGTAGACAGAGATGTGATGTATATTGACTATGACGTAGCAGTGTCTATTGTTGTGGACAGAGATGTGATGTAAATTGACTATGACGTAGCAGTGTCTATTGTTGTGGACAGAGATATGATGTTTATTGACTATGACGTAGCAGTGTCTATTGTTGTAGACAGAGATGTGATGTATGTTGACTATGACGTAGCAGTATCTATTGTTGTGGACAGAGATGTGATGCAAATTGACTATGACGTAGCAGTGTCTATTGTTGTGGACAGAGATGTGATGTATATTGACTATGACGTAGCAGTGTCTATTGTTGTGGACAGAGATGTGATGTATATTGACTATGACGTAGCAGTGTCTATTGTTGTGGACAGAGATGTGATGTATATTGACTATGACGCAGCAGTGTCTATTGTTGTGGACAGAGATGTGATGTATATTGACTATGACGTAGCAGTGTCTATTGTTGTAGACAGAGATGTGATGTATGTTGACTATGACGTAGCAGTATCTATTGTTGTGGACAGAGATGTGATGCAAATTGACTATGACGTAGCAGTGTCTATTGTTGTGGACAGAGATGTGATGTATATTGACTATGACGTAGCAGTGTCTATTGTTGTGGACAGAGATGTGACGTATATTGACTATGACGTAGCTGTGTCTATTGTTGAAGACAGAGATGTGAAGAATATTGACTATGACGTAGCAGTGTCTATTGTTGTAGACAGAGATGTGATGTAAATGAACTATGACGTAGCAGTGTATATTGTTGTGGATAGAGATGTGATGTATATTGACTATGACGTAGCAGTGTCTATTGTTGTGGACAGAGATGTGATGTATATTGACTATGACGTAGCAGTGTCTATTGTTGTGGACAGAGATGTGATGTATATTGACTATGACGTAGCACTGTCTATTTTTGTAGACAGAGATGAGATGTATATTCACTATGACGTAGCAGTATCTATTGTTGTGGACAGAGATGTGATGTATATTGACTATGAAGTAACAGTGTCTATTGTTGTGGACAGAGATGTGATGTATATTGACTATGAGGTAGCAGTGTCTATTGGTGTAGACAGAGATGTGATATATTGACTATGACGTAGCAGTGTCTATTGTTGTGGACAGAGATGTGATGTATATTGACTATGACGTAGCAGTGTCTATTGTTGTGGACAGAGATGTGATTTATATTGACTATGACGTAGCAGTGTCTATTGTTGTGGACAGAGATGTGATTTATATTGACTATGACGTAGCAGTGTCTATTGTTGTGGACAGAGATGTGCTGTAAATTGACTATTACGTAGCAGTGTCTATTGTTGTGGGCAGAGTTGTGATGTATATTGACTATGATGTAGCAGTGTCTATTGTTGTAGACACACAGACAGAGATGTGATGTATATTGACTATGTCGTAGCAGTGTCTATTGTTGTGGACAGAGATGTGATGTATATTGACTATGACGTAGCAGTGTCTATTGTTGTAGACAGAGATGTGATGTATATTGACTATGACGTAGCAGTGTCTATTGTTGTGGACAGAGATGTGATGTATATTGACTATGACGTAGCAGTGTCTATTGTTGTAGACAGAGATGTGATGTATATTGACTATGACGTAGCAGTGTCTATTGTTGTAGACAGAGATGTGATGTATATTGAATATGACGTAGCAGTGTCTATTGTTGTGGACAGAGATGTGATGTAAATTGACTATGACGTAGCAGTGTCTATTGTTGTAGACAGAGCTGTGATGTATATTGACTATGACGTAGCAGTGTCTATTGTTGTAGATAGAGATGTGATGTATATTGACTATGAAGTAGCAGTGTCTATTGTTGTAGACAGAGATGTGATGTATACTGACTATGATATAGCAGTGTCTATTGTTGTAGACAGAGATGTGATGTATATTGACTATGACGTAGCAGTGTCTATTGTTGTAGATAGAGATGTGATGTATATTGACTATACGTAGCAGTGTCTATTGTTGTGGACAGAGATGTGATGTAAATTGACTATGACGTAGCAGTGTCTATTGTTGTAGACAGAGATGTGATGTATATTGAATATGACGTAGCAGTGTCTATTGTTGTGGACAGAGATGTGATGTATATTGACTATGACGTAGCAGTGTCTATTGTTGTAGACAGAGATGTGATGTATACTGACTATGACGTAGCAGTGTCTATTGTTGTAGACAGAGATGTGATGTATATTGACTATGACGTAGCAGTGTCTATTGTTATAGTCAGAGATGTGATGTATATTGACTATGACGTAGCAGTGTCTATTGTTGTGGACAGAGATGTGATGTATATTGACTATGACGTAGCAGTGTCTATTGTTGTGGACAGAGATGTGATGTAAATTGACTATGACGTAGCAGTGTATATTGTTGTGGACAGAGATGTGATGTAAATTGACTATGACGTAGCAGTGTCTATAGTTGTAGACAGAGATGTGATGTATATTGACTATGACGTAGCAGTGTCTATAGTTGTAGACAGAGATGTGATGTATATTGACAATGACGTAGCAGTGTCTATTGTTGTAGACAGAGATGTGATGTATATTGACTATGACGTAGCAGTGTCTATTGTTGTGGACAGAGATGTGATGTAAATTGACCATGACGTAGCAGTGTCTATTGTTGTGGACAGAGATGTGATGTATATTCACTATGATGTAGCAGTGTCTATTGTTATGGACAGAGATGTGATGTATATTGACTATGACGTAGCAGTGTCTATTGTTGTGGACAGAGATGTGATGTATGTTGACTATGAGGTAGCAGTGTCTATTGTTGTAGACAGAGATGTGATGTATATTGACTATGACGTAGCAGTGTCAATTGTTGTAGACAGAGATGTGATGTATATTGAATATGACGTAGCAGTGTCTATTGTTGTGGACAGAGATGTGATGTAAATTGACTATGAAGTAGCAGTGTCTATTGTTGTAGACAGAGATGTGATGTATACTGACTATGACGTAGCAGTGTCTATTGTTGTAGACAGAGATGTGATGTATATTGACTATGATGTAGCAGTGTCTATTGTTGTAGATAGAGATGTGATGTATATTGACTATACGTAGCAGAGTCTATTGTTGTGGACAGAGATGTGATGTAAATTGACTATGACGTAGCAGTGTCTATTGTTGTAGACAAAGATGTGATGTATATTGAATATGACGTAGCAGTGTCTATTGTTGTGGACAGAGATGTGATGTAAATTGACTATGACGTAGCAGTGTCTATTGTTGTAGACAGAGATGTGATGTATACTGACTATGACGTAGCAGTGTCTATTGTTGTAGACAGAGATGTGATGTATATTGACTATGACGTAGCAGTGTCTATTGTTGTAGACAGAGATGTGATGTATATTGACTATGACGTAGCAGTGTCTATTGTTGTGGACAGAGATGTGATGTAAATTGACTATGACGTAGCAGTGTCTATTGTCGTGGACAGAGATGTGATGTATATTGACTATGACGTAGCAGTGTCTATTGTTGTAGTCAGAGATGTGATGTATATTGACTATGACGTAGCAGTGTCTATTGTTGTGGACAGAGATGTGATGTATATTGACTATGACGTAGCAGTGTCTATTGTTGTAGACAGAGATGTGATGTATATTGACTATGACGTAGCAGTGTCTATTGTTGTGGACAGAGATGTGATGTAAATTGACTATGACGTAGCAGTGTCTATTGTTGTGGACAGAGATATGATGTATATTGACTATGACGTAGCAGTATCTATTGTTGTGGACAGAGATGTGATGTATATTGACTATGAAGTAACAGTGTCTATTGTTGTGGACAGAGATGTGATGTATATTGACTATGAGGTAGCAGTGTCCATTGTTGTAGACAGAGATGTGATATATTGACTATGACGTAGCAGTGTCTATTGTTGTGGACAGAGATGTGATGTATATTGACTATGAGGTAGCAGTGTCTATTGTTGTGGACAGAGATGTGATGTATATTGACTATGACGTAGCAGTGTCTATTGTTGTGGACAGAGATGTGATTTATATTGACTATGACGTAGCAGTGTCTATTGTTGTGGACAGAGATGTGCTGTAAATTGACTATTACGTAGCAGTGTCTATTGTTGTGGACAGAGATGTGATGTATATTGACTATGATATAGCAGTGTCTATTGTTGTAGACACACAGACAGAGATGTGATGTATATTGACTATGACGTAGCAGTGTCTATTGTTGTGGACAGAGATGTTTTGTTTTGACTATGACGTAGCAGTGTCTATTGTTGTAGACAGAGATGTGATGTATATTGACTATGACGTAGCAGTGTCTATTGTTGTAGACAGAGATGTGATGTATATTGAATATGACGTAGCAGTGTCTATTGTTGTGGACAGAGATGTGATGTAAATTGACTATGACGTAGCAGTGTCTATTGTTGTAGACAGAGCTGTGATGTATATTGACTATGACATAGCAGTGTCTATTGTTGTGGACAGAGATATGATGTATATTGTCTATGACGTAGCAGTGTCTATTGTTGTAGACAGAGATGTGATGTATGTTGACTATGACGTAGCAGTATCTATTGTTGTGGACAGAGATGTGATGCAAATTGACTATGACGTAGCAGTGTCTATTGTTGTGGACAGAGATGTGATGTATATTGTCTATGACGTAGCAGTGTCTATTGTTGTGGACAGAGATGTGATGTATATTGACTATGACGTAGCAGTGTCTATTGTTGTAGACAGTGATGTGATGTATATTGACTATGACGTAGCAGTGTCTATTGTTGTAGACACACAGACAGTGATGTGATGTATATTGACTATGACGTAGCAGTGTCTATTGTTGTAGACACACAGACAGAGATGTGATGTATATTGACTATGACGTAGCAGTGTCTATTGTTGTAGACAGAGATGTGATGTATATTGACTATGACGTAGCAGTGTCTATTGTTGTAGACAGAGATGTGATGTATATTGACTATGACGTAGCAGTGTCTATTGTTGTGGACAGAGATGTGATGTATATTGACTATGACGTAGCAGTGTCTATTGTTGTAGACACACAGACAGAGATGTGATGTATATTGACTATGACGTATCAGTGTCTATTGTTGTAGACAGAGATGTGATGTATATTGACTTTGACGTAGCAGTGTCTATTGTTGTAGACAGAGATATGAGGTATATTGACTATGACGTAGCAGTGTCTATTGTTGTAGACACACAGACGGAGATGTGATGTATATTGACTATGACGTAGCAGTGTCTATTGTTGTAGACAGAGATGTGATGTATATTGACTATGACGTAGCATTGTCTATTGTTGTAGACAGAGATGTGATATATATTGACTATGACGTAGCATTGTCTATTGTTGTAGACAGAGAAGTGATGTATATTGACTATGACGTAGCATTGTCTATTGTTGTAGACAGAGATGTGATGTATATTGACTATGACGTAGCAGTGTCTATTGTTGTAGACAGAGATGTGATGTATATTGACTATGACGTAGCAGTGTCTATTGTTGTAGACAGACATGTGATGTAAATTGACTATGACGTAGCAGTGTCTATTGTTGTGGACAGAGATGTGATGTATAATGACTATGACGTAGCAGTGTCTATTGTTGTAGACAGAGATGTGATATATATTGACTATGACGTAGCAGTATCTATTGTTGTAGACAGAGATGTGATGTATATTCACTATGACGTAGCAGTGTCTATTGTTGTAGACAGAGATGTGATGTATAATGACTATGACGTAGCAGTGTCTATTGTTGTGGACAGAGATGTGACGTATATTGACTATGACGTAGCAGTGTCTATTGTTGTAGACAGAGATGTGATGTATATTGACTATGACGTAGCAGTGTCTATTGTTGTAGAAAGTGATGTGATGTATATTGACTATGACGTAGCAGTGTCTATTGTTGTAGACAGAGATGTGACGTATATTGACTATGACGTAGCAGTGTCTATTGTTGTAGACAGAGATGTGATGTATATTGACTATGACGTAGCAGTGTCTTTTATTGTAGACAGAGATGTGATGTATATTGACTATGACGTAGCAGTGTCTATTGTTGTGGACAGAGATGTGATGTATATTGACTATGACGAAGTAGTGTCTATTGTTGTAGACGGAGATGTGATGTATATTGATTATGACGTAGCAGTGTCTATTGTTGTGGACAGAGAATTGATGTATATTGACTATGACGTAGCAGTGTCTATTGTTGTGGACAGAGATGTGATGTATATTGACTATGACGTAGTAGTGTCTATTTTTGTAGACAGAGGTGTGATGTATATTGACTATGACGTAGCAGTGTCTATTGTTGCAGACACAGATGTGATGTACATTGACTATGACGTAGCAGTGTCTATTGTTGTGGACAGAGATGTGATGTATATTGACTATGACGTAGCAGTGTCTATTGTTGTAGACAGAGATGTGATGTAAATTGACTATGACGTAGCAGTGACTATTGTTGTAGACAGAGATGTGATGTATATTGACTATGACGTAGCAGTGTCTATTGTTGTAGACAGAGATGTGATGTATATTGACTATGACGTAGCAGTGTCTATTGTTGTAGACAGTGATGTGATGTATATTGACTATGACGTAGCAGTGTCTATTGTTGTAGACACACAGACAGTGATGTGATGTATATTGACTATGACGTAGCAGTGTCTATTGTTGTAGACACACAGACAGAGATGTGATGTATATTGACTATGACGTAGCAGTGTCTATTGTTGTAGACAGAGATGTGATGTATATTGACTATGACGTAGCAGTGTCTATTGTTGTAGACAGAGATGTGATGTATATTGACTATGACGTAGCAGTGTCTATTGTTGTGGACAGAGATGTGATGTATATTGACTATGACGTAGCAGTGTCTATTGTTGTAGACACACAAACAGAGATGTGATGTATATTGACTATGACGTATCAGTGTCTATTGTTGTAGACAGAGATGTGATGTATATTGACTTTGACGTAGCAGTGTCTATTGTTGTAGACAGAGATATGAGGTATATTGACTATGACGTAGCAGTGTCTATTGTTGTAGACACACAGACGGAGATGTGATGTATATTGACTATGACGTAGCAGTGTCTATTGTTGTAGACAGAGATGTGATGTATATTGACTATGACGTAGCATTGTCTATTGTTGTAGACAGAGATGTGATATATATTGACTATGACGTAGCATTGTCTATTGTTGTAGACAGAGAAGTGATGTATATTGACTATGACGTAGCATTGTCTATTGTTGTAGACAGAGATGTGATGTATATTGACTATGACGTAGCAGTGTCTATTGTTGTAGACAGAGATGTGATGTATATTGACTATGACGTAGCATTGTCTATTGTTGTAGACAGAGATGTGATATATATTGACTATGACGTAGCATTGTCTATTGTTGTAGACAGAGAAGTGATGTATATTGACTATGACGTAGCATTGTCTATTGTTGTAGACAGAGATGTGATGTATATTGACTATGACGTAGCAGTGTCTATTGTTGTAGACAGAGATGTGATGTATATTGACTATGACGTAGCAGTGTCTATTGTTGTAGACAGACATGTGATGTAAATTGACTATGACGTAGCAGTGTCTATTGTTGTGGACAGAGATGTGATGTATAATGACTATGACGTAGCAGTGTCTATTGTTGTAGACAGAGATGTGATATATATTGACTATGACGTAGCAGTATCTATTGTTGTAGACAGAGATGTGATGTATATTCACTATGACGTAGCAGTGTCTATTGTTGTAGACAGAGATGTGATGTATAATGACTATGACGTAGCAGTGTCTATTGTTGTGGACAGAGATGTGACGTATATTGACTATGACGTAGCAGTGTCTATTGTTGTAGACAGAGATGTGATGTATATTGACTATGACGTAGCAGTGTCTATTGTTGTAGAAAGTGATGTGATGTATATTGACTATGACGTAGCAGTGTCTATTGTTGTAGACAGAGATGTGACGTATATTGACTATGACGAAGTAGTGTCTATTGTTGTAGACAGAGATGTGATGTATATTGATTATGACGTAGCAGTGTCTATTGTTGTGGACAGAGAATTGATGTATATTGACTATGACGTAGCAGTGTCTATTGTTGTGGACAGAGATGTGATGTATATTGACTATGACGTAGTAGTGTCTATTTTTGTAGACAGAGGTGTGATGTATATTGACTATGACGTAGCAGTGTCTATTGTTGCAGACACAGATGTGATGTACATTGACTATGACGTAGCAGTGTCTATTGTTGTGGACAGAGATGTGATGTATATTGACTATGACGTAGCAGTGTCTATTGTTGTAGACAGAGATGTGATGTAAATTGACTATGACGTAGCAGTGACTATTGTTGTAGACAGAGATGTGATGTATATTGACTATGACGTAGCAGTGTCTATTGTTGTAGACAGAGATGTGATGTATATTGACTATGACGTAGCAGTGTCTATTGTTGTAGACAGTGATGTGATGTATATTGACTATGACGTAGCAGTGTCTATTGTTGTAGACACACAGACAGTGATGTGATGTATATTGACTATGACGTAGCAGTGTCTATTGTTGTAGACACACAGACAGAGATGTGATGTATATTGACTATGACGTAGCAGTGTCTATTGTTGTAGACAGAGATGTGATGTATATTGACTATGACGTAGCAGTGTCTATTGTTGTAGACAGAGATGTGATGTATATTGACTATGACGTAGCAGTGTCTATTGTTGTGGACAGAGATGTGATGTATATTGACTATGACGTAGCAGTGTCTATTGTTGTAGACACACAAACAGAGATGTGATGTATATTGACTATGACGTATCAGTGTCTATTGTTGTAGACAGAGATGTGATGTATATTGACTTTGACGTAGCAGTGTCTATTGTTGTAGACAGAGATATGAGGTATATTGACTATGACGTAGAAGTGTCTATTGTTGTAGACACACAGACGGAGATGTGATGTATATTGACTATGACGTAGCAGTGTCTATTGTTGTAGACAGAGATGTGATGTATATTGACTATGACGTAGCATTGTCTATTGTTGTAGACGGAGATGTGATATATATTGACTATGACGTAGCATTGTCTATTGTTGTAGACAGAGAAGTGATGTATATTGACTATGACGTAGCATTGTCTATTGTTGTAGACAGAGATGTGATGTATATTGACTATGACGTAGCAGTGTCTATTGTTGTAGACAGAGATGTGATGTATATTGACTATGACGTAGCAGTGTCTATTGTTGTAGACAGTGATGTGATGTATATTGACTATGACGTAGCAGTGTCTATTGTTGTAGACACACAGACAGAGATGTGATGTATATTGACAATGACGTAGCAGTGTCTATTGTTGTAGACAGAGATGTGATGTATATTGACTATGACGTAGCAGTGTCTATTGTTGTAGACAGAGATATGATGTATATTGACTATGGCGTAGCAGTGTCTATTGTTGTAGACAGAGATGTGATGTATATTGACTATGACGTAACAGTGTCTATTGTTGTGGACAGAGAAGTGATGTAAATTGACAATGACATAGCAGTGTCTATTGTTGTAGACAGAGATGTGATGTATATTGACTATGACGTAGCAATGTCTATTGTTGTAGACAGAGATGTGATGTATATTGACTATGACGTAGCAGTGTCTATTGTAGACAGAGATGTGATGTATATTGACTATGATGTAGCAGTGTCTATTGTTGTAGACAGAGATGTGATGTATATTGACTATGACGTAGCAGTGTCTATTGTTGTAGACAGAGATGTGATGTATATTGAATAAGACGTAGCAGTATCTATTGTTGTGGACAGAGATGTGATGTATATTGACTATGACGTAGCAGTGTCTATTGTTGTAGACAGACATGTGATGTAAATTGACTATGACGTAGCAGTGTCTATTGTTGTGGTAAGAGATGTGATGTATATTGAGTATGACGTAGCAGTGTCTATTGCTGTAGACAGAGATGTGATGTATATTGACTATGACGTAGCAGTGTCTATTGTTGTAGACAGTGATGTGATGTATATTGACTATGACGTAGCAGTGTCTATTGTTGTAGACACACAGACAGTGATGTGATGTATATTAACTATGACGTAGCAGTGTCTATTGTTGTAGACACACAGACAGAGATGTGATGTATATTGACTATGACGTAGCAGTGTCTATTGTTGTAGACAGAGATGTGATGTATATTGACTATGACGTAGCAGTGTCTATTGTTGTAGACAGAGATGTGATGTATATTGACTATGACGTAGCAGTGTCTATTGTTGTAGACAGACATGTGATGTAAATTGACTATGACGTAGCAGTGTCTATTGTTGTGGTAAGAGATGTGATGTATATTGAGTATGACGTAGCAGTGTCTATTGCTGTAGACAGAGATGTGATGTATATTGACTATGACGTAGCAGTATCTATTGTTGTAGACAGAGATGTGATGTATATTGACTGTGAAGTAGCAGTGTCTATTATTGTAGACAGAGATGTGATGTATATTGACTGTGAAGTAGCAGTGTCTATTATTGTGGTCAAAGATGTGATGTATATTGACTATGACGAAGTAGTGTCTATTGTTGTAGACAGAGATGTGATGTATATTGACTATGACGTAGCAGTGTCTATTGTTGTAGACAGAGACGTGATGTATATTGACTATGACGTAGCAGTGTCTATTGTAGACAGAGATGTGATGTATATTGACTATGACGTAGCAGTGTCTATTGTTGTGGACAGAGATGTGATGTATATTGACTATGACGTAGCAGTGTCCATTGTTGTGGACAGAGATGTGACGTATATTGACTATGATGTAGCAGTGTCTATTGTTGTAGACAGAGATGTGATGTATATTGACTATGACGTAGCAGTGTCTATTGTTGTAGACAGAGATGTGATGTATATTGACTATGACGTAGCAGTGTCTATTGTTGTAGACAGAGATGTGATGTATATTGACTATGACGTAGCAGTGTCTATTGTTGTAGACAGTGATGTGATGTATATTGACTATGACGTAGCAGTGTCTATTGTTGTAGACACACAGACAGTGATGTGATGTATATTGACTATGACGTAGCAGTGTCTATTGTTGTAGACACACAGACAGAGATGTGATGTATATTGACTATGACGTAGCAGTGTCTATTGTTGTAGACAGAGATGTGATGTATATTGACTATGACGTAGCAGTGTCTATTGTTGTAGACAGAGATGTGATGTATATTGACTATGACGTACCAGTGTCTATTGTTGTGGACAGAGATGTGATGTATATTGACTATGACGTAGCAGTGTCTCTTGTTGTAGACACACAGACAGAGATGTGATGTATATTGACTATGACGTAGCAGTGTCTATTGTTGTAGACAGAGATGTGATGTATATTGACTATGACGTAGCAGTGTCTATTGTTGTAGAGAGAGATGTGATGTATATTGACTATGACGTAGCAGTGTCTATTGTTGTGGACAGAGATGTGATGTATATTGACTATGACGTATCAGTGTCTATTGTTGTAGACAGAGATGTGATGTATATTGACTTTGACGTAGCAGTGTCTATTGTTGTAAACAGAGATGAGATGTATATTGACTATGACGTAACAGTGTCTATTGTTGTAGACACACAGACGGAGATGTGATGTATATTGACTATGACGTAGCAGTGTCTATTTTTGTAGACAGAGATGTGATGTATATTGACTATGACGTAGCATTGTCTATTGTTGTAGACAGAGATGTGATGTATATTGACTATGACGTAGCAGTGTCTATTGTTGTAGACAGAGATGTGATGTATATTGACTATGACGTAGCATTGTCTATTGTTGTAGACAGAGATGTGATGTATATTGACTATGACGTAGCAGTGTCTATTGTTGTGGACAGAGATGTGATGTATATTGACTATGACGTAGCATTGTCTATTGTTGTAGACAGAGATGTGATGTATATTGACTATGACGTAGCATTGTCTATTGTTGTAGACAGAGATGTGATGTATATTGACTATGACGTAGCAGTGTCTATTGTTGTGGACAGAGATGTGATGTATATTGACTATGACGTAGCAGTGTCTATTGTTGTAGACACACAGACAGAGATGTGATGTATATTGACTATGACGTATCAGTGTCTATTGTTGTAGACAGAGAAGTGATGTATATTGACTATGATGTAGCATTGTCTATTGCCGTAGACAGAGATGTGATGTATATTGACTATGACGTAGCAGTGTCTATTGTTGTAGACAGAGATGTGATGTATATTGACTATGACGTAGCAGTGTCTATTGTTGTAGACAGAGATGTGATGTATATTGACTATGACGTAGCAGTGTCTATTGTTGTGGACAGAGATGTGATGTATATTGACTATGACGTAGCAGTGTCTATTGTAGACAGAGATGTGATGTATATTGACTATTACGTAGCAGTGTGTATTGTTGTAGACAGAGATGTGATGTATATTGACTATGACGTAGCAGTGTCTATTGTTGTAGACAGAGATGTGATGTATATTGACTATGACCTAGCAGTGTCTATTGTTGTAGACAGAGATGTGATGTATATTGACAATGACGTAGCCATGTCTATTGTTGTAGACAGAGATGTGATGTATATTGAATATGACGTAGCAGTGTCTATTGTAGACAGAGATGTGATGTATATTGACTATGATGTAGCAGTGTCTATTGTTGTAGACAGAGATGTGATGTATATTGACTATGACGTAGCATTGTCTATTGTTGTAGACAGAGATGTGATGTATATTGAATAAGACGTAGCAGTATCTATTGTTGTGGACAGAGATGTGATGTAAATTGACTATGACGTAGCAGTGTCTATTGTTGTGGTCAGAGATGTGATTTATATTGAGTATGATATAGCAGTGTCTATTGTTGTAGACAGAGATGTGATGTATATTGACTATGACGTAGCAGTATCTATTGTTGTAGACAGAGATGTTATGTATATTCACTATGACGTAGCAGTGTCTATTGTTGTAGACAGAGATGTGATGTATATTGACTATGACGTAGCAGTGTCTATTGTTGTGGACAGAGATGTGATGTATATTGACTATGACGTAGCAGTGACTATTGTTGTAGACTGAGATGTGATGTATATTGACTATGACGTAGCAGTGTCTATTGTTGTAGACAGAGATGTGATGTATATTGACTATGAAGTAGCAGTGTCTATTATTGTGGACAAAGATGTGAAGTATATTGACTATGACGAAGTAGTGTCTATTGTTGTAGACAGAGATGTGATGTATATTGACTATGACGTAGCAGTGTCTATTGTTGTGGACAGAGATGTGATGTATATTGACTACGACGTAGCAGTGTCTATTGTTGTGGACAGAGATGTGATGTATATTGACTATGACGTAGTAGTGTCTATTTTCGTAGACAGAGGTGTGATGTATATTGACTATGACGTAGCAGTGTCTATTGTTGTAGACGCAGATGTGATGTATATTGACTATGACGTATCAGTGTCTATTGTTGTGAACAGAGATGTGATGTATATTGACTATGACGTAGCAGTGTCTATTGTTGTAGAGAGAGATGTGATGTAAATTGACTATGACGTAGCAGTGTCTATTGTTGTGGACAGAGATGTGATGTATATTGACTATGACGTAGCAGTGTCTATTGTTGTAGACAGAGATGTGATGTATATTGACTATGACGAAGTAGTGTCTATTGTTGTAGACAGAGATGTGATGTATATTGACTATGACGTAGCATTGTCTATAGTTGTAGACAGAGATGTGATGTATATTGACTATGACGTAGCAGTGTCTATTGTTGTAGACAGAGATGTGATGTATATTGACTATGACGTAGCAGTGTCTATTGTAGACAGAGATGTGATGTATATTGACTATGACGTAGCATTGTCTATTGTTGTAGACAGAGCTGTGATATATATTGACTATGACGAAGCATTGTCTATTGTTGTAGACAGAGATGTGATGTATATTGACTATGACGTAGCATTGTCTATTGTTGTAGACAGAGATGTGATGTATATTGACTATGACGTAGCAGTGTCTATTGTTGTAGACAGAGATGTGATGTATATTGACTATGACGTAGCAGTGTCTATTGTTGTAGACAGAGATGTGATGTATATTGACTATGACGTAGCAGTGTCTATTGTTGTGGACAGAGTTATGATGTATATTGACTATGACGTAGCAGTGTCTATTGTTGTAGACAGAGATGTGATGTATATTGACTATGACGTAGCAGTGTCTATTGTAGACAGAGATGTGATGTATATTGACTATGACGTAGCATTGTCTATTGTTGTAGACAGAGATGTGATGTATATTGACTATGACGTAGCAGTGTCTATTGTTGTAGAGAGAGATGTGATGTATATTGACTATGACGTAGCAGTGTCTATTGTTGTAGACAGAGATGTGATGTATATTGACTATGACGTAGCAGTGTCTATTGTTGTGGACAGAGTTATGATGTATATTGACTATGACGTAGCAGTGTCTATTGTTGTAGACAGAGATGTGATGTATATTGACTATGACGTAGCAGTGTCTATTGTTGTGGACAGAGTTATGATGTATATTGACTATGACGTAGCAGTGTCTATTGTTGTAGACAGAGATATGATGTATATTGACTATGGCGTAGCAGTGTCTTTTGTTGTAGACAGAGATGTGATGTATATTGACTATGACGTAACAGTGTCTATTGTTGTGGACAGAGATGTGATGTAAATTGACTATGACGTAGCAGTGTCTATTGTTGTAGACAGAGATGTGATGTAAATTGACTATGACGTAGCAGTGTCTATTGTTGTGGACAGAGATGTGATGTATATTGACTATGACGTAGCAGTGACTATTGTTGTAGACTGAGATGTGATGTATATTGACTATGACGTAGCAGTGTCTATTGTTGTAGACAGAGATGTGATGTATATTGAATATGACGTAGCAGTGTCTATTGTAGACAGAGATGTGATGTATATTGACTATGATGTAGCAGTGTCTATTGTTGTAGACAGAGATGTGATGTATATTGACTATGACGTAGCATTGTCTATTGTTGTAGACAGAGATGTGATGTATATTGAATAAGACGGAGCAGTATCTATTGTTGTGGACAGAGATGTGATGTAAATTGACTATGACGTAGCAGTGTCTATTGTTGTGGTCAGAGATGTGATGTATATTGAGTATGATATATCAGTGTCTATTGTTGTAGACAGAGATGTGATGTATACTGACTATGACGTAGCAGTATCTATTGTTGTAGACAGAGATGTTATGTATATTCACTATGACGTAGCAGTGTCTATTGTTGTAGACAGAGATGTGATGTATATTGACTATGACGTAGCAGTGTCTATTGTTGTGGACAGAGATGTGATGTATATTGACTATGACGTAGCAGTGACTATTGTTGTAGACTGAGATGTGATGTATATTGACTATGACGTAGCAGTGTCTATTGTTGTGGACAGAGATGTGACGTATATTGACTATGACGTAGCAGTGTCTATTGTTGTAGACAGAGATGTGATGTATATTGACTATGACGTAGCAGTGTCTATTGTTGTAGACAGAGATGTGACGTATATTGACTATGACGTAGCAGTGTCTATTGTTGTGGACAGAGATGTGATGTATATTGACTATGACGTAGCAGTGTCTATTGTTGTGGACAGAGATGTGATGTATATTGACTATGACGTAGCAGTGTCTATTGTTGTAGACAGAGATGTGACGTATATTGACTATGACGTAGCAGTGTCTATTGTTGTAGACAGAGATGTGACGTATATTGACTATGACGTAGCAGTGTCTATTGTTGTAGACAGAGATGTGACGTATATTGACTATGACGTAGCAGTGTCTATTGTTGTGGACAGAGATGTGATGTATATTGACTATGACGTAGCAGTGTCTATTGTTGTAGACAGAGATGTGATGTATATTGACTATGACGTAGCAGTGTCTATTGTTGTGGACAGAGATGTGATGTATATTGACTACGACGTAGCAGTGTCTATTGTTGTGGACAGAGATGTGATGTATATTGACTACGACGTAGCAGTGTCTATTGTTGTGGACAGAGATGTGATGTATATTGACTATGACGTAGTAGTGTCTATTTTCGTAGACGCAGATGTGATGTATATTGACTATGACGTAGCAGTGTCTATTGTTGTAGACGCAGATGTGATGTATATTGACTATGACGTATCAGTGTCTATTGTTGTAGAGAGAGATGTGATGTAAATTGACTATGACGAAGTAGTGTCTATTGTTGTAGACAGAGATGTGATGTATATTGACTATGACGAAGTAGTGTCTATTGTTGTAGACAGAGATGTGATGTATATTGACTATGACGTAGCAGTGTCTATTGTTGTAGAGAGAGATGTGATGTAAATTGACTATGACGTAGCAGTGTCTATTGTTGTAGAGAGAGATGTGATGTAAATTGACTATGACGTAGCAGTGTCTATTGTTGTGGACAGAGATGTGATGTATATTGACTATGACGTAGCAGTGTCTATTGTTGTAGACAGAGATGTGATGTATATTGACTATGACGAAGTAGTGTCTATTGTTGTAGACAGAGATGTGATGTATATTGACTATGACGTAGCATTGTCTATAGTTGTAGACAGAGATGTGATGTATATTGACTATGACGTAGCAGTGTCTATTGTTGTAGACAGAGATGTGATGTATATTGACTATGACGTAGCAGTGTCTATTGTTGTAGACAGAGATGTGATGTATATTGACTATGACGTAGCAGTGTCTATTGTTGTAGACAGAGATGTGATGTATATTGACTATGACGTAGCAGTGTCTATTGTAGACAGAGATGTGATGTATATTGACTATGACGTAGCAGTGTCTATTGTTGTAGACAGAGATGTGATGTATATTGACTATGACGTAGCTGTGTCTATTGTTGTAGACAGAGATGTGATGTATATTGACTATGACGTAGCAGT
This sequence comes from Eledone cirrhosa, assembly GCA_964016885.1. Taxonomy (NCBI): domain Eukaryota; kingdom Metazoa; phylum Mollusca; class Cephalopoda; order Octopoda; family Eledonidae; genus Eledone; species Eledone cirrhosa. Next base: position 374,666,915 of record OZ024743.1, on the reverse strand, counting down.
GTCTATTGTTGTAGAAAGTGATGTGATGTATATTGACTATGACGTAGCAGTGTCTATTGTTGTAGACACACAGACAGTGATGTGATGTATATTGACTATGACGTAGCAGTGTCTATTGTTGTAGACACACAGACAGAGATGTGATGTATATTGACTATGACGTAGCAGTGTCTATTGTTGTAGACAGAGATGTGATGTATATTGACTATGACGTAGCAGTGTCTATTGTTGTAGACAGAGATGTGATGTATATTGACTATGACGTAGCAGTGTCTATTGTAGACAGAGATGTGATGTATATTGACTATGACGTAGCATTGTCTATTGTTGTAGACAGAGCTGTGATATATATTGACTATGACGAAGCATTGTCTATTGTTGTAGACAGAGATGTGATGTATATTGACTATGACGTAGCAGTGTCTATTGTTGTGGACAGAGATGTGATGTATATTGACTATGACGTAGCAGTGTCTATTGTAGACAGAGATGTGATGTATATTGACTATGACGTAGCATTGTCTATTGTTGTAGACAGAGCTGTGATATATATTGACTATGACGAAGCATTGTCTATTGTTGTAGACAGAGATGTGATGTATATTGACTATGACGTAGCATTGTCTATTGTTGTAGACAGAGATGTGATGTATATTGACTATGACGTAGCAGTGTCTATTGTTGTAGACAGAGATGTGATGTATATTGACTATGACGTAGCAGTGTCTATTGTTGTAGACAGAGATGTGATGTATATTGACTATGACGTAGCAGTGTCTATTGTTGTGGACAGAGTTATGATGTATATTGACTATGACGTAGCAGTGTCTATTGTTGTAGACAGAGATGTGATGTATATTGACTATGACGTAGCAGTGTCTATTGTAGACAGAGATGTGATGTATATTGACTATGACGTAGCATTGTCTATTGTTGTAGACAGAGATGTGATGTATATTGACTATGACGTAGCAGTGTCTATTGTTGTAGACAGAGATGTGATGTATATTGACTATGACGTAGCAGTGTCTATTGTTGTAGACAGAGATGTGATGTATATTGACTATGACGTAGCAGTGTCTATTGTTGTGGACAGAGTTATGATGTATATTGACTATGACGTAGCAGTGTCTATTGTTGTAGACAGAGATGTGATGTATATTGACTATGACGTAGCAGTGTCTATTGTTGTGGAAAGAGTTATGATGTATATTGACTATGACGTAGCAGTGTCTATTGTTGTAGACAGAGATATGATGTATATTGACTATGGCGTAGCAGTGTCTTTTGTTGTAGACAGAGATGTGATGTATATTGACTATGACGTAACAGTGTCTATTGTTGTGGACAGAGATGTGATGTAAATTGACTATGACGTAGCAGTGTCTATTGTTGTAGACAGAGATGTGATGTAAATTGACTATGACGTAGCAGTGTCTATTGTTGTGGACAGAGATGTGATGTATATTGACTATGACGTAGCAGTGTCTATTGTTGTAGACAGAGATGTGATGTATATTGACTATGACGAAGTAGCGTCTATTGTTGTAGATAGAGATGTGATGTATATTGACTATGACGTAGCATTGTCTATAGTTGTAGAAAGAGATGTGATGTATATTGACTATGACGTAACAGTGTCTATTGTTGTAGACAGAGATGTGATGTATATTGACTATGACGTAGCAGTGTCTATTGTTGTAGACAGAGATGTGATGTAAATGAACTATGACGTAGCAGTGTCTATAGTTGTAGACAGAGATGTGATGTATATTGACTATGACGTAGCAGTGTCTATAGTTGTAGACAGAGATGTGATGTATATTGACTATGACGTAGAAGTGTCTATTGTTGTAGACAGAGATGTGATGTATATTGACTATGACGTAGCAGTATCTATTGTTGTGGACAGAGATGTGATGTATATTGACTATGACGTAGCAGTGTCTATTGTTGTAGACAGAGATGTGATGTATATTCACTATGACGTAGCAGTGTCTATTGTTGTAGACAGAGATGTGATGTATATTGACTATGACGTAGCAGTGTCTATTGTTGTAGACACACAGACAGAGATGTGATGTATATTGACTATGACGTAGCAGTTTCTATTGTTGTAGACAGAGATGTGATGTATATTGACTATGACGTATCAGTGTCTATTCTAGACAGAGATGTGATGTATATTGACTATGAGGTAGCAGTGTCTATTGTTGTAGACACACAGACAGAGATGTGATGTATATTGACTATGACGTAGCAGTTTCTATTGTTGTAGACAGAGATGTGATGTATATTGACTATGACGTAGCAGTGTCTATTGTTGTGGACAGAGATGTGATGTATATTGACTATGACGTAGCAGTGTCTATTGTTGTAGACAGAGATGTGATGTATATTGACTATGACGTAGCAGGGTCTATTGTTGTAGACAGAGATGTGATGTATATTGACTATGACGTAGCAGTGTCTATTGTTGTAGACAGAGATGTGATGTATATTGACTATGACGTAGCAGTGTCTATTGTTGTAGACACACAGACAGAGATGTGATGTATATTGACTATGGCGTAGCAGTGTCTATTGTTGTAGACAGAGATGTGATGTATATTGACTATGACGTAGCAGCGTCTATTGTTGTGGACAGAGATGTGATGTATATTGACTATGACGTAGCAGTGTCTATTGTTGTAGACAGAGATGTGATGTATATTGACTATGACGTAGCAGGGTCTATTGTTGTAGACAGAGATGTGATGTATATTGACTATGACGTAGCAGTGTCTATTGTTGTAGACAGAGATGTGATGTATATTGACTATGACGTAGCAGTGTCTATTGTTGTGGACAGAGATGTGATGTATATTGACTATGACGTAGCAGTGTCTATTGTTGTAGACACACAGACAGAGATGTGATGTATATTGACTATGACGTAGCAGTTTCTATTGTTGTAGACAGAGATGTGATGTATATTGACTATGACGTAGCAGTGTCTATTGTTGTAGACAGAGATGTGATGTATATTGACTATGACGTAGCAGTGTCTATTGTTGTAGACACACAGACAGAGATGTGATGTATATTGACTATGACGTAGCAGTTTCTATTGTTGTAGACAGAGATGTGATGTATATTGACTATGACGTAGCAGTGTCTATTGTTGTAGACACACAGACAGAGATGTGATGTATATTGACTATGACGTAGCAGTTTCTATTGTTGTAGACAGAGATGTGATGTATATTGACTATGACGTAGCAGTGTCTATTGTTGTAGACACACAGACAGAGATGTGATGTATATTGACTATGACGTAGCAGTTTCTATTGTTGTAGACAGAGATGTGATGTATATTGACTATGACGTATCAGTGTCTATTCTAGACAGAGATGTGATGTATATTGACTATGAGGTAGCAGTGTCTATTGTTGTAGACAGAGATGTGATGTATATTGACTATGACGTATCAGTGTCTATTCTAGACAGAGATGTGATGTATATTGACTATGAGGTAGCAGTGTCTATTGTTGTAGTCAGAGATGTTATGTATATTGACTATGACGTAGCAGTGTCTATTTTTGTAGACAGTGATGTGATGTATATTGACTATGACGTAGCAGTGTCTATTGTTGTAGACAGAGATGTGATGTATATTGACTATGACGTAGCAGTGTCTATTGTTGTAGACAGAGATGTGATGTATATTGACTATGACGTAGCAGGGTCTATTGTTGTAGACAGAGATGTGTTGTATATTGACTATGACGTAGCAGTGTCTATTGTTGTAGACAGAGATGTGATGTATATTGACTATGACGTAGCAGTGTCTATTGTTGTAGACACACAGACAGAGATGTGATGTATATTGACTATGGCGTAGCAGTGTCTATTGTTGTAGACAGAGATGTGATGTATATTGACTATGACGTAGCAGTGTCTATTGTTGTGGACAGAGATGTGATGTATATTGACTATGACGTAGCAGTGTCTATTGTTGTAGACAGAGATGTGATGTATATTGACTATGACGTAGCAGGGTCTATTGTTGTAGACAGAGATGTGATGTATATTGACTATGACGTAGCAGTGTCTATTGTTGTGGACAGAGATGTGATGTATATTGACTATGACGTAGCAGTGTCTATAGTTGTAGACAGAGATGTGATGTATATTGACTATGACGTAGCAGTGGCTATTGTTGTAGACAGAGATTTGATGTATATTGACTATGACGTAGCAGTGTCTATTGTAGACAGAGATGTGATATATATTGACTATGACGTAGCAGTGTCTATTGTTATAGACAGAGATGTGATGTATATTGACTATGACGTAGCAGTGTCTATTTTAGACAGAGATGTGATGTATATTGACTATGACGTAGCAGTGTCTATTGTTGTAGACACACAGACAGAGATGTGATGTATATTGACTATGGCGTAGCAGTGTCTATTGTTGTAGACAGAGATGTGATGTATATTGACTATGACGTAGCAGTGTCTATTGTTGTGGACAGAGATGTGATGTATATTGACTATGACGTAGCAGTGTCTATTGTTGTAGACAGAGATGTGATGTATATTGACTATGACGTAGCAGGGTCTATTGTTGTAGACAGAGATTTGATGTATATTGACTATGACGTAGCAGTGTCTATTGTTGTGGACAGAGATGTGATGTATATTGACTATGACGTAGCAGTGTCTATTGTTGTAGACACACAGACAGAGATGTGATGTATATTGACTATGACGTAGCAGTTTCTATTGTTGTAGACAGAGATGTGATGTATATTGACTATGACGTAGCAGTGTCTATTGTTGTAGACAGAGGTGTGATGTATATTGACTATGACGTAGCAGTGTCTATTGTTGTAGACACACTGACAGAGATGTGATGTATATTGACTATGACGTAGCAGTGTCTATTGTTGTAGACAGAGATGTGATGTATATTGACTATGACGTAGCATTGTCTATTGTTGTATACAGAGATGTGATGTATATTGACTATGACGTAGCAGTGTCTATAGTTGTAGACAGAGATGTGACGTATATTGACTATGACGTAGCAGTGTCTATTGTTGTAGACAGAGATGTGATGTATATTGACTATGACGTAGCATTGTCTATTGTTGTAGACACAGATGTGATGTATATTGACTATGACGTAGCATTGTCTATTGTTGTAGACAGAGATGTGATGTATATTGACTATGACGTAACAGTGTCTATTGTTGTAGACAGAGATGTGATGTATATTGACTATGACGTAGCAGTGTCTATTGTTGTAGACACACAGACAGAGATGTGATGTATATTGACTATGGCGTAGCAGTGTCTATTGTTGTAGACAGAGATGTGATGTATATTGACTATGACGTAGCAGTGTCTATTGTTGTGGACAGAGATGTGATGTATATTGACTATGACGTAGCAGTGTCTATTGTTGTAGACAGAGATGTGATGTGTATTGACTATGACGTAGCAGTGTCTATTGTTGTAGACAGAGATGTGATGTATATTGACTATGACGTAGCAGTGTCTATTGTAGACAGAGATGTGATGTATATTGACTATGACGTAGCAGGGTCTATTGTTGTAGACAGAGATGTGATGTATATTGACTATGACGTAGCAGTGTCTATTGTTGTGGACAGAGATGTGATGTATATTGACTATGACGTAGCAGTGTCTATTGTTGTAGACACACAGACAGAGATGTGATGTATATTGACTATGACGTAGCAGTTTCTATTGTTGTAGACAGAGATGTGATGTATATTGACTATGACGTAGCAGTGTCTATTGTTGTAGACAGAGATGTGATGTATATTGACTATGACGTAGCAGTGTCTATTGTTGTAGACACACAGACAGAGATGTGATGCATATTGACTATGACGTAGCAGTGTCTATTGTAGACAGAGATGTGATATATATTGACTATGACGTAGCAGTGTCTATTGTTGTAGACAGAGATGTGATGTATATTGACTATGACGTAGCAGTGTCTATAGTTGTAGACAGAGATGTGATGTATATTGACTATGACGTAGCAGTGTCTATTGTTGTAGACAGAGATGTGATGTATATTGACTATGACGTAGCAGTGTCTATAGTTGTAGACAGAGATGTGATGTATATTGACTATGAAGTAGCAGTGTCTATTGTTGTAGACAGAGTTGTGATGTAAATTGACTATGACGTAGCAGTGTCTATTGTTGTGGACAGAGATGTGATGTATATTGACTATGACGTAGCAGTGTCTATTGTTGTGGACAGAGATGTGACGTATATTGACTATGACCTAGCAGTGTCTATTGTTGTAGACAGAGATGTGATGTATATTGACTATGACGTAGCAGTGTCTATTGTAGACAGAGATGTGATGTATATTGACTATGACGTAGCATTGTCTATTGTTGTAGACAGAGCTATGATATATATTGACTATGACGAAGCATTGTCTATTGTTGTAGACAGAGATGTGATGTATATTGACTATGACGTAGCAGTGTCTATTGTTGTGGACAGAGATGTGATGTATATTGACTATGACGTAGCAGTGTCTATTGTAGACAGAGATGTGATGTATATTGACTATGACGTAGCATTGTCTATTGTTGTAGACAGAGCTGTGATATATATTGACTATGACGAAGCATTGTCTATTGTTGTAGACAGAGATGTGATGTATATTGACTATGACGTAGCATTGTCTATTGTTGTAGACAGAGATGTGATGTATATTGACTATGACGTAGCAGTGTCTATTGTTGTAGACAGAGATGTGATGTATATTGACTATGACGTAGCAGTGTCTATTGTTGTAGACAGAGATGTGATGTAAATTGACTATGACGTAGCAGTGTCTATTGTTGTGGACAGAGATGTGATGTATATTGACTATGACGTAGCAGTGTCTATTGTTGTGGACAGAGATGTGACGTATATTGACTATGACCTAGCAGTGTCTATTGTTGTAGACAGAGATGTGATGTATATTGACTATGACGTAGCAGTGTCTATTGTAGACAGAGATGTGATGTATATTGACTATGACGTAGCATTGTCTATTGTTGTAGACAGAGCTGTGATATATATTGACTATGACGAAGCATTGTCTATTGTTGTAGACAGAGATGTGATGTATATTGACTATGACGTAGCAGTGTCTATTGTTGTGGACAGAGATGTGATGTATATTGACTATGACGTAGCAGTGTCTATTGTAGACAGAGATGTGATGTATATTGACTATGACGTAGCATTGTCTATTGTTGTAGACAGAGCTGTGATATATATTGACTATGACGAAGCATTGTCTATTGTTGTAGACAGAGATGTGATGTATATTGACTATGACGTAGCATTGTCTATTGTTGTAGATAGAGATGTGATGTATATTGACTATGACGTAGCAGTGTCTATTGTTGTAGACAGAGATGTGATGTATATTGACTATGACGTAGCAGTGTCTATTGTTGTAGACAGAGATGTGATGTATATTGACTATGACGTAGCAGTGTCTATTGTTGTGGACAGAGTTATGATGTATATTGACTATGACGTAGCAGTGTCTATTGTTGTAGACAGAGATGTGATGTATATTGACTATGACGTAGCAGTGTCTATTGTAGACAGAGATGTGATGTATATTGACTATGACGTAGCATTGTCTATTGTTGTAGACAGAGATGTGATGTATATTGACTATGACGTAGCAGTGTCTATTGTTGTAGACAGAGATGTGATGTATATTGACTATGACGTAGCAGTGTCTATTGTTGTAGACAGAGATGTGATGTATATTGACTATGACGTAGCAGTGTCTATTGTTGTGGACAGAGTTATGATGTATATTGACTATGACGTAGCAGTGTCTATTGTTGTAGACAGAGATGTGATGTATATTGACTATGACGTAGCAGTGTCTATAGTAGACAGAGATGTGATGTATATTGACTATGACGTAGCATTGTCTATTGTTGTAGACAGAGATGTGATGTATATTGACTATGACGTAGCAGTGTCTATTGTTGTAGACAGAGATGTGATGTATATTGACTATGACGTAGCAGTGTCTATTGTTGTAGACAGAGATGTGATGTATATTGACTATGACGTAGCAGTGTCTATTGTTGTGGACAGAGTTATGATGTATATTGACTATGACGTAGCAGTGTCTATTGTTGTAGACAGAGATATGATGTATATTGACTATGGCGTAGCAGTGTCTTTTGTTGTAGACAGAGATGTGATGTATATTGACTATGACGTAACAGTGTCTATTGTTGTGGACAGAGATGTGATGTAAATTGACTATGACGTAGCAGTGTCTATTGTTGTAGACAGAGATGTGATGTAAATTGACTATGACGTAGCAGTGTCTATTGTTGTGGACAGAGATGTGATGTATATTGACTATGACGTAGCAGTGACTATTGTTGTAGACTGAGATGTGATGTATATTGACTATGACGTAGCAGTGTCTATTGTTGTAGACAGAGATGTGATGTATATTGAATATGACGTAGCAGTGTCTATTGTAGACAGAGATGTGATGTATATTGACTATGATGTAGCAGTGTCTATTGTTGTAGACAGAGATGTGATGTATATTGACTATGACGTAGCATTGTCTATTGTTGTAGACAGAGATGTGATGTATATTGAATAAGACGTAGCAGTATCTATTGTTGTGGACAGAGATGTGATGTAAATTGACTATGACGTAGCAGTGTCTATTGTTGTGGTCAGAGATGTGATGTATATTGAGTATGATATAGCAGTGTCTATTGTTGTAGACAGAGATGTGATGTATATTGACTATGACGTAGCAGTATCTATTGTTGTAGACAGAGATGTTATGTATATTCACTATGACGTAGCAGTGTCTATTGTTGTAGACAGAGATGTGATGTATATTGACTATGACGTAGCAGTGTCTATTGTTGTGGACAGAGATGTGATGTATATTGACTATGACGTAGCAGTGACTATTGTTGTAGACTGAGATGTGATGTATATTGACTATGACGTAGCAGTGTCTATTGTTGTGGACAGAGATGTGACGTATATTGACTATGACGTAGCAGTGTCTATTGTTGTAGACAGAGATGTGATGTATATTGACTACGACGTAGCAGTGTCTATTGTTGTGGACAGAGATGTGATGTATATTGACTATGACGTAGTAGTGTCTATTTTCGTAGACAGAGGTGTGATGTATATTGACTATGACGTAGCAGTGTCTATTGTTGTAGACGCAGATGTGATGTATATTGACTATGACGTATCAGTGTCTATTGTTGTGAACAGAGATGTGATGTATATTGACTATGACGTAGCAGTGTCTATTGTTGTAGAGAGAGATGTGATGTAAATTGACTATGACGTAGCAGTGTCTATTGTTGTGGACAGAGATGTGATGTATATTGACTATGACGTAGCAGTGTCTATTGTTGTAGACAGAGATGTGATGTATATTGACTATGACGAAGTAGTGTCTATTGTTGTAGACAGAGATGTGATGTATATTGACTATGACGTAGCATTGTCTATAGTTGTAGACAGAGATGTGATGTATATTGACTATGACGTAGCAGTGTCTATTGTTGTAGACAGAGATGTGATGTATATTGACTATGACGTAGCAGTGTCTATTGTTGTAGACAGAGATGTGATGTATATTGACTATGACGTAGCAGTGTCTATTGTTGTAGACAGAGATGTGATGTATATTGACTATGACGTAGCAGTGTCTATTGTAGACAGAGATGTGATGTATATTGACTATGACGTAGCTGTGTCTATTGTTGTAGACAGAGATGTGATGTATATTGACTATGACGTAGCAGTGTCTATTGTTGTAGAAAGTGATGTGATGTATATTGACTATGACGTAGCAGTGTCTATTGTTGTAGACACACAGACAGTGATGTGATGTATATTGACTATGACGTAGCAGTGTCTATTGTTGTAGACACACAGACAGAGATGTGATGTATATTGACTATGACGTAGCAGTGTCTATTGTTGTAGACAGAGATGTGATGTATATTGACTATGACGTAGCAGTGTCTATTGTTGTAGACAGAGATGTGATGTATATTGACTATGACGTAGCAGTGTCTATTGTAGACAGAGATGTGATGTATATTGACTATGACGTAGCATTGTCTATTGTTGTAGACAGAGCTGTGATATATATTGACTATGACGAAGCATTGTCTATTGTTGTAGACAGAGATGTGATGTATATTGACTATGACGTAGCAGTGTCTATTGTTGTGGACAGAGATGTGATGTATATTGACTATGACGTAGCAGTGTCTATTGTAGACAGAGATGTGATGTATATTGACTATGACGTAGCATTGTCTATTGTTGTAGACAGAGCTGTGATATATATTGACTATGACGAAGCATTGTCTATTGTTGTAGACAGAGATGTGATGTATATTGACTATGACGTAGCATTGTCTATTGTTGTAGACAGAGATGTGATGTATATTGACTATGACGTAGCAGTGTCTATTGTTGTAGACAGAGATGTGATGTATATTGACTATGACGTAGCAGTGTCTATTGTTGTAGACAGAGATGTGATGTATATTGACTATGACGTAGCAGTGTCTATTGTTGTGGACAGAGTTATGATGTATATTGACTATGACGTAGCAGTGTCTATTGTAGACAGAGATGTGATGTATATTGACTATGACGTAGCATTGTCTATTGTTGTAGACAGAGATGTGATGTATATTGACTATGACGTAGCAGTGTCTATTGTTGTAGACAGAGATGTGATGTATATTGACTATGACGTAGCAGTGTCTATTGTTGTAGACAGAGATGTGATGTATATTGACTATGACGTAGCAGTGTCTATTGTTGTGGACAGAGTTATGATGTATATTGACTATGACGTAGCAGTGTCTATTGTTGTAGACAGAGATGTGATGTATATTGACTATGACGTAGCAGTGTCTATAGTAGACAGAGATGTGATGTATATTGACTATGACGTAGCATTGTCTATTGTTGTAGACAGAGATGTGATGTATATTGACTATGACGTAGCAGTGTCTATTGTTGTAGACAGAGATGTGATGTATATTGACTATGACGTAGCAGTGTCTATTGTTGTAGACAGAGATGTGATGTATATTGACTATGACGTAGCAGTGTCTATTGTTGTGGACAGAGTTATGATGTATATTGACTATGACGTAGCAGTGTCTATTGTTGTAGACAGAGATATGATGTATATTGACTATGGCGTAGCAGTGTCTTTTGTTGTAGACAGAGATGTGATGTATATTGACTATGACGTAACAGTGTCTATTGTTGTGGACAGAGATGTGATGTAAATTGACTATGACGTAGCAGTGTCTATTGTTGTAGACAGAGATGTGATGTAAATTGACTATGACGTAGCAGTGTCTATTGTTGTGGACAGAGATGTGATGTATATTGACTATGACGTAGCAGTGACTATTGTTGTAGACTGAGATGTGATGTATATTGACTATGACGTAGCAGTGTCTATTGTTGTAGACAGAGATGTGATGTATATTGAATATGACGTAGCAGTGTCTATTGTAGACAGAGATGTGATGTATATTGACTATGATGTAGCAGTGTCTATTGTTGTAGACAGAGATGTGATGTATATTGACTATGACGTAGCATTGTCTATTGTTGTAGACAGAGATGTGATGTATATTGAATAAGACGTAGCAGTATCTATTGTTGTGGACAGAGATGTGATGTAAATTGACTATGACGTAGCAGTGTCTATTGTTGTGGTCAGAGATGTGATGTATATTGAGTATGATATAGCAGTGTCTATTGTTGTAGACAGAGATGTGATGTATATTGACTATGACGTAGCAGTATCTATTGTTGTAGACAGAGATGTTATGTATATTCACTATGACGTAGCAGTGTCTATTGTTGTAGACAGAGATGTGATGTATATTGACTATGACGTAGCAGTGTCTATTGTTGTGGACAGAGATGTGATGTATATTGACTATGACGTAGCAGTGACTATTGTTGTAGACTGAGATGTGATGTATATTGACTATGACGTAGCAGTGTCTATTGTTGTGGACAGAGATGTGACGTATATTGACTATGACGTAGCAGTGTCTATTGTTGTAGACAGAGATGTGATGTATATTGACTACGACGTAGCAGTGTCTATTGTTGTGGACAGAGATGTGATGTATATTGACTATGACGTAGTAGTGTCTATTTTCGTAGACAGAGGTGTGATGTATATTGACTATGACGTAGCAGTGTCTATTGTTGTAGACGCAGATGTGATGTATATTGACTATGACGTATCAGTGTCTATTGTTGTGAACAGAGATGTGATGTATATTGACTATGACGTAGCAGTGTCTATTGTTGTAGAGAGAGATGTGATGTAAATTGACTATGACGTAGCAGTGTCTATTGTTGTGGACAGAGATGTGATGTATATTGACTATGACGTAGCAGTGTCTATTGTTGTAGACAGAGATGTGATGTATATTGACTATGACGAAGTAGTGTCTATTGTTGTAGACAGAGATGTGATGTATATTGACTATGACGTAGCATTGTCTATAGTTGTAGACAGAGATGTGATGTATATTGACTATGACGTAGCAGTGTCTATTGTTGTAGACAGAGATGTGATGTATATTGACTATGACGTAGCAGTGTCTATTGTTGTAGACAGAGATGTGATGTATATTGACTATGACGTAGCAGTGTCTATTGTTGTAGACAGAGATGTGATGTATATTGACTATGACGTAGCAGTGTCTATTGTAGACAGAGATGTGATGTATATTGACTATGACGTAGCTGTGTCTATTGTTGTAGACAGAGATGTGATGTATATTGACTATGACGTAGCAGTGTCTATTGTTGTAGAAAGTGATGTGATGTATATTGACTATGACGTAGCAGTGTCTATTGTTGTAGACACACAGACAGTGATGTGATGTATATTGACTATGACGTAGCAGTGTCTATTGTTGTAGACACACAGACAGAGATGTGATGTATATTGACTATGACGTAGCAGTGTCTATTGTTGTAGACAGAGATGTGATGTATATTGACTATGACGTAGCAGTGTCTATTGTTGTAGACAGAGATGTGATGTATATTGACTATGACGTAGCAGTGTCTATTGTAGACAGAGATGTGATGTATATTGACTATGACGTAGCATTGTCTATTGTTGTAGACAGAGCTGTGATATATATTGACTATGACGAAGCATTGTTTATTGTTGTAGACAGAGATGTGATGTATATTGACTATGACGTAGCAGTGTCTATTGTTGTGGACAGAGATGTGATGTATATTGACTATGACGTAGCAGTGTCTATTGTAGACAGAGATGTGATGTATATTGACTATGACGTAGCATTGTCTATTGTTGTAGACAGAGCTGTGATATATATTGACTATGACGAAGCATTGTCTATTGTTGTAGACAGAGATGTGATGTATATTGACTATGACGTAGCATTGTCTATTGTTGTAGACAGAGATGTGATGTATATTGACTATGACGTAGCAGTGTCTATTGTTGTAGACAGAGATGTGATGTATATTGACTATGACGTAGCAGTGTCTATTGTTGTAGACAGAGATGTGATGTATATTGACTATGACGTAGCAGTGTCTATTGTTGTGGACAGAGTTATGATGTATATTGACTATGACGTAGCAGTGTCTATTGTTGTAGACAGAGATGTGATGTATATTGACTATGACGTAGCAGTGTCTATTGTAGACAGAGATGTGATGTATATTGACTATGACGTAGCATTGTCTATTGTTGTAGACAGAGATGTGATGTATATTGACTATGACGTAGCAGTGTCTATTGTTGTAGACAGAGATGTGATGTATATTGACTATGACGTAGCAGTGTCTATTGTTGTAGACAGAGATGTGATGTATATTGACTATGACGTACAGTGTCTATTGTTGTGGACAGAGTTATGATGTATATTGACTATGACGTAGCAGTGTCTATTGTTGTAGACAGAGATGTGATGTATATTGACTATGACGTAGCAGTGTCTATTGTTGTGGACAGAGTTATGATGTATATTGACTATGACGTAGCAGTGTCTATTGTTGTAGACAGAGATATGATGTATATTGACTATGGCGTAGCAGTGTCTTTTGTTGTAGACAGAGATGTGATGTATATTGACTATGACGTAACAGTGTCTATTGTTGTGGACAGAGATGTGATGTAAATTGACTATGACGTAGCAGTGTCTATTGTTGTAGACAGAGATGTGATGTAAATTGACTATGACGTAGCAGTGTCTATTGTTGTGGACAGAGATGTGATGTATATTGACTATGACGTAGCAGTGTCTATTGTTGTAGACAGAGATGTGATGTATATTGACTATGACGTAGCAGTGTCTATAGTTGTAGACAGAGATGTGATGTATATTGACTATGACGTAGCAGTGTCTATTGTTGTGGACAGAGATGTGATGTATATTGACTATGACGAAGTAGCGTCTATTGTTGTAGATAGAGATGTGATGTATATTGACTATGACGTAGCATTGTCTATAGTTGTAGAAAGAGATGTGATGTATATTGACTATGACGTAACAGTGTCTATTGTTGTAGACAGAGATGTGATGTATATTGACTATGACGTAGCAGTGTCTATTGTTGTAGACAGAGATGTGATGTAAATGAACTATGACGTAGCAGTGTCTATAGTTGTAGACAGAGATGTGATGTATATTGACTATGACGTAGCAGTGTCTATAGTTGTAGACAGAGATGTGATGTATATTGACTATGACGTAGAAGTGTCTATTGTTGTAGACAGAGATGTGATGTATATTGACTCTGACGTAGCAGTGTCTATTGTTGTAGACAGAGATGTGATGTATATTCACTATGACGTAGCAGTGTCTATTGTTGTAGACAGAGATGTGATGTATATTGACTATGACGTAGCAGTGTCTATTGTTGTAGACACACAGACAGAGATGTGATGTATATTGACTATGACGTAGCAGTTTCTATTGTTGTAGACAGAGATGTGATGTATATTGACTATGACGTATCAGTGTCTATTCTAGACAGAGATGTGATGTATATTGACTATGAGGTAGCAGTGTCTATTGTTGTAGTCAGAGATGTTATGTATATTGACTATGACGTAGCAGTGTCTATTTTTGTAGACAGTGATGTGATGTATATTGACTATGACGTAGCAGTGTCTATTGTTGTAGACACACAGACAGTGATGTGATGTATATTGACTATGACGTAGCAGTGCCTATTGTTGTAGACACACAGACAGAGATGTGATGTATATTGACTATGACGTAGCAGTGTCTATTGTTGTAGACAGAGATGTGATGTATATTGACTATGACGTAGCAGTGTCTATTGTTGTGGACAGAGATGTGATGTATATTGACTATGACGTAGCAGTGTCTATTGTTGTAGACAGAGATGTGATGTATATTGAATATGACGTAGCAGGGTCTATTGTTGTAGACAGAGATGTGATGTATATTGACTATGACGTAGCAGTGTCTATTGTTGTAGACAGAGATGTGATGTATATT
Organism: Eledone cirrhosa; assembly: GCA_964016885.1. Taxonomy (NCBI): domain Eukaryota; kingdom Metazoa; phylum Mollusca; class Cephalopoda; order Octopoda; family Eledonidae; genus Eledone; species Eledone cirrhosa. The sequence goes on along the minus strand of OZ024743.1, from coordinate 374,651,278 downwards.
GACTATGACGTAGCAGTGTCTATTGTTGTAGACACACAGACAGAGATGTGATGTATATTGACTATGGCGTAGCAGTGTCTATTGTTGTAGACAGAGATGTGATGTATATTGACTATGACGTAGCAGTGTCTATTGTTGTGGACAGAGATGTGATGTATATTGACTATGACGTAGCAGTGTCTATTGTTGTAGACAGAGATGTGATGTATATTGACTATGACGTAGCAGGGTCTATTGTTGTAGACAGAGATGTGATGTATATTGACTATGACGTAGCAGTGTCTATTGTTGTGGACAGAGATGTGATGTATATTGACTATGACGTAGCAGTGTCTATTGTTGTAGACACACAGACAGAGATGTGATGTATATTGACTATGACGTAGCAGTTTCTATTGTTGTAGACAGAGATGTGATGTATATTGACTATGACGTAGCAGTGTCTATTGTTGTAGACAGAGATGTGATGTATATTGACTATGACGTAGCAGTGTCTATTGTTGTAGACACACAGACAGAGATGTGATGTATATTGACTATGACGTAGCAGTGTCTATTGTTGTAGACAGAGATGTGATGTATATTGACTATGACGTAGCAGTGTCTATTGTTGTGGACAGAGATGTGATGTATATTGACTATGACGTAGCAGTGTCTATTGTTGTAGACAGAGATGTGATGTATATTGACTATGACGTAGCAGGGTCTATTGTTGTAGACAGAGATGTGATGTATATTGACTATGACGTAGCAGTGTCTATTGTTGTGGACAGAGATATGATGTATATTGACTATGACGTAGCAGTGTCTATTGTTGTAGACACACAGACAGAGATGTGATGTATATTGACTATGACGTAGCAGTGTCTATTGTTGTAGACAGAGATGTGATGTATATTGACTATGACGTAGCAGTGTCTATTGTTGTAGACAGAGATGTGATGTATATTGACTATGACGTAGCAGTGTCTATAGTTGTAGACAGAGATGTGATGTATATTGACTATGACGTAGCAGTGTCTATTGTTGTAGACAGAGATTTGATGTATATTGACTATCACGTAGCAGTGTCTATTGTTATAGACAGAGATGTGATGTATATTGACTATGACGTAGCAGTGTCTATTGTTATAGACAGAGATGTGATGTATATTGACTATGACGTAGCAGTGTCTATTTTAGACAGAGATGTGATGTATATTGACTATGACGTAGCAGTGTCTATTGTTGTAGTGACACATACAGTGATGTGATGTATATTGACTATGACGTAGCAGTGTCTATTGTTGTAGACAGAGATGTGATGTATATTGACTATGACGTAGCAGTGGCTATTGTTGTAGACAGAGATTTGATGTATATTGACTATCACGTAGCAGTGTCTATTGATGTAGACAGAGATGTGATGTATATTGACTATGACGTAGCAGTGTCTATTGTAGACAGAGATGTGATATATATTGACTATGACGTAGCAGTGTCTATTGTTATAGACAGAGATGTGATGTATATTGACTATGACGTAGCAGTGTCTATTTTAGACAGAGATGTGATGTATATTGACTATGACGTAGCAGTGTCTATTGTTGTAGACACACATACAGTGATGTGATGTATATTGACTATGACGTAGCAGTGTCTATTGTTGTAGACACACAGACAGAGATGTGATGTATATTGACTATGGCGTAGCAGTGTCTATTGTTGTGGACAGAGATGTGATGTATATTGACTATGACGTAGCAGTGTCTATTGTTGTGGACAGAGATGTGATGTATATTGACTATGACGTAGCAGTGTCTATTGTTGTAGACAGAGATGTGATGTAAATTGACTATGGCGTAGCAGTGTCTATTGTTGTAGACAGAGATGTGATGTATATTGACTATGACGTAGCAGTGTCTATTGTTGTGGACAGAGATGTGATGTATATTGACTATGACGTAGCAGTGTCTATTGTTGTAGACAGAGATGTGATGTAAATTGACTATGGCGTAGCAGTGTCTATTGTTGTGGACAGAGATGTGATGTATATTGACTATGACGTAGCAGTGTCTATTGTTGTAGACAGAGATGTGATGTAAATTGACTATGGCGTAGCAGTGTCTATTGTTGTAGACAGAGATGTTATGTATATTGACTATGACGTAGCAGTGTCTATTGTTGTAGACAGAGATGTGATGTATATTGACTATGACGTAGCAGTGTCTATTGTTGTAGACAGAGATGTGATGTATATTGACTATGACGTAGCAGTGTCTATTGTTGTGGACAGAGATGTGATGTATATTGACTATGGCGTAGCAGTGTCTATTGTTGTAGACAGAGATGTGATGTATATTGACTATGACGTAGCAGTGTCTATTGTTGTGGACAGAGATGTGATGTATATTGACTATGGCGTAGCAGTGTCTATTGTTGTAGACAGAGATGTTATGTATATTGACTATGACGTAGCAGTGTCTATTGTTGTAGACACACATACAGTGATGTGATGTATATTGACTATGACGTAGCAGTGTCTATTGTTGTAGACACACAGACAGAGATGTGATGTATATTGACTATGGCGTAGCAGTGTCTATTGTTGTAGACAGAGATGTGATGTATATTGACTATGACGTAGCAGTGTCTATTGTTGTGGACAGAGATGTGATGTATATTGACTATGACGTAGCAGTGTCTATTGTTGTAGACAGAGATGTGATGTATATTGACTATGACGTAGCAGGGTCTATTGTTGTAGACAGAGATTTGATGTATATTGACTATGACGTAGCAGTGTCTATTGTTGTGGACAGAGATGTGATGTATATTGACTATGACGTAGCAGTGTCAATTGTTGTAGACACACAGACAGAGATGTGATGTATATTGACTATGACGTAGCAGTGTCTATTGTTGTAGACAGAGATGTGATGTATATTGACTATGACGTAGCAGTTTCTATTGTTGTAGACAGAGATGTGATGTATATTGACTATGACGTAGCAGTGTCTATTGTTGTAGACAGAGGTGTGATGTATATTGACTATGACGTAGCAGTGTCTATTGTTGTAGACACACTGACAGAGATGTGATGTATATTGACTATGACGTAGCAGTGTCTATTGTTGTAGACAGAGATGTGATGTATATTGACTATGACGTAGCATTGTCTATTGTTGTAGACAGAGATGTGATGTATATTGACTATGACGTAGCAGTGTCTATTGTTGTAGACACAGATGTGATGTATATTGACTATGACGTAGCATTGTCTATTGTTGTAGACAGAGCTGTGATGTATATTGACTATGACGTAGCAGTGTCTATTGTTGTAGACACACAGACAGAGATGTGATGTATATTGACTATGGCGTAGCAGTGTCTATTGTTGTAGACACACAGACAGAGATGTGATGTATATTGACTATGACGTAGCAGTGTCTATTGTTGTGGACAGAGATGTGATGTATATTGACTATGACGTAGCAGTGTCTATTATTGTAGACACACAGACAGAGATGTGATGTATATTGACTATGACGTAGCAGTTTCTATTGTTGTAGACAGAGATGTGATGTATATTGACTATGACGTAGCAGTGTCTATTGTTGTAGACAGAGATGTGATGTATATTGACTATGACGTAGCAGTGTCTATTGTTGTAGACACACAGACAGAGATGTGATGCATATTGACTATGACGTAGCAGTGTCTATTGTAGACAGAGATGTGATATATATTGACTATGACGTAGCAGTGTCTATTGTTGTAGACAGAGATGTGATGTATATTGACTATGACGTATCAGTGTCTATTCTAGACAGAGATGTGATGTATATTGACTATAAGGTAGCAGTGTCTATTGTTGTAGTCAGAGATGTTATGTATATTGACTATGACGTAGCAGTGTCTATTTTTGTAGACAGTGATGTGATGTATATTGACTATGACGTAGCAGTGCCTATTGTTGTAGACACACAGACAGAGATGTGATGTATATTGACTATGACGTAGCAGTGTCTATTGTTGTAGACAGAGATGTGATGTATATTGACTATGACGTAGCAGTGTCTATTGTTGTGGACAGAGATGTGATGTATATTGACTATGACGTAGCAGGGTCTATTGTTGTAGACAGAGATGTGATGTATATTGACTATGACGTAGCAGTGTCTATTGTTGTGGACAGAGATGTGATGTATATTGACTATGACGTAGCAGTGTCTATTGTTGTAGACAGAGATGTGATGTATATTGACTATGACGTAGCAGTGTCTATAGTTGTAGACAGAGATGTGATGTATATTGACTATGACGTAGCAGTGTCTATTGTTGTAGACACACAGACAGAGATGTGATGTATATTGACTATGACGTAGCAGTGTCTATTGTTGTAGACAGAGATGTGATGTATATTGACTATGACGTAGCAGTGTCTATTGTTGTAGACAGAGATGTGATGTATATTGACTATGACGTAGCAGTGTCTATAGTTGTAGACAGAGATGTGATGTATATTGACTATGACGTAGCAGTGTCTATTGTTGTAGACAGAGATGTGATGTATATTGACTATGACGTAGCAGTGTCTATAGTTGTAGACAGAGATGTGATGTATATTGACTATGACGTAGCAGTGTCTATTGTTGTAGACAGAGATTTGATGTATATTGACTATCACGTAGCAGTGTCTATTGATGTAGACAGAGATGTGATGTATATTGACTATGACGTAGCAGTGTCTATTGTAGACAGAGATGTGATATATATTGACTATGACGTAGCAGTGTCTATTGTTATAGACAGAGATGTGATGTATATTGACTATGACGTAGCAGTGTCTATTTTAGACAGAGATGTGATGTATATTGACTATGACGTAGCAGTGTCTATTGTTGTAGACAGAGATGTGATGTATGTTGACTATGACGTAGCAGTGTCTATTGTTGTAGACAGAGATGTGATGTATATTGACTATGACGTAGCAGTGTCTATTGTTGTAGACACACAGACAGAGATGTGATGTATATTGACTATGGCGTAGCAGTGTCTATTGTTGTAGACAGAGATGTGATGTATATTGACTATGACAAAGCAGTGTCTATTGTTGTGGACAGAGATGTGATGTATATTGACTATGACGTAGCAGTGTCTATTGTTGTAGACAGAGATGTGATGTATATTGACTATGACGTAGCAGTGTCTATTGTTGTAGACAGAGATGTGATGTATATTGACTATGACGTAGCAGTGTCTATTGTTGTAGACACACAGACAGAGATGTGATGTATATTGACTATGACAAAGCAGTGTCTATTGTTGTGGACAGAGATGTGAGGTATATTGACTATGACGTAGCAGTGTCTATTGTTGTAGACAGAGATGTGATGTATATTGACTATGACGTAGCAGGGTCTATTGTTGTAGACAGAGATGTGATGTATATTGACTATGACGTAGCAGTGTCTATTGTTGTGGACAGAGATGTGATGTATATTGACTATGACGTAGCAGTGTCTATTGTTGTAGACACACAGACAGAGATGTGATGTATATTGACTATGACGTAGCAGTTTCTATTGTTGTAGACAGAGATGTGATGTATATTGACTATGACGTAGCAGTGTCTATTGTTGTAGACAGAGATGTGATGTATATTGACTATGACGTAGCAGTGTCTATTGTTGTAGACACACTGACAGAGATGTGATGTATATTGACTATGACGTAGCAGTGTCTATTGTTGTAGACAGAGATGTGATGTATATTGACTATGACGTAGCATTGTCTATTGTTGTAGACAGAGATGTGATGTATATTGACTATGACGTAGCAGTGTCTATTGTTGTAGACAGAGATGTGATGTATATTGACTATGACGTAGCAGTATCTATAGTTGTAGACAGAGATGTGACGTATATTGACTATGACGTAGCAGTGTCTATTGTTGTAGACAGAGATGTGATGTATATTGACTATGACGTAGCATTGTCTATTGTTGTAGACACAGATGTGATGTATATTGACTATGACGTAGCATTGTCTATTGTTGTAGACAGAGATGTGATGTATATTGACTATGACGTAACAGTGTCTATTGTTGTAGACAGAGATGTGATGTATATTGACTATGACGTAGCAGTGTCTATTGTTGTAGACAGAGATATGATGTATATTGACTATGGCGTAGCAGTGTCTTTTGTTGTAGACAGAGATGTGATGTATATTGACTATAACGTAGCAGTGTCTATTGTTGTAGACAGAGATGTGATGTATATTGACTATGACGAAGCATTGTCTATTGTTGTCAGAGATGTGATGTATATTGACTATGATGTAGCAGTGTCTATTGTTGTAGACAGAGATGTGATGTATATTGACTATGACGTAGCAGTGTCTATTGTTGTGGACAGAGATGTGATGTATATTGACTATGACGTAGCATTGTCTATTGTTGTAGACAGAGCTGTGATATATATTGACTATGACGAAGCATTGTCTATTGTTGTAGACAGAGATGTGATGTATATTGACTATGACGTAGCAGTGTCTATTGTTGTGGACAGAGATGTGATGTATATTGACTATGACGTAGCAGTGTCTATTGTAGACAGAGATGTGATGTATATTGACTATGACGTAGCATTGTCTATTGTTGTAGACAGAGCTGTGATATATATTGACTATGACGAAGCATTGTCTATTGTTGTAGACAGAGATGTGATGTATATTGACTATGACGTAGCAGTGTCTATTGTTGTAGACAGAGATGTGATGTATATTGACTATGACGTAGCAGTGTCTATTGTTGTAGACAGAGATGTGATGTATATTGACTATGACGTAGCAGTGTCTATTGTTGTGGACAGAGTTATGATGTATATTGACTATGACGTAGCAGTGTCTATTGTTGTAGACAGAGATGTGATGTATATTGACTATGACGTAGCAGTGTCTATTGTTGTAGACACACAGACAGAGATGTGATGTATATTGACAATGACGTAACAGTGTCTATTGTTGTAGACAGAGATGTGATGTATATTGACTATGACGTAGCAGTGTCTATTGTTGTAGACAGAGATATGATGTATATTGACTATGGCGTAGCAGTGTCTTTTGTTGTAGACAGAGATGTGATGTATATTGACTATGACGTAACAGTGTCTATTGTTGTGGACAGAGAAGTGATGTAAATTGACTATGACATAGGAGTGTCTATTGTTGTAGACAGAGATGTGATGTATATTGACTATGACGTAGCAGTGTCTATTGTTGTAGACAGAGATGTGATGTATATTGACTATGACGAAGCATTGTCTATTGTAGACAGAGATGTGATGTATATTGACTATGATGTAGCAGTGTCTATTGTTGTAGACAGAGATGTGATGTATATTGAATAAGACGTAGCAGTATCTATTGTTGTGGACAGAGATGTGATGTATATTGACTATGACGTAGCAGTGTCTATTGTTGTAGACAGAGATATGATGTATATTGAATAAGACGTAGCAGTATCTATTGTTGTGGACAGAGATGTGATGTATATTGACTATGACGTAGCAGTGTCTATTGTTGTAGACAGAGATGTGATGTATATTGACTATGACGTAGCAGTGCCTATTGTTGTGGACAGAGATGTGATGTAAATTGACTATGACGTAGCAGTGTCTATTGTTGTAGACAGAGATGTGATGTATATTGACTATGACGTAGCAGTGTCTATTGGTGTAGACAGAGATGTGATGTATATTGACTATGACGAAGTAGCGTCTATTGTTGTAGATAGAGATGTGATGTATATTGACTATGACGTAGCATTGTCTATTGTTGTAGAAAGAGATGTGATGTATATTGACTATGACGTAACAGTGTCTATTGTTGTAGACAGAGATGTGATGTATATTGACTATGACGTAGCAGTGTCTATTGTTGTAGACAGAGATGTGATGTAAATGAACTATGACGTAGCAGTGTCTATAGTTGTAGACAGAGATGTGATGTATATTGACTATGACGTAGCAGTGTCTATAGTTGTAGACAGAGATGTGATGTATATTGACTATGACGTAGAAGTGTCTATTGTTGTAGACAGAGATGTGATGTATATTGACTATGACGTAGCAGTGTCTATTGTTGTAGACAGAGATGTGATGTATATTGACTATGACGAAGTAGCGTCTATTGTTGTAGATAGAGATGTGATGTATATTGACTATGACGTAGCATTGTCTATAGTTGTAGAAAGAGATGTGATGTATATTGACTATGACGTAACAGTGTCTATTGTTGTAGACAGAGATGTGATGTATATTGACTATGACGTAGCAGTGTCTATTGTTGTAGACAGAGATGTGATGTAAATGAACTATGACGTAGCAGTGTCTATAGTTGTAGACAGAGATGTGATGTATATTGACTATGACGTAGCAGTGTCTATAGTTGTAGACAGAGATGTGATGTATATTGACTATGACGTAGAAGTGTCTATTGTTGTGGACAGAGATGTGACGTATATTGACTATGACGTAGCAGTGTCTATTGTTGTAGACAGATATGTGATGTATATTGACTATGACGTTGCAGTGTCTATTGTTGTGGACAGAGATGTGATGTATATTGACTATGACGTAGCAGTGTCTATTGTTGTAGACAGAGATGTGATGTATATTGACTATGACGTAGCAGGGTCTATTGTTGTAGACAGAGATGTGATGTATATTGACTATGACGTAGCAGTGTCTATTGTTGTGGACAGAGATGTGATGTATATTGACTATGACGTAGCAGTGTCTATTGTTGTAGACACACAGACAGAGATGTGATGTATATTGACTATGACGTAGCAGTTTCTATTGTTGTAGACAGAGATGTGATGTATATTGACTATGACGTAGCAGTGTCTATTGTTGTAGACAGAGATGTGATGTATATTGACTATGACGTAGCAGTGTCTATTGTTGTAGACACACAGACAGAGATGTGATGTATATTGACTATGACGTAGCAGTGTCTATTGTAGACAGAGATGTGATATATATTGACTATGACGTAGCAGTGTCTATTCTAGACAGAGATGTGATGTATATTGACTATGAGGTAGCAGTGTCTATTGTTGTAGTCAGAGATGTTATGTATATTGACTATGACGTATCAGTGTCTATTGTTGTAGTCAGAGATGTGATGTATATTGACTATGAGGTAGCAGTGTCTATTGTTGTAGTCAGAGATGTTATGTATATTGACTATGACGTAGCAGTGTCTATTTTTGTAGACAGTGATGTGATGTATATTGACTATGACGTAGCAGTGTCTATTGTTGTAGACACACAGACAGTGATGTGATGTATATTGACTATGACGTAGCAGTGTCTATTGTTGTAGACACACAGACAGAGATGTGATGTATATTGACTATGACGTAGCAGTGTCTATTGTTGTAGACAGAGATGTGATGTATATTGACTATGACGTAGCAGTGTCTATTGTTGTAGACAGAGATGTGATGTATATTGACTATGACGTAGCAGGGTCTATTGTTGTAGACAGAGATGTGATGTATATTGACTATGACGTAGCAGTGTCTATTGTTGTGGACAGAGATATGATGTATATTGACTATGACGTAGCAGTGTATATTGTTGTAGACACACAGACAGAGATGTGATGTATATTGACTATGACGTAGCAGTGTCTATTGTTGTAGACAGAGATGTGATGTATATTGACTATGACGTAGCAGTGTCTATTGTTGTAGACAGAGATGTGATGTATATTGACTATGACGTAGCAGTGTCTATAGTTGTAGACAGAGATGTGATGTATATTGACTATGACGTAGCAGTGTCTATTGTTGTAGACAGAGATGTGATGTATATTGACTATGACGTAGCAGTGCCTATAGTTGTAGACAGAGATGTGATGTATATTGACTATGACGTAGCAGTGTCTATTGTTGTAGACAGAGATTTGATGTATATTGACTATGACGTAGCAGTGTCTATTGATGTAGACAGAGATGTGATGTATATTGACTATGACGTAGCAGTGTCTATTGTAGACAGAGATGTGATATATATTGACTATGACGTAGCAGTGTCTATTGTTATAGACAGAGATGTGATGTATATTGACTATGACGTAGCAGTGTCTATTTTAGACAGAGATGTGATGTATATTGACTATGACGTAGCAGCGTCTATTGTTGTAGACAGAGATGTTATGTATATTGACTATGATGTAGCAGTGTCTATTTTTGTAGACAGTGATGTGATGTATATTGACTATGACGTAGCAGTGTCTATTGTTGTAGACACACATACAGTGATGTGATGTATATTGACTATGACGTAGCAGTGTCTATTGTTGTAGACACACAGACAGAGATGCGATGTATATTGACTATGGCGTAGCAGTGTCTATTGTTGTAGACAGAGATGTGATGTATATTGACTATGACGTAGCAGTGTCTATTGTTGTAGACAGAGATGTGATGTATATTGACTATGACGTAGCAGGGTCTATTGTTGTAGACAGAGATGTGATGTATATTGACTATGACGTAGCAGTGTCTATTGTTGTGGACAGAGATGTGATGTATATTGACTATGACGTAGCAGTGTCTATTGTTGTAGACACACAGACAGAGATGTGATGTATATTGACTATGACGTAGCAGTTTCTATTGTTGTAGACAGAGATGTGATGTATATTGACTATGACGTAGCAGTGTCTATTGTTGTAGACAGAGATGTGATGTATATTGACTATGACGTATCAGTGTCTATTGTTGTAGACACACTGACAGAGATGTGATGTATATTGACTATGACGTAGCAGTGTCTATTGTTGTAGACAGAGATGTGATGTATATTGACTATGACGTAGCAGTGTCTATTGTTGTAGACAGAGATGTGATGTATATTGACTATGACGTAGCATTGTCTATTGTTGTAGACAGAGATGTGATGTATATTGACTATGACGTAGCAGTGTCTATAGTTGTAGACAGAGATGTGACGTATATTGACTATGACGTAGCAGTGTCTATTGTTGTAGACAGAGATGTGATGTATATTGACTATGACGTAGCATTGTCTATTGTTGTAGACACAGATGTGATGTATATTGACTATGACGTAGCATTGTCTATTGTTGTAGACAGAGATGTGATGTATATTGACTATGACGTAGCAGTGTCTATTGTTGTAGACAGAGCTGTGATGTATATTGACTATGACGTAGCAGTGTCTATTGTTGTAGACAGAGATGTGATGTATATTGACTATGACGTAGCAGTGTCTATAGTTGTAGACAGAGATGTGATGTATATTGACTATGACGTAGCAGTGTCTATTGTTGTAGACAGAGATTTGATGTATATTGACTATGACGTAGCAGTGTCTATTGTTGTAGACAGAGATGTGATGTATATTGACTATGACGTAGCAGTGTCTATTGTAGACAGAGATGTGATATATATTGACTATGACGTAGCAGTGTCTATTGTTGTAGACAGAGATGTGATGTATATTGACTATGACGTAGCAGTGTCTATTGTTGTAGACAGAGATATTATGTATATTGACTATGACGTAGCAGTGTCTATTTTTGTAGACAGTGATGTGATGTATATTGACTATGACGTAGCAGTGTCTATTGTTGTAGACACACAGACAGAGATGTGATGTATATTGACTATGACGTAGCAGTGTCTATTGTTGTAGACAGAGATGTGATGTATATTGACTATGACGTAGCAGTGTCTATTGTTGTAGACACACAGACAGTGTTGTGATGTATATTGACTATGACGTAGCAGTGTCTATTGTTGTAGACACACAGACAGAGATGTGATGTATATTGACTATGACGTAGCAGTGTCTATTGTTGTAGACAGAGATGTGATGTATATTGACTATGACGTAGCAGTGTCTATTGTTGTGGACAGAGATGTGATGTATATTGACTATGACGTAGCAGTGTCTATTGTTGTAGACAGAGATGTGATGTATATTGACTATGACGTAGCAGTGTCTATTGTTGTAGACAGAGATGTGATGTATATTGACTATGACGTAGCAGTGTCTATTGTTGTGGACAGAGATATGATGTATATTGACTATGACGTAGCAGTGTCTATTGTTGTAGACACACAGACAGAGATGTGATGTATATTGACTATGACGTAGCAGTGTCTATTGTTGTAGACACACAGACAGAGATGTGATGTATATTGACTATGACGTAGCATTGTCTATTGTTGTAGACACACAGACAGAGATGTGATGTATATTGACTATGACGTAGCAGTGTCTATTGTTGTAGACACACAGACAGAGATGTGATGTATATTGACTATGACGTAGCAGTGTCTATTGTTGTAGACACACAGACAGAGATGTGATGTATATTGACTATGACGTAGCAGTGTCTATTGTTGTAGACAGAGATGTGATGTATATTGACTATGACGTAGCATTGTCTATTGTTGTAGACAGAGATGTGATGTATATTGACTATGACGTAGCATTGTCTATTGTTGTAGACACACAGACAGAGATGTGATGTATATTGACTATGACGTAGCAGTGTCTATTGTTGTAGACACACAGACAGAGATGTGATGTATATTGACTATGACGTAGCAGTGTCTATTGTTGTAGACACACAGACAGAGATGTGATGTATATTGACTATGACGTAGCATTGTCTATTGTTGTAGACAGAGATGTGATGCATATTGACTATGACGTAGCATTGTCTATTGTTGTAGACAGAGATGTGATGTATATTGACTATGACGTAGCAGTGCCTATTGTTGTAGACAGAGCTGTGATGTATATTGACTATGACGTAGCAGTGTCTTTTGTTGTAGACAGAGATGTGATGTATATTGACTATGACGTAGCAGTGTCTATAGTTGTAGACAGAGATGTGATGTATATTGACTATGACGTAGCAGTGTCTATTGTTGTAGACAGAGCTGTGATGTATATTGACTATGACGTAGCAGTGTCTTTTGTTGTAGACAGAGATGTGATGTATATTGACTATGACGTAGCAGTGTCTATTGTTGTAGACAGAGATGTGATGTAAATGAACTATGACGTAGCAGTGTCTATAGTTGTAGACAGAGATGTGATGTATATTGACTATGACGTAGCAGTGTCTATAGTTGTAGACAGAGATGTGATGTATATTGACTATGACGTAGAAGTGTCTATTGTTGTGGACAGAGATGTGACGTATATTGACTATGACGTAGCAGTGTCTATTGTTGTAGACAGATATGTGATGTATATTGACTATGACGTAGCAGTGTCTATTGTTGTGGACAGAGATGTGATGTATATTGACTATGACGTAGCAGTGTCTATTGTTGTAGACAGAGATGTGATGTATATTGACTATGACGTAGCAGGGTCTATTGTTGTAGACAGAGATGTGATGTATATTGACTATGACGTAGCAGTGTCTATTGTTGTGGACAGAGATGTGATGTATATTGACTATGACGTAGCAGTGTCTATTGTTGTAGACACACAGACAGAGATGTGATGTATATTGACTATGACGTAGCAGTTTCTATTGTTGTAGACAGAGATGTGATGTATATTGACTATGACGTAGCAGTGTCTATTGTTGTAGACAGAGATGTGATGTATATTGACTATGACGTAGCAGTGTCTATTGTTGTAGACACACAGACAGAGATGTGATGTATATTGACTATGACGTAGCAGTGTCTATTGTAGACAGAGATGTGATATATATTGACTATGACGTAGCAGTGTCTATTCTAGACAGAGATGTGATGTATATTGACTATGAGGTAGCAGTGTCTATTGTTGTAGTCAGAGATGTTATGTATATTGACTATGACGTATCAGTGTCTATTGTTGTAGTCAGAGATGTGATGTATATTGACTATGAGGTAGCAGTGTCTATTGTTGTAGTCAGAGATGTTATGTATATTGACTATGACGTAGCAGTGTCTATTTTTGTAGACAGTGATGTGATGTATATTGACTATGACGTAGCAGTGTCTATTGTTGTAGACACACAGACAGTGATGTGATGTATATTGACTATGACGTAGCAGTGTTTATTGTTGTAGACACACAGACAGAGATGTGATGTATATTGACTATGACGTAGCAGTGTCTATTGTTGTAGACAGAGATGTGATGTATATTGACTATGACGTAGCAGTGTCTATTGTTGTAGACAGAGATGTGATGTATATTGACTATGACGTAGCAGGGTCTATTGTTGTAGACAGAGATGTGATGTATATTGACTATGACGTAGCAGTGTCTATTGTTGTGGACAGAGATATGATGTATATTGACTATGACGTAGCAGTGTATATTGTTGTAGACACACAGACAGAGATGTGATGTATATTGACTATGACGTAGCAGTGTCTATTGTTGTAGACAGAGATGTGATGTATATTGACTATGACGTAGCAGTGTCTATTGTTGTAGACAGAGATGTGATGTATATTGACTATGACGTAGCAGTGTCTATAGTTGTAGACAGAGATGTGATGTATATTGACTATGACGTAGCAGTGTCTATTGTTGTAGACAGAGATGTGATGTATATTGACTATGACGTAGCAGTGCCTATAGTTGTAGACAGAGATGTGATGTATATTGACTATGACGTAGCAGTGTCTATTGTTGTAGACAGAGATTTGATGTATATTGACTATGACGTAGCAGTGTCTATTGATGTAGACAGAGATGTGATGTATATTGACTATGACGTAGCAGTGTCTATTGTAGACAGAGATGTGATATATATTGACTATGACGTAGCAGTGTCTATTGTTATAGACAGAGATGTGATGTATATTGACTATGACGTAGCAGTGTCTATTTTAGACAGAGATGTGATGTATATTGACTATGACGTAGCAGCGTCTATTGTTGTAGACAGAGATGTTATGTATATTGACTATGATGTAGCAGTGTCTATTTTTGTAGACAGTGATGTGATGTATATTGACTATGACGTAGCAGTGTCTATTGTTGTAGACACACATACAGTGATGTGATGTATATTGACTATGACGTAGCAGTGTCTATTGTTGTAGACACACAGACAGAGATGCGATGTATATTGACTATGGCGTAGCAGTGTCTATTGTTGTAGACAGAGATGTGATGTATATTGACTATGACGTAGCAGTGTCTATTGTTGTAGACAGAGATGTGATGTATATTGACTATGACGTAGCAGGGTCTATTGTTGTAGACAGAGATGTGATGTATATTGACTATGACGTAGCAGTGTCTATTGTTGTGGACAGAGATGTGATGTATATTGACTATGACGTAGCAGTGTCTATTGTTGTAGACACACAGACAGAGATGTGATGTATATTGACTATGACGTAGCAGTTTCTATTGTTGTAGACAGAGATGTGATGTATATTGACTATGACGTAGCAGTGTCTATTGTTGTAGACAGAGATGTGATGTATATTGACTATGACGTATCAGTGTCTATTGTTGTAGACACACTGACAGAGATGTGATGTATATTGACTATGACGTAGCAGTGTCTATTGTTGTAGACAGAGATGTGATGTATATTGACTATGACGTAGCAGTGTCTATTGTTGTAGACAGAGATGTGATGTATATTGACTATGACGTAGCATTGTCTATTGTTGTAGACAGAGATGTGATGTATATTGACTATGACGTAGCAGTGTCTATAGTTGTAGACAGAGATGTGACGTATATTGACTATGACGTAGCAGTGTCTATTGTTGTAGACAGAGATGTGATGTATATTGACTATGACGTAGCATTGTCTATTGTTGTAGACACAGATGTGATGTATATTGACTATGACGTAGCATTGTCTATTGTTGTAGACAGAGATGTGATGTATATTGACTATGACGTAGCAGTGTCTATTGTTGTAGACAGAGCTGTGATGTATATTGACTATGACGTAGCAGTGTCTATTGTTGTAGACAGAGATGTGATGTATATTGACTATGACGTAGCAGTGTCTATAGTTGTAGACAGAGATGTGATGTATATTGACTATGACGTAGCAGTGTCTATTGTTGTAGACAGAGATTTGATGTATATTGACTATGACGTAGCAGTGTCTATTGTTGTAGACAGAGATGTGATGTATATTGACTATGACGTAGCAGTGTCTATTGTAGACAGAGATGTGATATATATTGACTATGACGTAGCAGTGTCTATTGTTGTAGACAGAGATGTGATGTATATTGACTATGACGTAGCAGTGTCTATTGTTGTAGACAGAGATATTATGTATATTGACTATGACGTAGCAGTGTCTATTTTTGTAGACAGTGATGTGATGTATATTGACTATGACGTAGCAGTGTCTATTGTTGTAGACACACAGACAGAGATGTGATGTATATTGACTATGACGTAGCAGTGTCTATTGTTGTAGACAGAGATGTGATGTATATTGACTATGACGTAGCAGTGTCTATTGTTGTAGACACACAGACAGTGTTGTGATGTATATTGACTATGACGTAGCAGTGTCTATTGTTGTAGACACACAGACAGAGATGTGATGTATATTGACTATGACGTAGCAGTGTCTATTGTTGTAGACAGAGATGTGATGTATATTGACTATGACGTAGCAGTGTCTATTGTTGTGGACAGAGATGTGATGTATATTGACTATGACGTAGCAGTGTCTATTGTTGTAGACAGAGATGTGTTGTATATTGACTATGACGTAGCAGTGTCTATTGTTGTAGACAGAGATGTGATGTATATTGACTATGACGTAGCAGTGTCTATTGTTGTGGACAGAGATATGATGTATATTGACTATGACGTAGCAGTGTCTATTGTTGTAGACACACAGACAGAGATGTGATGTATATTGACTATGACGTAGCAGTGTCTATTGTTGTAGACACACAGACAGAGATGTGATGTATATTGACTATGACGTAGCATTGTCTATTGTTGTAGACACACAGACAGAGATGTGATGTATATTGACTATGACGTAGCAGTGTCTATTGTTGTAGACACACAGACAGAGATGTGATGTATATTGACTATGACGTAGCAGTGTCTATTGTTGTAGACACACAGACAGAGATGTGATGTATATTGACTATGACGTAGCAGTGTCTATTGTTGTAGACAGAGATGTGATGTATATTGACTATGACGTAGCATTGTCTATTGTTGTAGACAGAGATGTGATGTATATTGACTATGACGTAGCATTGTCTATTGTTGTAGACACACAGACAGAGATGTGATGTATATTGTCTATGACGTAGCAGTGTCTATTGTTGTAGACACACAGACAGAGATGTGATGTATATTGACTATGACGTAGCAGTGTCTATTTTTGTAGACACACAGACAGAGATGTGATGTATATTGACTATGACGTAGCATTGTCTATTGTTGTAGACAGAGATGTGATGCATATTGACTATGACGTAGCATTGTCTATTGTTGTAGACAGAGATGTGATGTATATTGACTATGACGTAGCAGTGCCTATTGTTGTAGACAGAGCTGTGATGTATATTGACTATGACGTAGCAGTGTCTTTTGTTGTAGACAGAGATGTGATGTATATTGACTATGACGTAGCAGTGTCTATAGTTGTAGACAGAGATGTGATGTATATTGACTATGACGTAGCAGTGTCTATTGTTGTAGACAGAGCTGTGATGTATATTGACTATGACGTAGCAGTGTCTTTTGTTGTAGACAGAGATGTGATGTATATTGACTATGACGTAACAGTGTCTATTGTTGTAGACAGAGATTTGATGTATATTGACTATGACGTAGCAGTGTCTATTGTTGTAGACAGAGATGTGATGTATATTGACTATGACGTAGCAGTGTCTATTGTTGTAGACAGAGATTTGATGTATATTGACTATGACGTAGCAGTGTCTATTGTTGTAGACAGAGATGTGATGTATATTGACTATGACGTAGCAGTGTCTATTGTAGACAGAGATGTGATGTATATTGACTATGACGTAGCAGTGTCTATTGTTGTAGACAGAGATATTATGTATATTGACTATGATGTAGCAGTGTCTATTTTTGTAGACAGTGATGTGATGTATATTGACTATGACGTAGCAGTGTCTATTGTTGTAGACACACAGACAGTGATGTGATGTATATTGACTATGACGTAGCAGTGTCTATTGTTGTAGACACACAGACAGAGATGTGATGTATATTGACTATGACGGAGCAGTGTCTATTGTTGTAGACAGAGATGTGATGTATATTGACTATGACGTAGCAGTGTCTATTGTTGTGGACAGAGATGTGATGTATATTGACTATGACGTAGCAGGGTCTATTGTTGTAGACAGAGATGTGATGTATATTGACTATGACGTAGCAGTGTCTATTGTTGTGGACAGAGATGTGATGTATATTGACTATGACGTAGCAGTGTCTATTGTTGTAGACAGAGATGTGATGTATATTGACTATGACGTAGCATTGTCTATTGTTGTAGACAGAGATGTGATGTATATTGACTATGACGTAGCAGTGTCTATAGTTGTAGACAGAGATGTGACGTATATTGACTATGACGTAGCAGTGTCTATTGTTGTAGACAGAGATGTGATGTATATTGACTATGACGTAGCATTGTCTATTGTTGTAGACACAGATGTGATGTATATTGACTATGACGTAGCATTGTCTATTGTTGTAGACAGAGATGTGATGTATATTGACTATGACGTAGCAGTGTCTATTGTTGTAGACAGAGCTGTGATGTATATTGACTATGACGTAGCAGTGTCTATTGTTGTAGACAGAGATGTGATGTATATTGACTATGACGTAGCAGTGTCTATAGTTGTAGACAGAGATGTGATGTATATTGACTATGACGTAGCAGTGTCTATTGTTGTAGACAGAGATTTGATGTATATTGACTATGACGTAGCAGTGTCTATTGTTGTAGACAGAGATGTGATGTATATTGACTATGACGTAGCAGTGTCTATTGTAGACAGAGATGTGATATATATTGACTATGACGTAGCAGTGTCTATTGTTGTAGACAGAGATGTGATGTATATTGACTATGACGTAGCAGTGTCTATTGTTGTAGACAGAGATATTATGTATATTGACTATGACGTAGCAGTGTCTATTTTTGTAGACAGTGATGTGATGTATATTGACTATGACGTAGCAGTGTCTATTGTTGTAGACACACAGACAGAGATGTGATGTATATTGACTATGACGTAGCAGTGTCTATTGTTGTAGACAGAGATGTGATGTATATTGACTATGACGTAGCAGTGTCTATTGTTGTAGACACACAGACAGTGTTGTGATGTATATTGACTATGACGTAGCAGTGTCTATTGTTGTAGACACACAGACAGAGATGTGATGTATATTGACTATGACGTAGCAGTGTCTATTGTTGTAGACAGAGATGTGATGTATATTGACTATGACGTAGCAGTGTCTATTGTTGTGGACAGAGATGTGATGTATATTGACTATGACGTAGCAGTGTCTATTGTTGTAGACAGAGATGTGATGTATATTGACTATGACGTAGCAGTGTCTATTGTTGTAGACAGAGATGTGATGTATATTGACTATGACGTAGCAGTGTCTATTGTTGTGGACAGAGATATGATGTATATTGACTATGACGTAGCAGTGTCTATTGTTGTAGACACACAGACAGAGATGTGATGTATATTGACTATGACGTAGCAGTGTCTATTGTTGTAGACACACAGACAGAGATGTGATGTATATTGACTATGACGTAGCATTGTCTATTGTTGTAGACACACAGACAGAGATGTGATGTATATTGACTATGACGTAGCAGTGTCTATTGTTGTAGACACACAGACAGAGATGTGATGTATATTGACTATGACGTAGCAGTGTCTATTGTTGTAGACACACAGACAGAGATGTGATGTATATTGACTATGACGTAGCAGTGTCTATTGTTGTAGACAGAGATGTGATGTATATTGACTATGACGTAGCATTGTCTATTGTTGTAGACAGAGATGTGATGTATATTGACTATGACGTAGCATTGTCTATTGTTGTAGACACACAGACAGAGATGTGATGTATATTGACTATGACGTAGCAGTGTCTATTGTTGTAGACACACAGACAGAGATGTGATGTATATTGACTATGACGTAGCAGTGTCTATTGTTGTGGACAGAGATATGATGTATATTGACTATGACGTAGCAGTGTCTATTGTTGTAGACACACAGACAGAGATGTGATGTATATTGACTATGACGTAGCAGTGTCTATTGTTGTAGACACACAGACAGAGATGTGATGTATATTGACTATGACGTAGCATTGTCTATTGTTGTAGACACACAGACAGAGATGTGATGTATATTGACTATGACGTAGCAGTGTCTATTGTTGTAGACACACAGACAGAGATGTGATGTATATTGACTATGACGTAGCAGTGTCTATTGTTGTAGACACACAGACAGAGATGTGATGTATATTGACTATGACGTAGCAGTGTCTATTGTTGTAGACAGAGATGTGATGTATATTGACTATGACGTAGCATTGTCTATTGTTGTAGACAGAGATGTGATGTATATTGACTATGACGTAGCATTGTCTATTGTTGTAGACACACAGACAGAGATGTGATGTATATTGACTATGACGTAGCAGTGTCTATTGTTGTAGACACACAGACAGAGATGTGATGTATATTGACTATGACGTAGCAGTGTCTATTGTTGTAGACACACAGACAGAGATGTGATGTATATTGACTATGACGTAGCATTGTCTATTGTTGTAGACAGAGATGTGATGCATATTGACTATGACGTAGCATTGTCTATTGTTGTAGACAGAGATGTGATGTATATTGACTATGACGTAGCAGTGCCTATTGTTGTAGACAGAGCTGTGATGTATATTGACTATGACGTAGCAGTGTCTTTTGTTGTAGACAGAGATGTGATGTATATTGACTATGACGTAGCAGTGTCTATAGTTGTAGACAGAGATGTGATGTATATTGACTATGACGTAGCAGTGTCTATTGTTGTAGACAGAGCTGTGATGTATATTGACTATGACGTAGCAGTGTCTTTTGTTGTAGACAGAGATGTGATGTATATTGACTATGACGTAACAGTGTCTATTGTTGTAGACAGAGATTTGATGTATATTGACTATGACGTAGCAGTGTCTATTGTTGTAGACAGAGATTTGATGTATATTGACTATGACGTAGCAGTGTCTATTGTTGTAGACAGAGATGTGATGTATATTGACTATGACGTAGCAGTGTCTATTGTAGACAGAGATGTGATGTATATTGACTATGACGTAGCAGTGTCTATTGTTGTAGACAGAGATATTATGTATATTGACTATGATGTAGCAGTGTCTATTTTTGTAGACAGTGATGTGATGTATATTGACTATGACGTAGCAGTGTCTATTGTTGTAGACACACAGACAGTGATGTGATGTATATTGACTATGACGTAGCAGTGTCTATTGTTGTAGACACACAGACAGAGATGTGATGTATATTGACTATGACGTAGCAGTGTCTATTGTTGTAGACAGAGATGTGATGTATATTGACTATGACGTAGCAGTGTCTATTGTTGTGGACAGAGATGTGATGTATATTGACTATGACGTAGCAGGGTCTATTGTTGTAGACAGAGATGTGATGTATATTGACTATGACGTAGCAGTGTCTATTGTTGTGGACAGAGATGTGATGTATATTGACTATGACGTAGCAGTGTCTATTGTTGTAGACACACAGACAGAGATGTGATGTATAATGTTACATAGTTAACATGTTGAAATGTTTACGTCGTTTCAGTCAACTCTGCCTCCACAACTAATGCTACACATTTCTTTACAGTTTAACGCACATGCATACACACCCATGCATATATAAGTATTACTACTATAATATGAAGTATGTATATCTGTTAGAACACGAAAAGTGTGAAACAACAGAATGTTCACTTTTCATGTTCTAACATATATGCGTAACTTCTTCATAAATTTTCCGGGGATAGCCGTGGTGGTGGTGATCGTATGTCATTGGCTAATTTTCAACCAATCAGAGTAAGTGTTGATATATATATATATATATATATACTATTCCCCCTCTCTATATATATATCTTACGCTTTCGCTTTACACTCCTCCCCTTCAATAACACATTTCCCCCTCTCTATATATCTCTTATACTGTTACACTTATATTTCCACTTATTTATTACCCCCTCTCTCTATATCTCTTCCACTGTTACTTACGCCTGTTTCTCTCTATCTGTTCCGTCTCTATATATATCTCTCTTACTCTTTCGCTTTGCACTCCTCCCCTTCAATACCATCTCTCCCCCTCTCTATATATTTGTTACTCTATCGCTGCACGCTCCTCTCCTTCAATATATCAATTACACACTTACGCTTTACACTCCTTTATCCCCAGCGCCCCTATATATACACGCCCCCCCCCCGCATCTATATTTTAATGTTCCGTTGCACCGTGAATATATGTGTCTATATATATATACATATATATTGTATATACACATTCATGTATGTGTATACACACTCATGTATGTATATACACTGGTTTTATGTGTGTATTGTAAATTTGTACTGTTAAAACACGAAACTAACATTCGATTGACACTTTGATTACCTGTACAGGCAATAGTTATTAGAATGCTGTTGAAGTGTGTATATATTTTGGGGGGACATTCTGTATATACACACATTATATATAATACAATAAACAGATAAATACACACATATATATATGAGCTTATTTAATTATAAATATTGTGAATTTTTAACTCAGTTCAATTATATATATAAATGGCTTCTACAGGACTAGAACTGTTTCATTCGAAAGAAATCATCATAATATTGAGAGGGGGGACTAGATAAAATATTTCAAATCAAATGTGTATAAGTTATAAGTTAAAATGTATAAATATAGACGATAGTGGAGGTATATCTGTTTAGTGGAACAGTAGACGATAGAATTAAATACAGACGAGAATCTCCCTTTAATGAAACAGCAGACGATAGAATTAAGGCAATTTAAATTTTAAGCATTTGCATTTTTGCCTTTCATCGTTACGGGGTCGATAAAATAAAGTACCAGTAATACACTGTCACTATAAGTAGACGACTTTCAAATTGAATTGTTGGTTCCATTTCTTTAGTATTTTCAATTGTAGTTATCTACTTAAAAAGCGTTACACGGTTAGAGACATAATTGGTAAGTTATATCTTCCCTATTAAACCATTGCATTATTTCGCCTACAATAGAACAAAAATGAAATGTAACAGGAATATAACTTTATAAAAAAAAAAGTTGCATCCGCTTCTTTTATCATTGATAATTTTTTCGTTTTAATATTAATTGCTTTTTGTAATTGTTTATATTAAAAATCTTACTGTAATATTTACTTAAACGAAGGCAGACATCTAAACTTATAGATTAATCTTGAGCGAAGGACTAGATAAATCTCTCTCTCTCTCTCTCTCTATATATATATATATATATATATATATATATATATATATATATATATAAACGAAGAATGATAAAATTTCAAGCAAAGAGTTTAATTAGGTAATGACTTACAAATTTGTTTCAGTATATATTTAATATAATATTAATATATTTTGTAATATTATTAACTAATTATTATAATTAGCGCTTCAGGCTTTGTCTATATACTGAAACAAATTTGTAAGTCATTACCTAATTAAACTCTTTGCTTGAAATTTTATCACTCTTCGTTTTGAATTTCTCCTAAGTATTCAATACTCTGTTGAGAAATACATTTTACATAAACAGTCTTTGTACCATTTATACGGTATTAATTACTTATATTTATATATATATATATATAGCGTATGATTAGAACTGTGTTTATTATTAATATTTTAATGGATTTAATGAAAAATTTTAGGTGTTCATATATATATTCTAAAAATGCGCGAAATCGTGAATCCGCGATAGTTGAACCGCCAAGTAGCGAGGTATCACTGTATATATGTTTAAATATATAGTGTAGCTGTGATGTATCTCGCGAGTGAATCGAGACCTGTCACTGATTTTGGTGTCCCCACTGCCGATGTGAATGAGCAACGCTGCACTTGTGAATTGGGTCTTGATGTTGCAGGCAGTTCATATACTTACAATGATGCGGTCCCACAAGCTTGTTCACATTCCTGTGCTAATAATCTAGATGGGCGTATTAAATTGGATGTGAAAGCAGCTTACCGGATGCGGAATCGGGAGAAGTTGAGACAAAAACAGGCCGATTATAGAGCTGTGAATTTTGCTAAATTAACACAAAAACAGGCCAAGTATAGATGTTCAAAACGGTATGAGTTGGCAAACAAGCAGACCAAGTATAGATCTGCAAATTCAGTTATTATATCTCAAAAGCAAGCCGAGCGTAGAGCTTCTAAACGTACCGAGTTGGCTAAAGAGCAGACCAAGTACAGATCTGCAAATATCTTATTGCACAAACAATAATTCTGCACAAATGTTGCTCCATTATTAGATCTAATGTTGCAACGATACAGTTAAATGTTGTCTGTGTATTTTAAAAAAGATTTGCTTATAATCTTTTCAAATTTCATTACGCCAATGATTCAAGCTCAAATTGACATTATCTAAAAAATTGTACAAACAGCGGTGGATTAGCAGTAGTGAACAGATAAATCAGTCAATTTATTAAGATTGACTTGGCATCAATCAGCAAGACCTTCATTAGCTGCTCTCCAGCCATCTATTTAAAGCTGTATACATCTATGGTACGAATACACTTGGAGTTCGCGTCATCAGTCTGGAACCCCTATCTTGCTCAGAACATTGACCTCCTGGAAACTGTTCAGAGACATGCAACCAAGCGCATACCCTCCATCAGACACCTACCATACCCTGAATATTTTGCTTCCCTCTGGCAATGGACTTGGTAAACACCCACAAAGTTATTAACCATCCGACCAACAACAACCCCGAACACCTTTTTGATCTCCATGTGTCTAACACGTGGACATGCCTACAAAGTCAGAAAACAACACAGCTCCCATGACTTTAGGAAATATTTCTTCATGCTCAGAGTTGCTGAAGGATGGAACAAACTTCCTGCATCAGTTGTTAGCTGATGACACACTGCATCCTTTAAAACTATCATACATTCCGAAATACACCAAAACTACACCTGATGTCCCCCTTCCATACACATGCACATATGTGTATATCATGACTCAAGCACTGTTCTTTTTTCCTGACGTTTTTATATTACCCTATGTATTATATATGCACTTTTGATGAGTTGTAGTGCACCTCAGCATTGTACACAATATTTTAATTATTATTATCATTATTATTATTACACTCATTGATCCATTTTGCACTAACTCTGCATCAAGCACCCTCACCTAAATATTAACCAATCAAGGATCCAATACAGCTATCTGTTGGATGAGTATTGTATAGTGCCAAAAACGAAACCAATCAGTTTAGCAGAAAGTTTCCAGACAAGAAACACGCATATTTTGCTATTCTCAAACACGTTTACACATGGCATGAAATATAACTAATCCGAGATGGCTAGGTTTCATCTTCTAACTGGATATACGAAATCCATTATGTCTTGACAACAACATGAGGTAACATTATGTTATTCACAGACACACTTTGTACACTGTTCCATATCAGAATGTATTTCCTTCGTCACATTCACAAACAGTATTGAAAATATGTTCTTCGGCAAATAAAAATGTTTTGTTCATAATATTTCAACTAGCGATTGCTCTACTCCGCGCACGACCACCATAAATTAATGACCAGCTCAACACAAGTATTGGTAGAGCGTCAGACACCATGCTTTGCAGTATTGTTATGGTCCTTTGCATTCTAAGTTCAAATCCTGCCGAGGTTAACTTCGACTTTCATACTTACTAATTCGATAAAATAAAGTACCAGTAATGGACTGCCGTAATGGATTTGTGCCGAAAAATAGAAACACTATTAATGTGCAATAAGAGCAAAATATAACGACATTGCTCAATTATTTTATCTAATGTTGTAATAACACAAGGAAATGTTGTTTGTGTATTTTTTTTTATATTTGCTCATAGGCTTTTACAATTTCGCTCAGCCAACAACTATTAAAAAGTGAGTTGCTTAAGATAACAATTTAATCACAAATTGTTGCTATCTTTTAATACACTCCAACAAGTCATCAAATTATGTACAATAAAAACAAATCTTATTAATTTGCTCAGGGAATATAAAGAAAATGTATATACACTGATAATTGCAATTGTATGTAAATATTTTGTTTTTGTATTGTTTATTTTATGTTTTCTATTATGTATAATATATTGATTTAATATTGATTGTTTTTTGTAGTTGTTTATATTAAAAGTCTGAAAATATTTTTATACATCTTACACTAATATTTATAAGATAATTTATAATAACAATTACATAATCTAATTACATTACAACGATAATTTATTATTAATATATATCCTGTTTAACTAGAGTTATTACAAGCGTTGCCTTAAAAAAATATTAAACTAGACATGAAAAATGCGCAAGCTCAAAAGTGCCACAGAATGTTATAATAAACCTTCAAAAGTGTGGGACTAGAGTTGTTGCTAAAAAATATTGTAATCATTATATATCGTACATTCTGTGGCATCCTTTATAAAAATAGCTTAAACCAACGAAGCCTTTATTTTTACGCTATTTCACTTAGTTAATTCTTAGAGTGTAACATATAAAAATAAATACATCTATGTTTAATGTAATAACAGCTATAAATAATTACGTAATATTATTATCATATACTCATAGTAACAAAATAATTGTGTTGAAAATTAATATGATGCTTATATGAACGATCAAATCTATAATGATAATTTCTTAAATATACTAATAGTAAAATAATTTAGTTATCTATTGTTACATTTTCATAGAACTATAATATTAACAATCGTATTGCATTATCAAATTTTTATCACTACAAACTTTCATATTGGAATTACCTTAAGCCACTTATTATTACTTCGCTTTCGTACTTTTACAGCTGTAGATATTGCGCTGTATCTTATATCTAATATCAATATCTCATGGTAATTTTTGCATGCAGTGTAAAATAGGTTTATTAATAACTTTAATATGAAATGTATTATACAGGGCTGCGGAGTCGGCCAAAAATTGACTGGCTCCAACTCAGGATCCGATACTCCATTATTTCCTAAATTTCAGCTCCGCAGCTCTGTTATTATATTAATTAATTTATTTTATAGTTGTAAATCATATTTTTATATGTTACACTCTAAGAATTAACTAAGTGAAATAGCGTAAAAATAAAGGCTTCGTTGGTTTAAGCTATTTTTATAAAGGATGCCACAGAATGTACGATATATAATGATTACAATATTTTTTAGCAACAACTCTAGTCCCACACTTTTGAAGGTTTATTATAACATTCTGTGGCACTTTTGAGCTTGCGCATTTTTCATGTCTAGTATATATATGTATATATATATTCATATTTACACATGTATATATATATATATAATATGTTTATGCACACACAGACACACACACACACACACACATATATATATATATATATATATATATATATATATATATATATATATATATATATATATATATATATATATATATATATATAATATAATATAAGTGAATCACTCAATTGTTAGTCGAAGTTTCATGCACACAAGCCATATATGAAATCAGTTTGATAATATATAGCGCATGAAGCTGTTTTTGCATCACGAAACACTAAATTGGTCGTTTCTCATTAGCGAAGGTAGGTCACGTGGTCAAGTACATGGCCGGTATTCGATACACGTAGCTGCCCTCCTATGATTTAAGACTTACTTGTGAAGAATGATCATTAAGAAAAATTTACGCTGCGGCTCATATTACATTTTTTGGTCATTGATTTGAGTCAGTAGGCCTTCGACTTTTATACTTTTGGAAACTGCCCAGGAGGAAATTGCCCTGATGGCACCAATGAAATAATACTTCTAGTCTCCGCTTAAAGATATCAAGTACTTCTCAGATAGACAAGTTCTGCAGTTTCAGTTTCACCCATTTAAATGAAAAAAATTCATTTAAATGAAAAATATTCACTTAAGACAAAGGAATTATAAGTATAACCTTAGGATTTGAAGAAATAAGAAATTGAGCTGGGACATATTAAAAGTTCAATATTTGACCTTTTTACATTGTCATCAAGGGAAGTATGTTAGTTTACTATGGTGGTGGAAAAAATAGCTTCTTCAATACGATTGATTCAATCGTCTCTGGCTCATTCCATCAACAAGGCTGTGGTTATGCTGATGTACTGCCAAGGTGTGAATTAAACCTATTGTTTAATATCTGATGAGCGGGGGATTTCGTCATTGCTCTCCCTATTTGTGTCCCCTGCAGAGATCTAAGTTACTCACTACTTGTGTATAATAACAGCATGTGCAAATCATTTTAAAACAGCTGACGTTGATTGTATGTATATCTCCGTCATCGGTTGCTGTAGGACAATGGACAGACTGAGCAGCGGCTTGTTTGTAGGACATTGGACAGACGGAGAAGCAGCTTGTTTGTAGGACATTGGACAGACTGAGCAGCGGCTTGTTTGTAGGACATTGGACAGACGGAGAAGCAGCTTGTTTGTAGGACATTGGACAGACTGAGCAGCGGCTTGTTTGTAGGACATTGGACAGACGGAGAAGCAGCTTGTTTGTAGGACATTGGACAGACTGAGCAGCGGCTTGTTTGTAGGACATTGGACAGACGGAGAAGCAGCTTGTTTGTAAGACATTGGACAGACGGAGCAGCGGGTTGTTTGTAGGACATTGACAGACGGAGCAGCGGGTTGTTTGTAGGACATTGGACAGACGGAGCAGCGGGTTGTTTGTAGGACATTGACAGACGGAGCAGCGGGTTGTTTGTAGGACATTGGACAGACGGAGCAGCGGCTTGTTTGTAAGACATTGGACAGACGGAGCAGCGGCTTGTTTGTAGGACATTGGACAGACGGAGAAGCGGCTTGTTTGTAGGACATTGGACAGACGGAGCAGCGGCTTGTTTGTAAGACATTGGACAGACGGAGCAGCGGCTTGTTTGTAAGACATTGGACAGACGGAGAAGCGGCTTGTTTGTAGGACATTGACTGACGGAGCAGCGGGTTGTTTGTAGGACATTGGACAGACGGAGCAGCGGGTTGTTTGTAGGACATTGACAGACGGAGCAGCGGGTTGTTTGTAGGACATTGGACAGACGGAGAAGCGGCTTGTTTGTAGGACATTGGATAGACGGAGCAGCGGCTTGTTTGTAGGACATTGGACAGACGGAGCAGCGGGTTGTTTGTAGGACATTGGACAGACGGAGAAGCGGCTTGTTTGTAGGACATTGGACAGACGGAGAAGCGGGTTGTTTGTAGGACATTGGGCAGACGGAGAAGCGGCTTGTTTGTAGGACATTGGACAGACGGAGATCCAGGTTGTTTGTAGGACATTGGACAGACGGAGCAGCGGCTTGTTTGTAGGACATTGGATAGACGGAGATCCAGGTTGTTTGTAGGACATTGGACAGACGGAGCAGCGGCTTGTTTGTAGAACATTGGACAGACAGAGTCCCAGGTTGTCTGTAGGACATTGGACAGACAGAGCTCCAGGTTGTCTGTAGGACATTGGACAGACGGAGCTCCAGGTCGTCTGTAGGACATTGGACAGACGGAGCTCCAGGTCGTCTGTAGAACATTGGACAGACGGAGATCCAGATTGTCTGTAGGACATTGGACAGACGGAGCTCCAGGTTGTCTGTAGAACATTGGACAGACGGAGCTCCAGGTCGTCTGTAGGACATTGGACAGACGGAGCTCCAGGTCGTCTGTAGAACATTGGACAGACGGAGATCCAGATTGTCTGTAGGACATTGGACAGACGGAGCTCCAGGTTGTCTGTAGGACATTGGACAGACGGAGCTCCAGGTTGTCTGTAGAACATTGGACAGACGGAGCTCCAGGTCGTCTGTAGGACATTGGACAGACGGAGCTCCAGGTCGTCTGTAGGACATTGGACAGACGGAGATCCAGGTTGTCTGTAGGACATTGGACAGACGGAGCTCCAGGTCGTCTGTAGGACATTGGACAGACGGAGCTCCAGGTCGTCTGTAGGACATTGGACAGACGGAGATCCAGGTTGTCTGTAGAACATTGGACAGACGGAGCTCCAGGTCGTCTGTAGGACATTGGACAGACGGAGCAGCGGCTTGTTTATATAGAACAGTATAGAACAGTATAGCAAGAAGCATAATAGAATAGAGGCCCAGCAACTGGGAGAAGAATCTGCAAATGGCTTGCGTAAGCTCATGCAGCGCTCGCGTAATGGAGATATAGCATGCTTTACAACAGACAAGTCTGGCAGAATGTCGGTTGACAGCCTGCCAAACTACATCCAGGCAATGCAACCCCACATCACTAACACAAGAGAGGTAACACCACAGGAGCATGAGGATAGAGAAAAACCCTCAATGCCCATATGGTGATGTGGACAAATATAATGCAGCCCAACAAAAGGACTGCCAACAACTTCCAGGCCTGGAACAATGACGTGCCGGCGTTGTATGGGCTTCGTAAAGACCATAAAACGGGCTGGGACCCTGTCGCGGGACCACCAACACGGCCAGTCTGTGGGGCTAACATTGCTAGTAACTACAGACTGTCCTACTTCCTCTCCCTGATCATACGCCCCATCATTGAGATGTCCCCAGATGTGTGTGACAGCACGGAGGACCTCCTCAGCAGAATCGGCGCGGGTAACCGATCTGGGGACCTAACAAACTGCATAATAGGCAGTATGGATGTTGTGTCCCTGTATCCATCTATTGACGTGGATTTTGCTGTGGAGAAATGCGTCGAAATGATCAGCGAGAGCAAGGTTGAGTTCCGTGGGATTGATACCAGTGAGCTGGGACTGCTACTTAAGCTTACCCATAGTAATAGTTACCTAGACACTTATGACCTTAGCAACCTGTGCCCTACAAGACCAGCAAGAGGCAGACCACCTACCATTACCTCAATGGCCAAGAAAACCCACACAGATAGATGGAACGGGTGGACCAGAGCCATACGGACACCCGAAAACCACGATGAACTGAAGAAAATGATTGCACATGCGGTAGGGGCCAGCATAAAACTAACCCTTAAGGAACATATGTTCAAATTTAATGGTAAAACATATGCCCAAGAGGAAGGAGCAGCCATTGGTGTTAGCATTGCAGGCGACATAGCTAACTTATTCATGGTATGGTGGGACAGTAGACTTAAACAAAAACTTAATGAACAATTAGAAGACAGCTTAACCCTGATAATGTACTCCCGCTACGTAGATGATATAAACATCGTAGTTAAGACACCCCCACTAAAGAACAGTCAGGAACTAGAGAAAAACACAATGGAAAGCATCCAGCAAATAGCAAACTCCATCCACCAGAGCATTAGAGTTACTATAGACTACCCAAGTAGACACCCCAACCATCGATTACCTGTACTAGACACAGAGCTCTGGTTAGATACTATTAACAACCAAAAACAAATCCTCCATTCCCATTATGCCAAACCCATGACTTCCAAACATCTGATCCACCGAAACTCGGCCATTTCGGACCATACCAAAATCAACATACTGATTGCGGATTTGGTACGGGTGATGAGAAATGTGTCCCGCATGTGCAACCCCGAAGAACTAGAGAGACACATACAACACTTCATCCACCGTATGCAGTTCTCTGGCTACAATCAGAGAGATAGAATCAGAGTGTATAAAGGAGCCAGAACCAAATGGGAAAAAATGGTAAATAATGACATAAATGGGACCTGCCCCTTGTATAGGAGCAAATTTTGGAATAGAATAGAAAGAACTAAGAACAAGGCCAATAGAATAAACTCATGGTATGATAGCAATAAATACCAGAGTGTAATGTTCATCAATACAACCCCTAGAGGCGAACTAGCCTACAAATTTAGAAGGGCCCTAAAGAAACATAATCTCAATATTAAGATAGTAGAAAGACCTGGTACCTCCGTAAAAACACTTATTAGCAAGACATACCCGTTCCAAAGACCCTCATGTATAGATAAGAAATGTATAACCTGTAAAATAAGCCCCCATATTAACTGTAAAACTAGAAATGTAGTATATAGCATAAGATGTACTGAAGGACAATGTAGAAACAAAAATGTAGTGTACATAGGTGAGACAGCTCGTAGTATAGGGGAACGAATAAATGAACACTGGCGAGACCTCCAAGATAGTAAAGAATCATCTGTGCTCTACCAACATGCTAAGATAGAACACAGGGGTAAATTAGAGAGCATAGAAATAAAAATAGAATCCACACACAAGAAAGACGC
>OZ024743.1:374608731-374616231 GCA_964016885.1 Eledone cirrhosa | reverse complement strand
ATTTCTATATTTAAATATGTACACATGATATATTCATATATATACATACAGTCCTTAGTTTTGTATTTATTTGTGGATTGTAATGGTGTAGATAGATTCGGGAGATGATTTTAACAAAGATTGAAACTAGACTTGAAGCTGTTCATCCTTTTCAACCTAAATTGAAATACGTGAATATGACATGTTTACATGGTTAGCTATATATCTTGAGGGTTTATATACACTTGTATCGTATCTTTGGTTCAAAACCTGTGAGTTTATATATATATATATATATATATATATATATCAGGAAGCGATATATTTACAAACTGTGAGGCTTTATGCCCTATAGAATGGAAATAGCTGTCTTAAGAGCTGATTCTTTACATTGGAAATTCTCTGAATTTCCAATCTTTTGATAAGCGAAACCGTCGGTAACAGCATTAGAACAGGTGAATATTTAAATCGTATTTTAATTTATTTAAAAGATTGTTTAATGTTTACTTGTTCCGCTCATTTTTATATATATATATATATATATATATATATATATATATATATATATATATATATATATATATATATGTGTGTGTGTGTGTGGGGTGGGGTGGGGTGTGTGTGTGTGTGGAATACAACCTAAACGAAACGGACCTCGTAACAGCATGGTGTGCTTGGAACGGCGCGCCGCCTGTAACTGTTGTTACATACTTAACTAATATATATATATATATATACATTATGAAGAGAGAAGAAACATTTAGATATAATTAGTAATAAAATGTATCATACCTAAACTGCTCCTAGATTCCTCGACTACGTAGTTTCGTGGCATAAACAAAAACAATACATCATAAAGATATAGAGTCCTTGCGAGGTCTGTCGACTTATCAAGAGGATACCTCATTTTACTAGCCTCAAGAACGCGTCTACACGACGTGAGAAAGAATCCCAAAAGGCGGAGGGGGAGATAGTCACGCGATATAACGGTCGAGAAACAGAGCTAAGCCTCTTATAACCCCGAAGAAAATACCACGGAGGCGGAGGGGGTATTTATATCGAAGCCGTAGAAGAGGTGGTGAAGGAGGCGAGAAGTATGAGTAATGGCAGCTTTCCAGCAGTCACCACACTTCAAAGATCACTCGACCAGAGGGAGTTATTAACAATATATTTAGAAACACACAGATATATGCGGACACACACATATACATGAATGTATCCACACCTAACCGTGAGTTAAGGGTGCCAACCTCACCGATGTTGCTCAATGAATGACTGGGACAGACCAATCCGGTTGAACCAGACTGAACCAGTATCAGAGTTAAAAATACATTATGAAGAGAGAAGAAACATTTAGATATAATTAGTAATAAAATGTATCATACCTAAACTGCTCCTAGATTCCTCGACTACGTAGTTTCGTGGCATAAACAAAAACAATACATCATAAAGATATAGAGTCCTTGCGAGGTCTGCCGACTTATCAAGAGGATACCTCATTTTACTAGCCTCAATGTATATTTAATCCAGGGCCTATTCACTCCTACTGGAGGAACTCCTCCCTGATTGACCTCCACCCACCGTTTTCTATTTTGGTTTTGGTCATGTCAGGGGTGTAGCCGTACACACCACGCTTGCCCAATTGCGGGTTGGTGAGGCTATTTAACCCATAGCTGGATAGACTCATTTCTACAGCTCAGTATATACATATACATTATATCTCTCTCCCTCTCTCTCTCTCTCTCTATATATATATATATATATATATATATATAGTGAAAAGATAACAAGGACGATTGATTACTCCTTCATTACATTTATTGGTTGTTGACGCGCGTTTCGCTACTGATCAGCTCAAGGTTCGATCTGTATCGATCTTACCCGTCACCAACCAATAAATTCAATGAAGGAATAACCAATCGTCCTTGTTATCTTTTCATGATAATACACTCTGTGTGAACCTAAACATCGAGTGCTCACCCGGGTGAACCTACAGTAATTCCAAGTTACACTCCCTGTATATATATATATATATATATATATAGGAACCAGTAAGACCCCGACAGCTGAGCTCAAGCCGTTTCGACGGCTAATTCTGGAATTAGCCGTCGAAACGGCTTGAGCTCAGCTGTTGGGGTCTTACTGGTTCCTATTACCCACTCTACTACCTCAAGTATTGAGTACTTTGGTGCGTTATGGTCCACCTGGTTCCTTACCACTTTTCCTTCGTTATATATATATATATATATATATATATATATGCATATATCCATTAATATATTTGTGTGTATATGTATATATATGCACATATACATATACAGTATGCTGGTCGTTAGTACATGATGAATCCGTTCTTCTAATTGAGTCAGAGCTTTTGACTTTGAGCAATAAATTTCTTCCTTCACCCATATATATATAATACAAAAGATATTGAGGAAAATTAATTTTTTTTTAGATGGTGCAGAAAAACCTGTTGGACCTCTTTCGTTAAAACAATAGCGCAAAAGTAAAGATCGATACGAGGTCAGGATTGAATAAGTGTAACGTCAATGGAAAGAAATAATATTATGCGCTTGCAGAAAATTCGCATGTATAGGAAAACATGCTTCTAAGGGAAAAATACTATGCGTTATTAAAATTGTTGAATAAAATATGCATGTGATTGAATTGTAAACAAAATACAGGGTGTCCCAAGAAAATGTATACACACTTCAACAGCATTCTAATTAAAGTATGTATACTTTGTTAGGGGACACCCTGTATATTGAAATATTGAATATGCCTATTCGTGTATTAGCGTTAATTATAGAATATATAATAATTCTTAACGAGTGAAAAGTGTATTAATGATGTACAGGGAAATTTCCATGTATGTGAGGAAGACGAGTTGAGCTTAGCTAGAAAACCAGTTGAACAATGTCAAAGATACTAACCCCAAGACATTAATATCGAAACTAGAAAATATTTAGAAAAAATATTACAATAATTTACATTATCCATCGACTAACTGGAGATGGAAATTAAATTTAAAAATCGTATTATAATATAAATTAGTCAGTGAGATGTCGTTAAGTTAGAAGACTTTTGAAAATATTAAACAGAGAATATAATACCAATGGTAAAATCCAAGAAAAACTCACACACAAATCAAAGTGAGGAAACTAGAATATTCTGGAAAACTTAATAAGAGAAAACGTAGTTTAGTGACATTGCTAAATGTCACTAAAGAGCAACATAAATGGCAAAAATGAAAGAGGAAAACCAAGAACAGACATAAAATATAGTGATTATATATAAAAAAGCGAAAGATGATGATTTGGCCTTTAAAACCTTAAATAGAATAGTGGATAGAATGCTTTGCCGTGTTCTCTTCGCTCTTATGTGTTCTCTGAGTTCAAATACTGTCGATGTTAACTTTGTCATTCATCAGTTCGAGGTGGATAGAAAAAATTACAAATTTATTATTGGGGTTGATTCTTCTTCTATATCTCTTTCTCACTTTATCCCTATATCGCTCTATTTTTCGCCATTTCTCTCTCTTTCTCTCTGCCATTCTCTCTCTCCTTCTATGGAAGAGATGTTCAGACCTACGACTGCCTCAGAATAACCTTCTAGGTGAAATTAACGTTCAAATGGCAGAGCATTTCATAGATGTGAGATTCAGAGTGTAACAAGATCTGGCATCTTTGAATTGCAGGTACACCACATTCTTGCTAACTGAGCGAACTGGAGCAACGTGAATTAAAGCGTCTTCCATAAGGCCACAACACACCGCCGAGAATCGAGCTCACGACCTTAAGATCATGAGCCGAACACCCTAACCACTAGGCCACGAACCTTCAACTTATTTAATATAGTTTATTACTAAGAAACTAAAATGTATTCCATATCTATTGTGCCTCTGGCCATGTTATTTAATATATACTTGTGTATACAGGCAGCAGAATATATAGATTTTTGTAACAGTCATACTTTATATGTTGTCAATATTCAGTTGTTAATAATGTGGTTATACAATGTGTCAGTGCTTCTGTCCTCTTTCATCTTTCGCTCGTACTAGGTCATTGCTTCCTCACAGCATTTTCATAAATTGTGTTTAACTTCATTATTATATTTTTATTATTATTATTTTGTTGTTATTGTTATTGTGATTTTTCATATAAAACCGTTTTCTCAGAAACTACTTGAGGTATGTTGGTCAATAATTCTACTCTCCTGAAATAATTTATGGCAGTTTTTCACTACCTCAGTGCTACTTCAAGTCTTATACTGGTGATTTTGTCCGTGCTATTGAATAATGCTTCCAACATAGGGAAAAAATTAAGAACATTAAACACTTACTACCACCAGACTGCTTGAGACATACAGATTATAGAGAATATTATAGAGAATATTATATTACAATGTAACAACTAACTTCCCCCATACCCAATCAACTAGTCCAGGTTTAATACATTGTCTCATCAAGTGTTTTATATGTAAGAAAACATATAATAATATAATGTAACTATTTAATATATATTGTACACACACACACACACACACACACACACACACACACACACACACACATCTATATATATAAAGTTCTGGTTCCTGTCTGTTTGTTTGTTCACAAACTCCTCCTATGGTTTTGGAGATAAACCCACATAACCGTATATATTCTGAAACTACATTGCCCAGGGTACTTG
The DNA here is from genome assembly GCA_964016885.1 of Eledone cirrhosa. Classification (NCBI taxonomy): domain Eukaryota; kingdom Metazoa; phylum Mollusca; class Cephalopoda; order Octopoda; family Eledonidae; genus Eledone; species Eledone cirrhosa. Next base: position 374,611,561 of record OZ024743.1, on the reverse strand, counting down.
GATGAGTATATTTCATTTTAATCAAAGGGTTTCCGGGGGGCACAAACCCCCGCTGAAAATCTTTTCCCTTTGATTTATATGAAATTTAAAGCATAGGTAATTGACAAGATATGATGCCTTTTCACAAAATTTTAGCAAATTTCAATGATATTAAGACACCCTAATAGGGGTTAAACCCCCTATAGTGAAAATTTCTCAATACATAGCAGAGTATAAATATTTAATATAGAAATGGCCTCTACAGGACTAGAACTGCTTCATTCGGAAGAAATCATCAGTGCTTTCCTGATGATTTCCTCCGAATGAAACAGTTCTAGTCCTGTAGAAGCCATTTCTCTCTCTCTCTCTATATATATATATATATATCGGCCTGCCAGCCCAGCCAGTGGGATGGCGTCATCGTATGGCTAAAACAGCACGTGCTGTGACCAGCGGCGCCCAATGGCGCCCGACAGACTGGTCGGTCAAGGTGATCAAGGTGATATATATATATATATATATATATATATATATATATATATATATATATATATATATATATATAATATATATATATATATAATATAAAAGGAAAAATCAGTGATGCATCTGAACTAAATTTATTGTGTGTTACAATTGAATTGTTCCGCCGGCAGACACGATCAATGTGTGGATCTGTCTGATTCTGGATCTGCAGGTTCGTCGGACACTTGTAATAACTTCGGATCAAATTTTATATATTGATATATATATATATATATATATATATATATATATATATATATATAGAGAGAGAGAGAGAGAGAGAGAGATAGAAAGATAGATAGAAAGATAGGTATATAATATATAGCTGTCGAAACGGCCGGAGCTCAGCCGTCGGATTCCTGACTCTTTTCATATATATATATATATATATATATATATATATTTGTGTGTGTGTGTGTGTGTGTAATAGATAGATTCGCACAATGGATAGGGAGGTGACCACGGTTAAACAAGGTACTCAAAACGTTGGTGGAGTATAAGCATCTTTATTTTATGACTTTTACAGTACTAGAACTGTTTCATTCGTATGAAATCATCAGGAATACCCATATGTATGCATGTATGTATGTACGTACGTATGTATGCACATATAGTATGTATGTATATATGTATGCAGGCATTCGTGTATGCAAGTATGTATGGCTGGATGGACGAATGAATTGACTCACCGAGTATCATAACGGCACCCTTACGATTTTAACTGGACCCATAAAAAATACAATTTAAAATAACTAGCTTAGTAAGGCAAAACTAGGGGATATTTCAGGTAGTTTGACATCAAATGGGTTAACATTTAATCAAAACTAGGGGAAGTTTCAGGTAGTTTGATTTCAAAAGGGTTAACAGGTAGTCAAAACTAGGGGAAATTTCAGGTAGTTTGACATCAAAGGGGTTAACAGGTAGTCAAAACTAGGGGATATTTCAGGTAGTTTGACATCAAAGGGGTTAACAGGTAGTCAAAACTAGGGGATATTTCAGGTAGTTTGACATCAAAGGGGTTAACAGGTAGTCAAAACTAGGGGATATTTCAGGTAGTTTGACATCAAAAGGGTTAACAGGTAGTCAAAACTAGGGGAAATTTCAGGTAGTTTGACATCAAAGGGGTTAACAGGTAGTCAAAACTAGGGGATATTTCAGGTAGTTTGACATCAAAGGGGTAACAGGTAGTCAAAACTAGGGGATATTTCAGGTAGTTTGACATCAAAAGGGTTAACAGATAGTCAAACTAGGGAAAGTTTCTGGTAATTTGACATCAAAAGGGTTAACAGGTAGTCAAAACTAGGCGAAGTTTCGGATAGTTTGACATCAAAAGGGTTAACAGGTAGTCAAAACTAGGCGAAGTTTCGGATAGTTTGACATCAAAAGGGTTAACAGGTAGTCAAAACTAGGCGAAGTTTCGGATAGTTTGACATCAAAAGGGTTAACAGGTAGTAGAATTGTAACTTGATACAGTTCAGACTCGGACAATCTGGTTTTTGACTTGATGTTGGCATTGTCAGTGATTCAACACAGTGATTGGCAAGGTGCCATTCGGCCGCTCTATGTGTGTGTAGATATGTGTGTGTTTGTGTGTGTATATATATATATATATATGTGTATGTGTGTGTGTATGCATTATGTTTGTTTGTGTGAGTGTGTAAATATATGTGTGCATGTGTGTGTATGTGTGTGAATGTGTGTATGTGTGTGTGAGTGTAGCAAACGTAAATGATAACCTTCTGAAGCCATTTGGGTTTAGTGAGTTATCAGATACCTGGCAAGAATGTAAGGATATGTAATAGTTGTTGTTGTTGCTGTTGTTAATGTTGTTGTTGCTGTTTTCGCTTTTGATGATGTTATTGTTGCTATTGTTGTTGTAGATTCTTGTTTTCGTTTTGTTGTTGCTGGTTTTGATGTTTGTCTTTTGGCGGATATTTCATGATGGTACCGCTGCTAATAGTGTAAGGTTGGAGTCTTTAAAGTGATCGATATTGACCTCCAAGGATCGATGAAACTACTCATGGGGTGATTGAATTTTGGGGCCAAACCTGATATTTATACAATAAATAAAATGCACACTAAAACAATAAAATAAAACTTGTTTATATAACTTTCTGATTTATATATAATTAGTTTTTATTAGGGCATGTTGTTAGAATGTCTCAGGAATGAATCACCGGACAGATTTGACGGGCAAAGCCAATCGGCAGGAGACCCAGGGTAGACCCTAAACAAGATGCTTGGATAACATCCATGAGCTTGGCTGGTCTCGCTTGGGAATTCAGCCGGATCAGTTGGAGACAGTTGCTTCAGACAGGACTCACTG
>OZ024743.1:374593731-374606231 GCA_964016885.1 Eledone cirrhosa | reverse complement strand
AACCATAGGGGTCATTATTTTCTGATGAGAAGACAGTAATCTCTGAAACGCATCGTAATAATCTATTATGTGCACAGACGAAATAGAGTAAAATGTGTTAACACTTCTTTTGTTTTCACAGTGAAGCTTCAAATTGAAGAATTGTAGTTATTGCTACATTGAATCATGTGAAATATTCTAACAATAACTGTTAATAATAACATTCTAACATTGGCACACGAACAATAGTGTAGGAAAAGGGGAATCGATTACATCGTAAAACTTTGACTGGTACTTTATTTATCGACCAGATGGATGAAAGTCCTTTTCAGTTTTCGGGGTTTGAATTGAGAAGGTAAAGAGCTAGAATAAATACTGCTTAGCATTTGACCGACGCTCTCACGACACTGCAAATCCACCTCCCTTTCTAACACTTAATAATAACCACAGAGTTTCGATTTTATAAGAAACGAGGAATGTACTTCTCAAGGGCATTAGATTCGTCTGAAGAATAATATCAATACAGATGGCAGTCTCTCATAACTTAACTTTATTCCATGCTTCCCTTCACATTATTCATCGATTATTATGAAGAAAGTTGCACCTGTAACAATCTCTACATCTACTTATCTTGCCTGAGGAGTTTTAGTTTATTACAACGGAAGTTACTTAGTGTTACTTGGAAAAGCATGAACGCACTATAAGACAGCTGCAGTGAATAGGTACGACATTTTAAGACAGATGCCTTTAAACAATAAACAATAGGCATAACTAATTAAGCACAGGTATTACTGCATGGCTGAAGAGTTCGCTTCTGAACCATGCTGTTTCTGATTCTGTCTTACTGCGTGTACCGACACCTTGGACCAGTGAATTACTGGTACTTTATTTTATCGACCCCGTAAGGATGAAAGGCAAAGCTAACCTCGGCGGGATTTAAACACAGAGCGTAAAGAAGCGTAACTATATGCTGAAAATCATGTTGTCCGACACTCCACTGATACAATAATAATGATGATGATGATGATGATGATGAGGATGATGATGATGATGATGATGATGATGGAGATGATGCTGATGATGATGCTGATGATGATGGTGATGAAGATGATGGTGATGAAGATGATGATGATGATAAAACTTACTCAGACATGCACTTTGGAGTTGGAGAGGAACTTTCCAAGTTCACCTTAGGCGGCAAATTTCCAAAGTCATTAGAAGGTCGGATGAAATACTTTGCCGTGTGTTCCGGCTCACTGCTCTTGCTCAGGTCAAATACTAACGAAGTCAACATTGCCTTTCATCCTTTCCAGGTCAATAAAAAGGTATCAGTTCAGTACTGCGGTCCAGTCTTTCTCTCTCTCTCTCTCTCTCTCTCTCTCTCTCTCTCTGAAAGAATTTGGCTGTGTTCAGACTTCGAGGTGTAATCATCGGCTCCATATATACATGCATACACACACACATACATACATACATGCATACATACATACGTACATACATACATGCATAAACACACACATACATACATACATGCATACATACATACGTACATACATACATGCATAAACACACACATACATACATACATGCATACATACATACGTACATACATACATGCATACACACACACATACATACATACATGCATACATACATACATACATATGTACATACATACATGCATACACACACACATACATACATACATGCATACATACATACGTACATACATACAGGCACACACACGCACATACATACATGCAATCATACATACATACGTACATACATACATGCACACACACATACATACATACATGCGATCATACATACATACGTACATACATACATACATGCACACACACACACATACATACATACATGCGATCATACATACATACGTACATACATACAGGCATACACACACACATACATACATACAATCATACATACATACGTACATACATACAGGCATACACACACACATACATACATACAATCATACATACATACGTACATACATACAGGCACACACACACACATACATACATACATACATGCAATCATACATACATACGTACATACATACATGCACACACACACACATACATACATGCGATCATGCATACATGCGTACATACATACATGCATACACACACACATACATACATACATGCAATCATACATTCATACGTACATACATACATGCACACACATACACATACATACATGCAATCATACATACATGCGTACATACACACATACATACATACATGCAATCATACATACATACATACATACATACATACATACATACATACATACATACATACATACACACATACATACATATATGGTGGCTGCCAACTCGTTTTCGAGTACGGCCACTACTTTACATCCATGTAGGAGAACTCCTACCGATGCGCTGAACGAGTGTGACTTTTTAGTCCAGCCAGCGACTTGAAAACTCTGGTACAGACACTACAGTTGTGACAATTATTGACACATAGTGCTGGGCCCATGGTACCATGTGAGGACAAGTGCAGAGAGATCTCCAGATATAAAGCAATGCCTGTGCCATGAAGCTTTTATAGTGAGCAAAGGCACTGCACAAAGCCAGTCCCACTCTCTTAACCAAGATGATATTTACCAAAAAGAAGAACACGTCAACATCATTGGATACCATCAGGGTTGCAGGCGTTATATCAGAGTTTTCCTTCTCCTAGAATTCTGCCTTGACAAAGGCTAAGGGGTCATCTCTACCTCTCTCTCTCTGAAAGAATTTGGCTGTGTTCAGACTTCGAGGTGTAATCATCGGCTCCATATATATGCATACATACATACATATATACATACATACATACATACAATCATGCATACATACATGATGGCTGCCCCCTCGTTATCGAGTATGGCCATTGCACGATATAACATTATTAATAATTATTAATTAATGCTATCGTGCCTATGCATGAAGATTTTTTAAAGTGAGGAAAGATTGTGCACTGAGCCAATCCCAGTCTCTGAGAGACAGTAGCTATAACCCGAAAAGAAGAAAAGATCAACATCATCGGTAACTACTGAGCCGCAGGTTTTATGTCGGAGTTATCCCAGTTTCCTGAGTTGCCTTCTCCTAGAAGAATGCCCTGAGAAAGTCTAGGGGTCCTTCACTCCCAGTGGTTTAACCGCGCGATCGTGTATCCAGCCCAATTATTATACATACATACAATCATACATACATACGTACATACATATATACGTACGTACATACATACGTACATACATACACACATACTCTCATACATACATATACATACATATATTCAAATATTATTTTATGTGCAATACATCTGATATATATGGAGATCCTGCATATGTCGCATAAGCCCTCAATAAAGTTATAAGCACCATATAATTTCATTTCAACTTGAAACCAAACAGCACAACGTACGAGTCGCACATAGGAAAAACACACAACGTACAAGTCACTGCAAACTGAAAACTAAAAATATGCGTACATAGGAAAAATTATATCCAAAGTGTTATTTTATGAAAGCAAACATGAAAGACTCAGTAGAAATATATAACGGTAGAAATAGAGATTGGCAAAGAGAACAATATCTGGAGATGTTTTATCAGTTTTTTTAGTACTCATGTTTGGCAAAACTACAAAGTATAAATATATGTGTCTTACCATTTGCAGTTTGAAAGAGAAAAAATGGTATGAAGAATTTTCTAAAGAACACATTTTATTCAAATATTTTCTCCTACATTAACATGAATACGTGTTCCTGTGTCTATATATATATATATATATATATATAAATATATATATATATATATATAGTTCTTGTCCAGTAAAGGTCATACACACACACATATATATATATATATATATATATATATATATAACGAAGGAAATGTGGTAAGGAACCAGGTGGACCATAACGCACCAAAGTACTCAATACTTGAGGTAGTAGAGTGGGTAATAGGAACCAGTAAGACCCCGACAGCTGAGCTCAAGCCGTTTCATGAATTAGCCGTCGAAACGGCTTGAGCTCAGCTGTCGGGGTCTTACTGGTTCCTATATATATATATATATATATATATATATATATAGTGTATCGCTCTTTACACAATATATTCACTACCACATACACAGACACACATGTATGTGTATATGTATGTATGCATGTATATGTATATATGTTCCTGTGTGTGCATATGAACAAATTAATTACAGAGTTGAAGCTGATTGTAATTCATTAAGGTTTGGAGCTTCCGAAACACGTGTTACACGTGATTACCAATAACATATACTAAACTGAAACTTCGATCTCCTTTTATTAATATAATATACAAATAACAAACAGATGTCGGTGTTAATACACACTTTTAACAATGACTATCCAATTCACGTAAAAGCATGGTGTACTCAAACATTTGCCATCCATAATAATATATTATTACTCACCAATCGGATATATATATATATATATATATATATATATATATATATATGTAGGAGGTGAGTTTTATTGTAGTACAATAAAGCAATGCAGATATCGGATAAGAAGCACTCTACAGTTTGTAGGACTGGAGTATACATAATATAAGATCAAAAGATGGTTAAAGGAGTTCCATGTATTTTATTATGCGCATTTCAAAAACAAACATCATCATGTAATAATATTTGTGTTTTCATCAGATATTGATTTAAAACTGCACTATCCACAAGTGTTTTTTAGCCTTCATATCATGTTCTCCTGTTTTATCTGATGAAAACACAAATATTATTGCATGATGATGTTTGTTTTTGAAATGCGCATAATAAAATACATGGAACTCCTTTAACCATCTTTTGATCTCATATTATATATATATATATATTTATCTATATATATGTCATAATGGGTATGAATCGAGCTTGTAGCTGTTATATAGCAGGAGCAGGTACTAATCAAGTTGTTTGAGGCAATCACGAAGCACTCAATGGATCGATAAGCTAAACATTATGAGGTGGATACGAAAGCACAAACGATGTATGTATAGCAAAGATATGTATGTCATGTTATGAACATTTGTAGCTGTGATCATGTTACAGCTATCCCAATAGTTGAGCTGTATAAGAATGCTTTAGGATCTATGGATCTATCATCCGTGAGGTTTACTTACTCTGTACTAAGAGATGAATAAGCTATACCTTATATACTCTTTCCATATAAAACCTCTGCTGGCGAAGTTCATTTGTGGGTGTTTGTCTTAGCAGGGATTAATTGGCAATAAGGTAAAAATCAATATCATATTAACGACGGCGTGATTTGAACTCAGAACGTAATGATGCGTAACTGAATATCCGAAGGTTCTATCGATTCTGCCAATCCCCCACTATTGTAGAGATAAAGATATGAATAAATTTAACAATAATAACAGATAGAATATTCTTTTCTTGCTTTAATTTTTACTTTCACCCCAGGGTGTGAGTTTTGGGTCCTGAATATTTTTTCTGATCTCTTCTTCTATACTAAGTACTCTTAATATGTATAGTGGGATATTACAGTATTTTAAACAACAATATAAAGTTAATTGAATCGTCATTTCTTTTTTATCCCGTTCTTTATGTATTATCGTATTATGTAGACTCTCATATTTAATATTGTATTGTCAGTTAATATTGTATAACCATTTAATATTGAATAGATGTGACTTTCTTTTAAATTCAGTTGGCATTGTATATCTGTTTGACATTGTATATTGTACATCCAGTGACATTCTATAGATATTGTAATACAAAATGGTTAGTGTTAGGCAAAGTGTCTGTGGTAATATTACGATATTTCATGCTCTGGTTTCATGGAGGTTAACCTTTCTTTTATTCCTCACAGATCGATAAAATAAACCACCAGTGAAATACTGGAGCTAACTGAATATTTCTATAAAGTAAGATAAATGAACCTCCGTCGGTTTCTATGATGTGTGTTCTAGTTGTTAAGTCAACGAAGCAATGTCCTCATGAAATTAACAAGCAAATATCTGAGCTCTCCATAGGCACGTGTAACCTTTAACGTAAGTCTAAACAATATTCAGTGTGAGACAATGTGTAGCAAGGCTGACCTGTTGAATTACAGGTACAGTCAATCTGACGGGCTTCCAAACAGTTTCTGTCTACCCAATAAATTTCATACACAAGTTTGGATTTATCAAAGGCTCACGCTCAAGATGCCAAGTATTGAGATTGAACCCGGGTACTTATGATTGTAAACTTCTTAACCATTCAGCACCTTAGGTGTAAAAGAAATTATAACAGAGAAAGAACAGAATGAAAAGGAATGTAAAGCCGTTTCTTTAAAGTACGAATTATACAGGCAAGTCGGTGGTAGGATTTGCGATATTGTTCCGGCTGAGTTCAAATCCCACTGTGATCATTTATTCTTTTCGGGATCGATAAATCAAATATCATTTCAGTACAGGGGTCAGTTCTTCTTCGGTCTCTCTTTCTCAATTTCTCTCCCATTATTTTCCAAGGCCTTGTGCCTAAAGTAGAAACAATTATTTTCCAAGGGCGGTGGATTGGCAGTATCGGTAGAGGGTCTGACGCCATACTTTGCAGCAAAGAGTTACGGCCCTTTATGATCTGAGTTCAAATCCCAACTTTGCCTTTCATCCTTACGGGGTCGATAAAATAAGGCACCAGTAATACACTGGGATAATTGCTGGCAATTATTTTCCTTTTCTCTGGAAAAAAATCGGATGCCTCCATACCTGGAGAGGAGTAGGCTCCGTCTTATTAAAATTCCACAGACACAACGTATGTTGTGATGACGAACCTACGACTGCATCAGGAATTCAAGCCCCATGGATGGGTGGATACCTAACATCCACAATGTTCAGCATTCAAACGATTAACATATTTTTTCGAGTAAATTCGGATGCATGCTAGAAATGTATGTACGAGATTGGGCTGAAAAGTTCATAGGCTGCATATGAAGGAGTGATGCTAGAACTGTGAAATCTTGCATGCATAAATTTCATTTTTCTTATTAATAGCTGCATTGTTTCTTTCCAGAGAGTATGTTGAAAAATAAACCTCATTTGGTCATTCCATGAGAGAATCTTTGTCAGCCTGTGAAATTTCAGCCTACGAACATTTAAACCAGCCTTTGCATGTATGTATATATCTGTGTGTGTTTATGTGCATGTTGTGTGTGTGTGTGTGTGTGTGTGTGTGTGTGTGTGTGTGTGTGTGTGTGTGTGTGTGTGTGTGTGTGTGTGTGTGTGTGTGTGTGTGTGTGCTTGTGTGTATATTCTGGAGTATGTGTGTGTGTGTGTGTGCACAAGCGTGTTTTTCGTGTGTACCTATTAAAAATCCATGGCTATGAAACAATTTTAATAAAGATAGTCACGCTAACTGATAAAGTCTAGCGATGGTTAGCGTCGGAAGGATTAGGAACTGAAGCAAGATAAATAATAAGAAAGAAAGAAAAGAGAAAGGAAAAAAGAAAGAAAGAAAAAGTATCCGTTTCGTTTTTTTTTGTTTTTTTTTCGTTTAGTTTACTATGTTGGGGGAAATAATAACTCAGTTATTTGATATATGTATATATATTGTATATACTAGCAGAAAAACCACCCTCGGGTGGTTTTCTGCTGGCATGTGTAGTGTGTATATTGATATTATACGCACGTATATATAGATGTAGATATGATACATGTGTAGTGTGTATATTGATATTATACGCCAGTATATATACATGTAGATATAATACATGTGTAGTGTGTATATTGATATTATACGCACGTATATATAGATGTAGATATGATACATGTGTAGTGTGTATATTGATATTATACGCTAGTATATATACATGTAAATATAATACATGTGTAGTGTGTATATTGATATTATACGCCAGTATATATACATGTAGATATGATACATCAAATAAAACCGTAATTGACAATATCCACAGAAATTTAACGAAGACTGTGTTACACTGTCTTATGTAATCAGTCACGTAATCCATGATACATTAAAAAAAGACGATAATATATATAAACTGCATTAGGAGAAAATTAGTGACAGAAAATTAGTATGTTTATTTAAGTGATCGCCACCGGAAGTGTTGACATCAGACACTCTGGTAGTTGAAGTGGTGGTGGTGGTGGCAACGATATACCGGAAGTTCAACTTTGAAAAGAAGTCAATTTTAAATTATTTATTTTTACGAAATTATTTTTGTTTATGAAATTTAGTAGATAAATTATATAATATTCATTCATTATTTATTCAAAGTAATCCAACTTATTTACTAACGGGATAAAAAAAAAACCGTACGCAGTCCCGCAGACCTTCCTTTATTATAGTTTAGATATATATATATATTGTATATATGTATATATATTGTATATATTTACATATGTATATATATTATATATATATATATATACATATATATATACATATGTATATATATATATATATATATATATATATATATATATATATATATATATATATATATATATATATATATTTATATATATAGTGAAAGAATGAAGAGTAACATGGTTGGCTGTACAACAAGGGGCTTTATTTCAGGTATTGACAAATGTTTCATTGATCAGGTGAGTCTAGAGGTCTTGTTGAGTCAAACAAAGCCGTACGTTAAAACTATCCACGACGCAGAGTACTCACAACCTCTAACTGGATTATCTATAATGATAACTTGTTACCCCATATATATATATATATATATACATATATATATATATATAGGAACCAGTAAGACCCCGACGGCTGAGCTCAAGCCGTTTCGACGGCTAATTCTGGACTAGTCCAGAATTAGCCGTCGAAACGGCTTGAGCTCAGCCGTCGGGGTCTTACTGGTTCCTATTACCCACTCTACTACCCCAAGTATTGAGTACTTTGGTGCGTTACGGTCCACCTGGTTCCTTACCACATTTCCTTCGTTATATATATATATATATATTGGAATAAATGCTCTGAAATAGCGATATATATGTGAATATAGACATAGAATATTCGAAAATATTCTGTATGTTTATAATAAACATTTTGAAGACCTAATCGCTATAGAATAGAATACGTCACGTATTACAATTAGATTCTCGATAAAAGCAAGGGAAGTAATCTACGCGTTTCATTCTTGTTAGAAATCTTCAGGACTACATATCCAGTGCTTTTATCGAGAATGACACAGCTAGAGACTTATAGAATACTTAGCTGTGTACAGGAACTGGTTTGAAAGAGCGGTTGCCGGTCCGGCAGAAATTAGAAATTGGAATAAATGCTCTGAAATAGCGATATATGTGTGAATATAGACATAGAATATTCGACAATATTCTGTATGTTTATAATAAACATTTTGAAGACCTAATCGCTATAGAATAGAATACGTCACGTATTACAATTAGATTCTCGATAAAAGCAAGGGAAGTAATCTACGCGTTTCATTCTTGTTAGAAATCTTCAGGACTACATATCCAGTGCTTTTATCGAGAATGACACAGCTAGAGACTTATAGAATACTTAGCTGTGTACAGGAACTGGTTTGAAAGAGCGGTTGCCGGTCCGGCAGAAATTAGAAATTGGAATAAATGCTCTGAAATAGCGATATATATGTGAATATAGACATAGAATATTCGAAAATATTCTGTATGTTTATAATAAACATTTTGAAGACCTAATCGCTATAGAATAGAATACGTCACGTATTACAATTAGATTCTCGATAAAAGCAAGGGAAGTAATCTACGCGTTTCATTCTTGTTAGAAATCTTCAGGACTACATATCCAGTGCTTTTATCGAGAATGACACAGCTAGAGACTTATAGAATACTTAGCTGTGTACAGGAACTGGTTTGAAAGAGCGGTTGCCGGTCCGGCAGAAATTAGAAATTGGAATAAATGCTCTGAAATAGCGATATATATGTGAATATAGACATAGAATATTCGAAAATATTCTGTATGTTTATAATAAACATTTTGAAGACCTAATCGCTATAGAATAGAATACGTCACGTATTACAATTAGATTCTCGATAAAAGCAAGGGAAGTAATCTACGCGTTTCATTCTTGTTAGAAATCTTCAGGACTACATATCCAGTGCTTTTATCGAGAATGACACAGCTAGAGACTTATAGAATACTTAGCTGTGTACAGGAACTGGTTTGAAAGAGCGGTTGCCGGTCCGGCAGAAATTAGAAATTGGAATAAATGCTCTGAAATAGCGATATATATGTGAATATAGACATAGAATATTCGAAAATATTCTGTATGTTTATAATAAACATTTTGAAGACCTAATCGCTATAGAATAGAATACGTCACGTATTACAATTAGATTCTCGATAAAAGCAAGGGAAGTAATCTACGCGTTTCATTCTTGTTAGAAATCTTCAGGACTACATATCCAGTGCTTTTATCGAGAATGACACAGCTAGAGACTTATAGAATACTTAGCTGTGTACAGGAACTGGTTTGAAAGAGCGGTTGCCGGTCCGGCAGAAATTAGAAATTGGAATAAATGCTCTGAAATAGCGATATATATGTGAATATAGACATAGAATATTCGAAAATATTCTGTATGTTTATAATAAACATTTTGAAGACCTAATCGCTATAGAATAGAATACGTCACGTATTACAATTAGATTCTCGATAAAAGCAAGGGAAGTAATCTACGCGTTTCATTCTTGTTAGAAATCTTCAGGACTACATATCCAGTGCTTTTATCGAGAATGACACAGCTAGAGACTTATAGAATACTTAGCTGTGTACAGGAACTGCTTTTATCGAGAATCTAATTGTAATACGTGACGTATTCTATTCTATAGCGATTAGGTCTTCAAAATGTTTATTATAAACATACAGAATATTTTCGAATATTCTATGTCTATATTCATATATATATATATGTATATATTGTATATATGATAATAATATATATTTGTATATATTCATTTATTCTTTTACTTTTTCCACTGAAATTACTGCGGCCATGCCGTGACACAACCTTGAAGGGATTTAGTCGATCATATTAAAAGAAATGCATCATCATTTTAGACTTATTTTAGCGAACTTCGTTTGTTGAACTACAAGGTTACGGGACATAATCAAACAATAAAGGCGAAGACAAGCACGTAAATGAAGCAACCCTTTCCCCCCTCTCCCCCTCTCTCTCTTTATATATATATATATATATATATATATATATATATATATATATATATATATATATATAATACAATGTAAATGACAATCAAAGAGTGTTTAAAACATTTAATCACTTACGATCGTTTCATCCTAGCACAAGGCCGATTCATCGTAGTAGATTAAATGATTAAGTGATTAAATGTCTTAAACACACTTTGATTGTCATTTACATTGTATTTCGACACTCTAGTATACTTGTTATTTTACATCGAACTATTTTCATGCTTGTAACTGAGTAATATTTATTATTAGCCACATTATATATATATATATAGATAGATAGATAATAGGAACGAGTAGGACCCCGACGGCTGAACTCAAGCCGTTTCGACGGCTAATTCTGGACACAGAATTAGCCGTCGAAACGGCTTGAGCTCAGCCGTCGGGGTCCTATTCGTTCCTATTACCCACTCTACTACCCTAAGTATTGAGTACTTTGGTGCGTTATGGTCCACCTGGTTCCTTACCACATTTCCTTCGTTATATATATAGATATATATATAAAGCACGTATGTTTAGAAAAATGAAAATTGAATTAGATCTTGCGGTAACTTTGACAAAATAAATATAATCAAATAATAACGAGGTGTATAAACCAACTGAACGGTAAATGATGGGCCTTTACATTCCGTGTTCAAATCCAGAAAAGGTTAACTTTACTTTTCGTCCTTCCAGTCATCCTACTACTCATATCCAAGCTGCTTTAATCAACTTTACCCCCTCCCCCGCCACCAAATTTCTTGGCTTTGTGCATAAATTAGAAATTAATATTTTACCTATACAATTGATTTTATATCGGTCTGGGTGTTTGTTTGGTCAACCCGATGATATATTAAACAGAACGTTCCCAACGTGCAACTCAGTGTAACTGAACAAAAAGCCAGGTAGTTTCAAAACAGACTCTCTAACCCCATAGTCATGCTTTTGAATTGTTCACTATAATGTCACATCAAAATATCCCTCTAAAAAGTAATTTTAGAGAACAAACTTTTCAGTTACCATCTAGTGAAAAATTCTATGTGAATTTATGTGCCTAATTGGTCATCTGAGATAGTTGACACTCCTCACTTATTAGAGGCTCTTAATATCCTGGCAGCAAATCCCAACCAGAATTCTATAGCTTTACTCAATGCCAGCTACAATCTGTTACAAGAAGATTTAGAAAGGTTCTTAGCAGACACTTTTGCGAAGAAATACAATATGAACTAATAACAAACAAGAAAAAGAAAATCAGAAACACGGAGAAAGAATCGCAGATCTTTGGCGACATGACACAGCTGTGCTAACACT
>OZ024743.1:374586231-374588731 GCA_964016885.1 Eledone cirrhosa | reverse complement strand
CGCAGATAATATCAGTGAACAAAATTGAATGCTATAAAATTAGCTTAGAAAATCGGGTAAAATAGTGGACATACACAAACAGAATCTGTTGTTAAGCGACTGTTGTAAACGCAAATACAGTCGCACAAATACACACACACACACACATACGTACATACATACACACATACCTATACAAACACACAGACACACACACACACGCACACATATATATATATCTGTTCATGGACCATGGGCACTTAACTATTGCTGGGATCGTACGAGTGCCACCGTGACATACGGTGTTTCTTAAACATTTTATATATATATTTATATTCTTATACTTGGGGAGTGTCATATTGTTGTAAAAATAATAACAGAACACACGATTTCATATCAAAAACCTTGCAAAACAAATTCATATATATATATATATATATATATATATATATATATATATATATATATATATATATATATAGAGAGAGAGAGAGAGAGAGAGGGGTGAAGCTGGAAAGAGCACGGAAAATATATTTTAGAGTTTGTTTTTCTTTTTTTTTTTCGTTTCTTTGATTCGTCAAAGTGACATTATTGAAAACACGCTCACAAATATATAAATATATATATATATATATATATATATATATATATATATGACTGCCAAGACTGGAATTGAACCATTAGCACAGTTGAGGTATGTCAGACATCAATTTATTTTATCTGATGAGGACGTACTGATGAAACAGCACAGTACCTCTGAAATATATATAATAAAATATATTTGATCACATGAATGTCTATATTTATTAATATTTTGAAATAATATATATATATTTATGTGTGTACACAACTTCCACATGGCTAAAGTCTATTAAACTTCACTCATAAGACATTTTCCCAAGGTACCAGGCAGAGAGACTGAACTTAAAATCATGAGGGTCTGAAAGAAAAGCTTTAGCCACACAACCATGTTTGCGATTACGTACGAGACAATAATGTTTGATAGTCTTACCTTACTCTATATTGAACTGTGCCGTCACAATGAAGGTGCATCATACGGTTTGGTACTGTTACATTATGAAAATTGGCTTCCTTTTCGTTAGCAAAATATAAATCCGGTACCCAGATGCGATCCATAAACTTTGTATCCAGTTCCAGATTTTCATCTGTACCCGTCGAAAATTTTAATCGTGGGTCATTCCATTTTTGCGTGATGATAAAATTCATCGAGAAATCCTAAAAAGAAGAAAGGAGATTAATTATATAAATATTATCAGTTCGCATGATTTCACAGGTTTGTTAATACGCAGAATTGTGGTGGATTGGTAGAATCGTTAGAGCATCGCACAAATGCTTTGGAGTATTTTTCCGGCTCTTTATGTTCTGAGTGAAAATCACAACGAGGTCAACCTTGACATACATCCTTCGGGGGTCGATAATATAACGCAATAATCATGTACTTGATTTGATTGAAGCAACAATACTCTCCGTCAACAACAACAAAAAAGAGACCAACAACAAAAACTTAGCGTTCTACTTGAATTAGAAATCAACATTTACGCATTAGAAGGATTTGAAAATCCTGTTATGCATGTTTCTTGTACCTAAATTGTGGTTTCTTATATAGACACAAGGCCAGCAATTCCGGGGTAGGGGAAAGTCGATTAAATCGACCCAGTGCGTTACTGGTACTTTATTTTATCAATCCCCTAAGGATGAAAGGCAAAGTTAAACTCGGCAGGATTTGAACTCAGATCATAAAGGGCCGTCACTAATTCTGCAAAACATGTTGTCCGACCTTCTACCGATACTGCCAATCCACCGCCCTCTTCTTGTGCCTAAATTATACTAACAATTATTCGGTAAGTTAGGGCGATGGTTTAGCAGAATCGTTAGAGTGTCTGACAAAATGCTTTGCAGCATTTGTTTTGGGTCTTTACATTCTGGGTTCAAATACCACTGAGGTTAAGTTTACCTTGCATCCTTTCGGTGTCGATAAAAGAAAGAACCAGACACTCGATTTGACGTTGAGCCTAAATAAGAAATCATTATTTATTCAGAGAGTTTGGATAAACATCGAAATCTTGTTGGATGTTAGTTATCTGTGTTTTATTAATATAAAATAGGTGCAGTATGGAAATATGTGAGTCCCTAAAGCAGAAAATAATTGCAATAACAATAGTTCACTATAAATGATAGTTGAGAAAATTGGGTAAGTTATCCTTAGAAACAGAAAATGTGGACAGACTCGTCTACAGGTAAACATAACCCGTATCTCTTGTATTCCGTGTCACCTCTGTCAATATACCTATGACCATAGCCACTCTTTCTTTGCCTCATTTGAGGGTGATTTGGCTGCTATTTCTTGTAGGTAGAGACATCTTCTTTTTAATGCCAACATATGTGACAAGAAAAGAGAGCATCGATTCAACTTTCCCAATCTTCTGTTAGTCAACAGTATTCTGCAGCAATAAATATATAAAAATTAAGTAATAAATGTTAAATTTCACAAATCTGGCTG
>OZ024743.1:374573731-374578731 GCA_964016885.1 Eledone cirrhosa | reverse complement strand
TTTTTTTTATTTTGTATCACATTTGGAAATAGTTTAACAAATTCTTTCCATTTATTATTCATCATTCATTCATCCTTTCATTCTTCCATTCGCTTATTCATTCTTTCATTCCCTCATTAATGAATCCATTTGTTCATTTACTCATTCAATGATCCATTCGTATTTTTTTCATTCATTTATTGACCCGAGACAGATTCTAGGGATGAAAACATTATAATATGCATTTGCCGACAATAAATATAAAAGCCAGAAACACTCTACATCATAAGGATGAAATTGTGAATTTTAGGAATGTTGATTGTCAATTTAGTAATTGAGTAATTGTGATGTTCCAAACAATCTGCAATGGTCTCACGAGGAGAGAGTAAATAATAAAAATAATAAGCATAAAATGTAGACACGTTAACATAATGTTTTCTTTATTAACTACAAGGGTTTACATAAAGTAGACATTAAGGACAGTACAGGACAATACAGGACGGTACAAATGGGCATTTCTGCGTGTAAAAAAAAACAGAGGATGTAATAAAATAACAAAGAAAAATTCCCCAATAGGGAGGAGACTTCCGAGGGACATTTGTGGAGAAAGCCCATTAAAAGACCACAGTGACCCTGACCACCAGGGCAAGTGCCCTCTCCCAGTTTTCCACCTTTAATTTACAGACACATACTCAGAGAAGGCCCATTCATTCGGGCCATACTTGCTTCTCTCACCCATCTTTCAACAAAATGCTGGGAAGAGAGCACTTCCCTCTCTACCCTGATTTTCCTTTTCAAATGAAATTTGAAAGAGTTAATCAGGGCATCACCGAAGAGATAAGTGCTCGTCTTCAGCCCTTTCAAACGGGTCTACCATACTATCTCTTTCGCCATGGCCACCAGACAGATAAAAACTGCCTGCCCTTCCCGGCTAAAGGAAGAGGGCGGGGCAATCCTCACGATGGACTCAGCTGATAGCCGGATCCGTCCTACACGTGACAGCAGGTGTTCGAGATAAACCCACAAGTCAGCAATGCTCGGACACTGGACGAGTGCGTGCAGGACGGTTTCGTCGCCCTGTGCGCATCTCGGACATGCCCGGCTGACGGCACCTCCATGCCTGTAGAGTTTATCCCGAACTGGCAAAGCTCCCCGGTAGCACTGCCAGGCCAGGGATTTCTGGAAGTTGTCCATAGGCCCCGGCCCGAAAGTCCTTCTGAAGAGATTGGCTAGTTGATTTTCGTCGACGCCTAGAGTACGTCGTCGCTCTTCCCCTCCACTAATCCTCTATAGAACGCCAAAGTTGGAGTTTCCACCGATCACATTGCCCGATTGGTCAAGGGCTGTGAGCGCCTGAAGACATTCCAGTCTCCAAGCGCTCCCTCTCGGTCTTCGCTTGACCCAGGACTGCAGCTCCATCAAGGAGACGAGCTGGGGAAAGACGTGTCTAGCAAACGGCGACCACACCTGATCACCGTCGAGGAAGAGGTGGAGATGTCGTAGCCTGAGCGCGTGTCTGCGCATCATCAGCCACGGCATGCCCAGCCCTCCACGTAGCGGGTGTTGACAGCAGATGGACCGGCTGACCATCGGAGCGCATCCCTTCCACAAAAAGCGAAAGAGCAAACGCTCCAGCGAAGTCAGGCGGGGCTTAAGACAAGGTACGACGGTCAGGCGGTAGTAGATGACGGACGCGATGTACGCGTTAGCCACCTCCGCTCGACCTTTCAGGGATAGCTTCCTCTCGGCCCATTTCTGGGTGAGAGAAGCCACCCTGTTCGTCACCTCGTCCCAGTTTTTGTCTGTCTGGAGGTCTGTACCGAACCAGACCCCTAGCAATTTAACCGGTCCGTCCGTCCAGCGCCCGACGACGCTGTTGGACGGCATGGACCTGCCTCTCCAGGTGCTGAGCTGCAGGCCCACTGACTTTTCCTGGTAGATCATTGCTCCTGTCACCGCTTCGTATTCTCTTAGTGTAGTGCCGATCGCCTCGATGTGTTTGGCGTTCTACACCACTACGGTGACATCGTCCGCATATGCTAACACGGATCTTCCGCATCCTAGTTCGCGCGGGACCCCCCTCAACGTCTCCAGTTTGTGCAGTAATGGCTCGAGAGTCAATACGTACAATAGGGACGAGAGGGGACATCCTTGGCGGACCGAGCGCATGATGTTGAACGGTTCCGAAAGGTGACCGTTCACTCTCACTACAGAGCAGATGTCGCTGTGCATGGCAGCGATCCAGCTTCTGAAGACGGGCCCAAAGCCAGCCGCCCTCAGGACCGCCGCTAGGTAACGATGGTCGACCCTATCGAAGGCTTTCGACTGATCTAAATTGATTAAAGACCCACCCGTGCCAGGTTCCCTAGCTACCCTCTCTACGATGTATCGCATGAGGTGGAGGTTGTTGTGGATGGATCTGTCGGGAATGGCGCATGTCTGCGCCTCTCCTACCAGACCACCAACGACAAGCGCCAACCTCTTTGCTAGCACCTTGGCCAAAATCTTGAACTCTGTGTTTAGCAGAGTTATGGGCCTGAAATTATCTATGTTATCTCCCTTGTTCGGATCCTTTCTCAGCAGCGCCACCGCTCCTCGGCTCACAGAGCTGGGAATTCTCCCGTTCTGTTGCCAGTTGCAGTAGACGTCCGCCAAGAGGCCTCCGAACAAGTCTGGCATCTGTACGTAAAGTTCATAGGGCAGACCATCCAAACCAGGCGATTTACCCCTTGTGCAGCCAGTCATTGCCTCCCGTACTTCAGCGGCTGTTATCGGCTTTTCGCAACACTCCGCCTCAGTGGCCGAGAGCCGCGGCAGTCCGTCGAGGTAGACACTAAAGTCCATCCCTCGACCCGGCCCGCCGCTGCCCCCGAACAGTTGAGCGAAGTGCCGCTGAAAAGCTTCACAACATTTGCCCGGGATCGAGTAGCATGTGTTCGTCGTGGTTCACCAAAGACCGGATCGTGGCTTTGTTGCCACGACGCGCCTCCGCCACTCGGGCCCATTGAACGGCTTTCGTCCCCTCGTGTCTGAGAGCACGCACCCTAGCTCTGACAACGCAGCCTTCGTGCTTTGCATTGAAGAATTGGTCAAGGGCCAATTTCGCCGCAAGTACGTCGGTCGCGATGCCTTTGCAAAGCGCCTCGTCTAATTTTCTAACTAGTTCTCCCTCTGCTCTATTTTTCTCTATTGCTAAAGCCTTACTAAACCTAATGGACTCTATTCTAATTGCTCTTTTCAGAGCAAACCACCACTTGTTGTTGACGATGGCCCCCGTCAACGCCCGCTTAACTAGTTCGCTAATCCGGTCTCTGTAGGCCTTGCGCGCTGGTAAGGACGCGTTTAGCTTCCAGTAGCCGGGTCCTCCTCTATGAGGCCTATCTAAGTCAAGCACACAGATCACGAATTTGTGGTCCGTGTAGCTGACTATCTTGAATTGTGGACAGCCTATGCTAGACCTATGTATTTCCCTACAAAATACTCTATCTAGATATGATCTGGATGACCCTATGCGATTTGTCCAAGTCCACATTGGCACATTCGGAAAATCCAATCGGTACCTGTCAGATAGTTCAAAACGCCTGAGCAGGTTGGTGAGACTCTTGCACCCTCCTCCCCTATCCGCTAATCCCACACAGTCCCAGCGTGCATCTAAGATCCCCTTCCGTTCCAGTCGCCCACTAACACTAAAGAGCGAGACGTTCCAAGAAAGGTCTCCAGACGCCGGAAGAAATCAGGCCGCTCTGCTCCTGTCGGGGCATAGACGGCCACTAGCCTGAAAGCTTGCCCGTCTCCGCTGGTCACGTCCAGCACCACCAACTTACCTTCTGGGTCCAGGAAGATGGCCCGTATGGCGAGATCCAAACCTCTCCGAAAAAGCACAGCAACTCCTCCCCCCGATCCCGGACGGCTGGGAGATGCGTACACATCGTAGTCGCCGAAGATCGGTGCGAAGGCTCGTGCTTCGGAGATTCTGGTCTCGCTGATGGCCACTACATCTATGTTTAGTGACCTGAGGTCGTTGAGCAGGTGGCCCTGCTTCCATGACGACACCAAGCCACGCGCATTTATGCTGCTTATTCTGAGTGAGGTCATGTTGGGTGAGGAATGGAGTAAGTGAGAAAGGATCACCTACCCTGATCGTGTGGGAAATAGACAGTTGAACCGTCTCTTTGGCCGGTCATGGGTGTTTCTAAGATGATGTCGGTGTATATCGTCTTGGTAACCGACCTTCTGAAGTCTCCAAATGCGCTGGGGAATTTTTCTTTTAAAAGTTTATAATGTTCTATTTTGATTTCAATAATCTTTATATTTTTCAGGAGAGTTCTTGGTGTTGGTGGGGTGTAGTAATTTTTGTCTGAGATGTCTGTGTACTGCTTTATATGTTGTAAGAGTTCTTTATTTGCCATGTTTATGGCTGTGTACTTTTGAGGGGGAGGGGTGGTTTTGTTGCTGTTTTCTTGTTGCTGTTGGGTGTGTGTGCTTTGTTGTGTTTGAGATATTGGTGTTTTTGGTGATGGTGGTGGTGGTGTGGTTGTTGTTGCTGGTTATGCTTGTGGTGGTGATGTTGATGGTGGTGGTGTCGTTGCAAGCCTCCTTGCAGCCTTTACCCCTCTTTGTTTGCCTTCGCTTTTGGAGAGTGAAGCTTAGGGTTTTTTTTCTTTTTTCTTTTTTGTGGCGAACTGTTTGCCATTTCCCTCCCGCCTCATACTCCATGTCGGATTCCGTGGCGTCTGGGAGGGATATGAGTTCCACTGCTGTTGCCCTCCTACTCACCATGGAAGGGTCTTCTGCTTCTGTTGCCTGCCCTGCTCTTGGTAGCAGCGGATCAGGCGTCGGAAGGAGGGGGCCCTCTTCTCAGCTGTCTTCTGCGGGCAGAAGGCCCTGAGGCAACCCTTCTGCCCACTGAGGTAGCACTTTCGGCACCTTCCTTCCACGCTTATAGAGAGTTGGAGTCCTTCCTTGAGGTCTATGATATCTGAGATGGCCTTGATGCACTCCTGGTCAGTTTGTATTAGCAT
>OZ024743.1:374551231-374566231 GCA_964016885.1 Eledone cirrhosa | reverse complement strand
ATAATCCCTCCGATAAGTCGTCCGACCTGCGACGAGTCCACGCCACGACTTTACCATTTAACAAACGCACGCATTTGCCGTCGCAGGTCGATGAACAAACAGAAGCACAATTTAGTATAGCTAGATCCGAACTTAGTAATATTATAGAACAGTATAGCAAGAAGCATAATCGAATGGAGGCCCAACAACTGGGAGAAAAATCTGCAAATGGCTTGCGTAAGCTCATGCAGCGCTCGCGTAATGGAGAGATAGCATGCTTTCCAACAGACAAGTCTGGCAGAATGTCGGTTGACAGCCTGCCAAACTACATCCAGGCAATGCAACCCCACATCACTAACAAAAGAGAGGTAACACCACAGGAGCATGAGGATAGAGAAAAAGCCCTCAATGCCCATATGGTGATGTGGACGAATATAATTCAGCCCAACAAAAGGACTGCCAACAACTTCCAGGCCTGGAACAATGACGTGCCGGCGTTGTATGGGCTTCGAAAAGACCATAACACGGGCAGTGACCCTGTCACAGGACCACCAACACGGCTAGTCTGTGGAGCTAACATTGCTAGTAACTACAGACTGTCTTACTTCCTAGGGAGCAACCACTGGTGTTAGCATTGCAGGCGACATAGCTAACTTATTCATGGTGTGGTGGGACAGTAGACTTAAACTTAAACTTAAAGAACAATTAGAAGACCCCTTAACCCTGATAATGTACTCCCGCTACGTTGATGATATAAACATCGTAGTTAAAACACCCCCACTAGAGAACAGTCAGGAATTAGAGAAAAACACAATGGAAAGCATCCAGCAAATAGCTAACTCCATCCACCAGAGTATTAGAGTTACTATAGACTACCCAAGTAAACACCCCAACCATCGATTACCTGTACTAGACACAGAGCTCTGGTTAGATACCATTAATAACAAAAAACAAATCCTCCATTCCCATTATGCCAAACCCATGACTTCCAAATATCTGATCCACCGAAACTCAGCTGTTTCGGACCATACCAAAATCAACATACTGATTGCGGATTTGGTACGGGTGATGAGAAACGTGTCCCGCATGTGCAACCCCGAAGAACTAGAGAGACACATACAACACTTCATCCACCGTATGCAGTTCTCTGGTTAGAATCAGAGAGATAAAATCAGAGTGTATAGAGAAGTCAGAACCAGATGGGAAAAAATGGTAAATAATGACACAAATGGGACCTGCCCCTTGTATAGGAGCAAATTTTGGAATAGAATAGAAAGAACTAGGAATAAGGCTAATAGAATAAACTCATGGTATTATAGCAATAAATACCAGAGTGTAATGTTCATCGATACAACCCCTAGAGGTGAATTAGCTTACAAATTTAGAAGGGCCCTAGATAAACATAAACTCAATATTAAGATAGTAGAAAGACCAGGTACCTCCGTAAAAACACTTATTAGCAAGACACCCTTTTCAAAGACCCCCCTGTATAGATAAGAAATGTATAACCTGTAAATTAAGCCCCCATATTAACTGTAAAACTAGAAATGTAGTATATAGCATAAGATGTACTGAAGGACAATGTAGAGACAAAAATATACTGTACATAGGTGAGACAGCTCGTAGTATAGGAGAACGGATAAATGAACACTGGCGAGACCTTCAAGATAGTATAGAATCATCTGTACTCTACCAACATGCTAAAATAGAACATAAGGGTAAATTAGAGAACATAGAAATAAAAATAGAATCTACACACAGAAAAGACGCAATGTTTAGACAAATTACAGAGGCAATAAACATAAAAGAATTACAACCATAATTAAATAGAATATATGAGTGGAACAGCAACATCACAACTTACAATTAAGGACAAAATGATAACACACACGCACATAGAACAAACAACCAACCAGTAACATGTAAATAAACAAATAAATAAACGAATATAAACACACACAGACACCCGGATGTGGCGCACGCGCAGACTGAGAACACAACACACACACAGAAACAAAATGGTCGTAGGACAGAACAAAGGAGAGGCACAAAAACAAAGATAAGAATCCACAGTCACTGAAGAGGTCACAGAATGTGTGACGAAAGAACTTTGATAATATATAAACAACCATCTGGTTGTGGAACCAACCAACCCAACCAACCGGAAATTTATAAATTCCTAAATATATAAATTTATTATAATAAATTGAAGTGAAAGCAACTGGTGCGTGTGTTTCTTATGGCACATGACCCTCCCAAAGTATAACAATATCGGTTTCAACACACGTTTTCAGATAAAAAATCTTGCTAAACAAATTCAGAAACGAAATATGTATATATGTATATATATATATATACACATATTATATATATGCACATATATATATATTTATATACATACACATATATATATACATACATATATATATATATATATATATATATATATATATATATATATATATAATATATATATATATATTATATATATTATATATATACTATATATATATATATATAAATTCACACACACACATATATATATATATATATATATGTATGTATATATGCATATATGTAAAACCCTTACTGCGACACCAAGCGGTTTTCGGCTTGTGTTCAGCAAGCTTTTTCAAGTACTCCTATGATTAGTGGTTTCTAACACACACACACACACACACACACACACGACACACACACACACACACACACACCACACACACACACACACACACACACACACACACACACACACATATTTATATATATATATATATATATATACACCACGATCATATTACTCTATAACATCCTCTTAATTTTGTCATCTCAATTTAAGGTAGCAATTTGTGCGTATATTTCGAAATACCTTAATTAGTCAAGTAAATAATTATGACACGCTTTGTAAATAAAGCTTAGAATAAGACAATATCAATATATTCCGTCTCACTAATATTCAACATTTATGACGTGACGAAAACAGTTAAGTGCGGGAATACTTGATGTCATGCATATAATAATAAAATTTCGAATTGAATTTCAAGAATATAATAAAAGTAATAATAATGATACATAGGTATATTAAGAATCCAAACAACTTCAACACGAGAATTAGAATGAGATAATTATGTTTTTGAAATAACATGTATCTTTCTTATACGAGTTGCCATACAAACTATAAACATATAGACTGAGTAAACATTATAGTATTTTATGTGTATTATCTATTATGGATAAAGACTTCATACCATGTTTGTACCCCATTATGAAAATGGACTCCGCCAAATTCCTAACTCTAACAAGAGCTCGAAAAGTAAAAACAATACTGACGTGAAATAAAACAATAGAAGTATTTTCTTGTTTGGAATGTGAGAGAATTTTTGTTTTTAAAAAATGAGGAATTTTAAAAGGTCATTCACAAGTGCCACATAGAAATAATCTTATATATATATTCATATACATACATGTATATATATATATATATATATATGTGTGTGTGGGGGGGGGGGGGGGTGTACAAAAATGAAAATAGACCGAGAAACATGAATGTCCATCATCAGTAGTCTGCTGTTTATCATTGGTATTTCTTCGCATTAAAAACTAGATACCTAAAATCAATGCGAGCGATAACTAAATTAAGTTATCGGGACAGAGGAAAGTAA
The DNA here is from genome assembly GCA_964016885.1 of Eledone cirrhosa. Lineage (NCBI taxonomy): Eukaryota > Metazoa > Mollusca > Cephalopoda > Octopoda > Eledonidae > Eledone > Eledone cirrhosa. Next base: position 374,562,590 of record OZ024743.1, on the reverse strand, counting down.
ACAAACAACATGGTAGTAATGCAACATAAAGAGAGGAAAAGAGAGACAAGTCAATGAATCTTGCGGACTTAAGTCCGAACACATCAAATGACGAGAAGAGGCAGACATGTCCGAGCCACGCGAAAAGTGAGAGAGGAAAGAATATTTCACATAGGTCAGATGGGAGGAAGTGATAGAGGAGGAGTAGCAGAGAGTGAATGAGTGAAAGTGTGAGGAGGAGGCCAGCCGAGAGTGTGTGGCCAGCAGCGGGGGTGAACGAAAGCAAGAGGTAGAGAGAAAGAGGATAGCAGTATGGTGGTAGAAAAAATACGAGGCGAGAAAAAAATGTGAATGAAAAATGGCGTGCTGCGTTGTTGCGAATATGAACATATGAATGAAAATAAACCGAGAAACATGAACGTCCATCATCAGTAGTCTGCTGATTATCATTGGTATTATCATATATATATATATATATAAAATTAGAATTGGTGCTCTGAAATAGCGATATATATATGAATGTATATATAGTGTATTTTGCAATACACTGTATGCTTAATTAAAAGCATTTCGAAGACCTTACGCTATTGTTTTAGAGTAGTGACAGTCTCACTTACTTTAATTTTCAGCAAGCAGAGGAGATAAAGCTGACAGAGCTCTGTTTCGCACTTTTTGGTGCTTATCAAAGCTAATAACTCCGCCTGTTTGCTGAAAATTAAAGTAAGTGAGACTGTCACTACGCTAAAACAATAGCGTAACAAATAGTTTAACAAATAGCGTGACAAATAGTTTAACAAATAGTTTAATAAATCTTGTTTTGGATTAGATTTTGTCCTGATTGTATACACTACCGTCGGCATTTAGCATTCTTATAGAATATCTAGTTGTTATCACCGGTTATTAGACAGTTTAAACATGAAGACTTACACTTGAGAATGAAGAGCAATTCAGATTTTGACCCGTTCTCGTCGATTATTTTCACTCAATTCATGCTTAGATACCAGTCCAAGTTTTTGTAAATGGCAATGGATACTTGAAGACGTTGAATTAACCTCTTCTGCTAACTTGTAACAGTAGCATGGGTATTATTTTCAATTGCAGCGTATCATTTTAAAAAGAGACAGAGTGCCCAGAGCGGTGGCCATCTTTCAAGTCAAAGTGCCCTTGTCAAAATGTATTGAACCGTCTCTGGAACTCATAAATATTCAAAACACTTTCACTTTACACTTTTTGCATATTTTTTACAGCATTCGCAGCACCTGTTGCCTCTTTTGAACTCCTAAAATATGACGTGCCGTATGTGAACTTCTGTAACTTCGATTTTCATGAGAAATTAAAACAAACTGATTGAAGCTTTTTTTCCTCTGTAATATTTATACGGCTGGAACATGTTTTAACAAGAACAATGTAACAATAACATTCTTTATGGAATGAAGAGGATGATTTAAACTGAAGATGCAATACTATTAAACATATTACTAAAATTTCACCAAAACCTTTCCTAAAATGCTCCTCAACATTTATCTGCAATATTTGTTTTTTAATTTCATCAAACTGTTTTCGGAAAAACTATGCAATTATTCACCTCATACATTTTCGAAAATTCTACTCAATATTTTCCAAAAAATTTTCTGAAAATTTTCTATTGCTATTGTATTGCAACAAACATTCTCTCTAAATTATTAACAAAATTTGTTCAATAGTTTTCGAATTTTTAAAATAATCCTTTTGGTTAAAAGGATTATTTAAAAAATATTATAGTTTATACCGATTATTAGTTTTCCAAAATTTAACTGAAAATTTTGTCAACAAGCTTCTTCAAAATATTTTAAAATATTTTCTTAAAATATTTTTATAAGATTTAAAAAGACTCCTCAAAAATACCCCTCAAAACTTTTGAAAAACATATCCGTAAAAGTTTTCTTTAAATATTATCGAAAACATTTCACGAGAAATTCTGTCAAAAATTTCATCAAATTTTTCAAATATTCTTCTCAAATAATATTTTGCAAATGTTTCTCAAAATGTTCACAAAATTTTTACAAAATGAAATTCTTGCAAAGTTTTGAGAAAATTTTGAAATAAAATTATGATGCTTTTTTCAAAACTTTTGGGAATATTTTTCAGGAAACTTTCTGAATTTAGAACAAATTTTGAGAAAAATTTTCAAAAAATTTTCAAAAACATCTTTAGAAGCAATTTTGGGAAAATTTTGACTAAAATGTTTGAGAAATTTTGTAGGAAACCTCTGAAGAGTTTTGAAGAATATTTTGGAGTTCTATGAAAAGTTTTGAAGAAAGAAATTTGAGAATATCTTGAGGAATCTTTAAAAAAATAATTGCGTGTTTCATGGGTAACTTTGAGAAGTTTTACTTTCGCATAAGGTGAACAATCAAAATCCCACCCCACCCCCACCCCACATATTTCACCAAATGTTTTCTGCAAAAGATTAAAATTTTGTTTAAAATTTTAATCAAAAAGTTAAATCAAAAATATTTTTCGAAATTATTGAAAAAAGCTTTGTCAAAACGTTCTGTAAAAGGTTTCTGAATATTTTAAAATATAATTTTCATGAAAACTTTCTTTAAAAAGTTTCGCAAAAATTTGGTATGAAAGTATTTTTAAAATATCAAAAGGTTTTTGAAAAAATCTCAAAAATAATTTCACTAAATTTCTAAAATATTTTTCTCAAAGTTTTCACAAAATTGAAGATGTTTTAAAAAGTTTGAGAAAGTTTTAAAATAAAATGTAGATGAGTTTTTTCAAACATTTTGAAATTTAAAAAATATTTTGAAGAAAATGTTTGAACTGGAAAATTTTTAGGAAAATATTTCATGAAATTATGAGTTATGAAAAATTTTGAGTAAAACTTGGAGGAGAATTTTAATGAAAGCTTTCGAAATAAAATTGGAGAAAGTTTTGATAAAACGTTTTTAAAAATTTTATGATTTTTGAAATATTTGGAGAAAAATATTTAAGAAATTTTTATGGTTGTTGTTTTTTTATACGTTGCAAATTCTACTTTCGCTTAACCTGAACAATCGTTTCATTCTCTGTCTACCTTCTCTCTCCGTGGCAACCAACACATCCCCATTCACTCGTCTATCATCACCTCCATTATGCTCACCGAAAGATGCATTTGAATAAACATAAAATGGATTTATGGAGAGTGTAACAGAACGTGAGAGATGGTTAACTTTGAAAAATAAATAAAATGTCTGTAATGGTACAAAATAATTTACCAGATAATTAATGCTTTTTAGATACTTTACAAACTTTTCATCAAAACTTTACCAAAGAGTTTCTTCAAAGATCATCGAAATATTTCCAAAACAGTCTCAGCAAAAATTTTCTAAAATTTTTCCCACATTTTTCTTTTCTTTTCCGAAACTATTTCGCAATTCTTTCGAAAATTTTCCTCAAAATTTCTCTAAAGTTTTTTTCAAAATATTCTTCAACAGTTTCTATTTAAAAAAAAAGGTTCAACAAATATTCTCTAAAAACGTTTACATTGGGTTTCCAAAAAATTCTTTTTTAATTATCTTTAAAATTTATTAAAGATTTTTGAGAAAACCTTTGAAAAGATTTTGAAGGAAATTCTGATGCAGTTTTTTGAAAACTTTCACCAGAAATTTAGCAATTACTGTTCAAAAATTTTGAAACATTTTGAGGAACATTTCAAATAAAGTTTTGATGATTTTCTTTTTATTTTTTGGAATATTTTTCAGGAATTCTTTTGAATTGTTGAACAAATGTTAAAACGTTTTAAAAACAATTTTGAGGAATGTTTTGTGAAAATTTCTGAGAAATATTTGAGAAATCTTTGATGAAGGGTTTTGAAAAAGTTTTGAAAGAGTTTGAAAAATATTTTGATGAAAATTTTGAAAATTTTGATGAAGTCTTTTGAAAAGACTGGAGAAAAAGTTTTGAGATAACCTTGATGAATGCTTTTTCTACACCTTATACATTTTACATTCGCAAAACCTGCATTTACTCCTTCTTCTCAACTTGACCACCACCTCCATTATCTCCTCTATCATCTCGTTCATTACGTTCCCCGAACAAATTTTAATTTGTTTCTATTCAAAAGTACATTTGAAAAAGATAAATAAAAGGGATTTAGTGGTAGAGTGTAAACAGGCCATGCAGGTGATTAGAATTTAAAGATAAATTAAAGTGAAAGTTTAACGGTCCGGAAGTATTTAGCAGATAATTAATGTTTGTATTATCGTAATTTATTTTTTTTAAAACTTTCATCAAAATTCTTCCAAACATTTTCACCAAACTTCTTTTTAAATTTTCTATAAACATTTCACAAAACATCACAAAACAACACCCCGTATATTATTCAATATACATTACGCACATTTATATGTATATCGCTATGTAAGAGTACGAATACAAGTTCTTTCAAATATTTTCCTAAAAATTTTCCCAGAATTTTACTTTCGTATATCCTAAACAATCCTTTTATTCCTCACCTTTCTCACCTCTCCGTGACCGCCACCACCACTATTATCACCAACCCACCCCTGTTATATTCTCTATCATTACCTTCTCTACAATAACCGAAATAAATTTTAACTTGTTTCTATTCAAACGTATATTTGAAAAAAATTAAATCAAAATAAATAAAAGTGATTTAGGGAAACAGAGCGAACAGATAGTGAAATTTGAAAGGTATAAATATATATATATGTGTGTGTGTGTGTGTGTGTGTGTGTGTGTCGTGCGTGTGCATGTGTGTGTGAGTGCCTGTGTCTGTTTGTGCATCTGCGCGTGTGCGTATGTATGTGAGTGTATGTGTCTGTTTGTGTGTGGGCGCATGCGTATATGTGTATGTATATATATATATATATATATAGGAACAAGTATGACCCCGACGGCAGAGCTCAAGCCGTTTTGACGGCTAATTCTGGACTAGAATATATATATATACATATATATATATATAAATATATATATATATATATATATATATATATATATATATTATTGTTTTTGGCTCTTATATATATATATATATATATATATATATATAAGAGCCGAAAACAACAAAGTAAAGAGATAAGAATGGTGAAATAAAGAGTGAAAAGTGTGTGTGTGTGAGTGAGTGAGAGAGAGGGGGATTGGGGGGGAGAGAAACAAAGGCCAGATAAAAGGCATTGTTAATTCGTAACTCTGTAATACGTTAGTAAACTTATAGAAAATATTAGCAGTTAGCAACACTCCTTTCCTTGATATAAAGAGAGTTAAAAAGAGGGTAAAAGAGGAAGAAATAATTGTTTCTACTTTAGGCACAAGGCCAGCAATTACCCAGTGCATTACTAGTACTTTATTTTATCGACCCCGTAAGGATGAAAGGCAAAGTCAACCTCGGAAAGGGACGTAACTCTATGCGTCAAAGCATGGCGTCCGACACTCTACCGATACTGCCAATACCAAATGTGAAAAGAAAACGAAAAGGAAAATCATGCAACGGTCGTAAAAAATTGATTGAATAAGACAAAATAAAAGAGAAGAAAAATATTAAGGAAGAGAATGAAAATGTCAGAATGTGAGAAATATAACAGCCGTTGAAACTAAAATAATGTTATGGCAGGTATATTGTCTTATAATAACGTAGCAAATATTTTATTTCAGTTATTCCTGTTTTTGTAAACATATGAAGAATCAAAATGGACGAAACTATTTTAAAAATATTTTCGCAAGTATGGAAAATGATCTGTCTGCGTTATTAAATGAGTGCCTAATTGTAGGAAATATAAGTGTTTTAATGAATTGTAAATCAGAGAACGTAGGCCATACTTTTCATCCGCCTTTATTTCTTATCTTCTCATTATCTCTATTTCTTTTATATTTCTTATTTTAATCCAAGAGATGAAGTGCGGAATTACGAAATTTGATGTTTCTGTTTTAATATTACATATAGTTTTATTTTACATAAAATTGTGTATTACAAAGTAGTTGACTTGTTTCATTTACAGGTCTTCAAAGGGAAAACATGTTAGTTGGCACTCGCTGAAGAACTATTTGTGAAACAAGTCATCTGTTATGTAATACTCATGCTTTTATCATAACAGGTAAGTATAAGTCTGTATTTACCACCATTTATCTCTGTCTCTGTCTTTCTCTCTCTCTCTCTCTCTCTCTATATATATATATATATATATATATATATGTGTATGTGTGTGTATGCGTATATATATATGAAAATATTCAGGACCCCGACGGCTGAGCTCCGGCTATTTCAACAGCTAGTTTGGATCTAACTGTTAAAACAACCGGAACTCAGCCGTTAAGGTCCTGAATATGTTCATATTACCCACTCACATATTACACACACACACACATACACACACACACATATATATATATATATATAGATAGATAGATAGATAGATTTCTTTATTAGCCACAGGGGCACAAAAGAAGGGGACAAATACAAAGGGGGAAGTTTACATACAATAAAAACGTGTAAAATGTTATCACAGATGGAATTTAAAAGTTAGTCGATTTTCCCCAATAGAGGGAGACAGTTTATATGGGTAACACATACCCCCGAAAAAAAATGTGCAACCCTCATCTCCAGGAGTACGAAGAGCTTGTACTCCTTTCCTCTCCTCCTCCTTTTCCTCAACCTACAGGCTGATATAGAGAGAAGGCCCATTCACTCGGGCCATTCTCGCCACTTTCACCCACCTTTCATAAAACTTGCTGGGGTACAGCGCCTCTCTCTCCATCCTGATTCTTCTTCCAAAGTGGTATTTGAAAAAAAGAATCAGTTGTTGGCCGGAGAGAAAGGTGTCTGACCTCAGCCCTTTCAACCTTGTCCACCATACAACCTCTTTCGCCATAGCTATCACACAAAGGAAAACCGCCTCTCCTTCGTTTTTGAAGGAGGGTGGCGGTTTGATCATGACAATGATAGATAGATAGATAGATAGATAGATAGATAGATAGATAGATAGATAGATAGATAGATATATTTCTTTATTTGCCACTAGGGCACAAGAGAAAGGGACAAATGCACAGGGGGGAGTTTACATAAATGTGAGTAAAGAAAAAGGCATAACAATAAGAATAATATAATAATAAAGAGTCCTCAAAAGGGAGGGGGCGTGTTGGGGATTGCACATATCCCCGAAAAGTGTGCAACCCTTTTCGCGGGGGAAGCCCAGAGAGGAGGCGCTCCCCCTTTCCTCTTCACTTCTTCACCTACAGAACAATGTAGAGAGAAGGCCCATTTACACGAGCCATTCTCGCTTCTTTCACCCACCTTTCATAAAACTGTCTGGGGCCAAGCACTTCTCTCTCCATCCTGATCCTTCTTCCGAAGTGGTATCGGAAGAAGTAAACCAGATGTTGGCCGGAGAGAAAGTCACCCGACCTCAGACCTTTCAGGCGCGTCCACCACACAACCTCTTTCATCATGGCTATTACGCACAGAAAGACCGCCTCTGCTTCATTTCTGAAGGGAGGAGGCGGCTTGATGTTCACCACAGACTCGGCGGTCAATCGAATCGGTGCCACACGCGACAGCAGTCGTTCGACGTAGCCCCACAGATCGGCAACGCCCGGGCAGTGTACCAGTGCGTGCTCAACGGTTTCCTCGTCGCGCACGCATCTGGGACAGATCTTTTTCGCGGGATCCCTGCCCGGGCGCCCGTGCCTGTAGAGCTTTTCTCGAACGGGCAGAGCCCTCCGGTAGCACTGCCAGGCTAGGGACCTCTAGAAGCTGTCCATGGGTCCCGGGCCGAAAGTTCTACCGAACAGGCTGGCCAGTTCGTTCTCCTCCATGCTTAGCGACTCTCCAAGGGTGTCGTCGCCCCTGCTAGCCACCAGCCCTCTATAGAATGTCGAGGTGGATTCTCCACTGATAGTCGGGTCCGCTTGCCAGAGAGCCGTGAGCGCCTGGGCACACTCGGTGTGCCAGTTGCCTAGTTTTCTCGGTCTTTGCTTCACCCAGGATTGCAGCTCGGTGAGCGAGACGAGCTGTGGGAAGGCTCGCCTCACAAACGTGGCCCTCACCGGCTGACCGGTGAGGAATACCTGTAGATGCCATAGCCTCAATGCGTGCCTACGGATCAATAGCCACGGCATACCCAGCCCTTCTTTCGAAGGGTGCTGGCAGCAGATGGATCTCCTCACCATGGGAGGCCGCTTCTTCCAGAGGAACTGGAAGAGCATGCGCTCCATGATGGTGAGCGTTTCCTTGGGGCAAGGCACGACGGTCAGGCGGTAGTAGATGACGGACACTATGTAAGCGTTCGTCACCTCCGCCCGACCTTTCAGTGATAGTTTGCACTTGGCCCACTTCTGAGTCAGCGCAAACACCGTGCTCTTCACCTCGCCCCAATTATTCTCCACCTGGAGGTCCGGTCCGAACCAGACCCCGAGCAGCTTCACCGGGCCCTCCGTCCACCGCCCGACGACACCGTCTAACGGCATCGGTTTTCCCCTCCACGTTCCGAGTTGCAAACCGACTGACTTGTCCCGGTTCAGCCTAGCCCCCGTCAGCCTTTCGTATTCCTCCAGTAGGGTGGCGATCGCCCCGATTTCCGAGGCGTCCGCCACCATTACTGTTACGTCGTCGGCATAGGCCGAGACCGCTTTGTGCAATCCCGGTTCCAGGGGTATGCCCCGCAGCAACTCCAACTTCCGCAGCAGTGGCTCGAGAGTCAATACGTACAGAAGGGAGGAGAGGGGGCACCCCTGCCTGATGGACCGGGTGATTTGAAACGAGATGTAGCCGTTTACTTTAATCCTAGAGTAGACGTTGCCACTGTGCATGGCAGAAATCCAGCCCTGATAACGGGTCCGAAGCCCGCCGCCGCTAGCACCGCATCCAGGTAACCATGGTCGATCCTATCGAACGCCTTAGATTGATCCAAGTTGATCAGGGCCCCACCAAAGCCGGGTTCGTTCCCAACCCTCTCTACGATGTATCGCATGAGGTGGAGGTTGTCGTGAATGGACCTGGACTGGATAGCGCACGTCTGCGCGTCTCCCACCAAACTACCCACCACTAGCGCCAACCTCTTCGCCAACACCTTGGCCAAAATCTGTAACTCTGCATTCAGCAGAGTTATGGGCCTAAAGTTACTTAAGTCGTCCCCTTTGCTCTCGTCCTTCCTCACTAGCGTGACTACGCCCTTGGTCACAGAACAGGGAATTCTCCTGTTCTGTTGCCAGTTGCAATAGACAGCCTCGAGGAGTTCGGAGAACAAGACCGGCATAGCTAAATAAAGTTCGTATGGTAGACCATCGAGACCCGGAGATTTGCGTCTGCTGCATTGGCTGAGCGCTTCCCAGATTTCAGTGGCTGTGATTGGCCTTTCGCAGCACTCCGCTTCGCCGCTCGAAAGACGCGGTAGGCCGTCGAGGTATGGACCGAAGTCCACATCCCCCGTCCGGCCCCCCGCTCCCTCCGAACAGTCGAGCAAAGTGCCTTTGAAAGGCCTCGCACATCCGCTCAGGTTCAAGGATCACCCGTCCATCCTGGTCTCGCAAAGACCGAATGGTGGATTTAATCCCACTCTTGGCTTCTGTCACGCGGGCCCAGCTAACAGCTTTGGTCCTCTCGTTTCCTAAAGCACGTATTTTACTTCGGACAACGCAGCCTTCGTGCTTCGCATCAAAGAACTGGCTCAACGCCGTTCTTGACGCTAACACTCTGTCCACGTCTCCGCTCCTAATCGCCTCTTCTAGTTTATCTGTTAACTCCCTTTCCCTCCTATTTCTATTCGCCGCTAGTTCCTTACTGTAATCTATCGAACTTACTCTAATCTCTCTCTTTAGAGATACCCACCACCTGCTGTTGACGATCGCTCCCGTCAACCGCATCTTAACTAAGCTACTAATCTGGTTCCTGTAAGCTTCCTTTGCCGGCAAGGACAAGTTCATCTTCCAGTAACCGGAACCCTGTCTATGCGTTCTATCAAGGTTGACCACGCAGGTCACTAATTTGTTATCTGAATAGCAAACCATGAGCAATTCTGGACAACTAAATACGTCGCTATCCTTACTCCTAACCAAAAACCTATCTAGGTACGATCTAGATTGACCACTGCGGTTTGCCCAGGATCAGGTTGGCGCAGTTGGAAAATCTAGTCGAAATCTATCGACCAGGTTGAATCGATCGAGTAACCCCTTGAGGCTGCTACACCCTCCTCTATCGGGACATGCCCCTACATAGTCCCAACGCGCATCTAGGATTCCATTCCAGTCCCCCACCAAAAGCAGGGAACGCGACGTTCCTAGAAAAGTCTCCAGACGCTGGAAGAAGTCGGCTCTTTCAGCCCCGAAGGGGGCATAAAGACCGACCAGTCTGAAAGCCCCGCCTTCACCGCCTCCGACGTCCAGTACCAGTAATCGACCCCCCGGGTCCGAGTGAACAATCTGTACGTCGAGAGCCAGACGTTTATCCAGCAGTACGGCAACCCCACCCCCGCCTCCGGGTTGACAGAGAGATGCGTGCATTTCAAAGTCATCGAAGGCGGGAGCCAGCTGTCGCACGCTGCTGATCCGACTCTCGCAAACAACCATCACATCTATACTTCGTGACCTGAGGTCACTTAGAAGCTTTGCTTGCTTCCAAGCTGAGCCCAGGCCACGCGCATTCAAACAGCCAACTCTCAATTGATCTATTTTGGTGTTGAAAGTGAAGAAAGAAAAGCACCTACCTCTCCGGGTTGTGTAATTTCCATGGCGTCGGGTGTGTTGGGTGGAGGGATGTTTTGTGGTGGTGTGGGGGTATCCGATTGTGGTGGGGTTGGGGTATTTGGAGTTGTGTCAGGGAGAGGGGAGGTTATGGGGAAATCTTTCAAGAGGACGCGATTTAACGGTTTTAAACAGGGGATGGGGGCTCACGTCCTGTTTAAATTGTTCTTTTAAGGAACGATAAAGGTCAAGAGGGACCTTTATCATTTTTAAATGGGTGAAGTTCTCTGTTGAGATAAAGTTTGGCCCTTCGGTCTGCACAAAAGGGCTATTGTTTATTAATTTAAACAGTTTTTTGTTTTCTTTATTTATATATGTGTATTGCAATGTCTTTTTTTGTGATGCTGTCAATGTTTCGAAGAGGGGGGGGGGCAGATTTATTTTTGTTTGTCGAGGGTGGGGTGTTTTTGATTGGAGTTGGTGTTTGAATTATTTGTAGTGTGTTGGGTGTGTGCTTTCGTTTTTTTCTTTTAACTTGTCTGAAGGCTTCTCCTCCTTCTTCTTCAGAAGTTGGGGGAAACTCTTCAGCGCTAGGTGGGAGGGACGTGGTGTCTGGTTGTTTTTTTTTGCGGGAGGGGTAGATTTGTTGCTGTTTTTTTTATTATTTGTTTGGAATGCGTTTTGTGGTGGTGGTGGTGATGTTTGTGTCGTGCTTGTG
>OZ024743.1:374536231-374543731 GCA_964016885.1 Eledone cirrhosa | reverse complement strand
CTTTTACTAAGAGTCAAAGATCGATCTGTGATTAAGCCTTTTAATTCATTACTTTGAGCAATGATCGGTAGGTTTGCTTTGGCAGTGTTGAAGATATTCTGGTGACATGGGTTGTGTGTCATTATAAATGGTATGACCAGTTCTTGGTTTCTTCTTCCTTGGGTTGTCCTAAGTTGTTGTATAGGTATTTTTATAGCCCGCTGTATGCCATTTTCTATAAGTAGAGATGGTTATTTTTGTTTGAGCAAAAATTCTCTTAGTTCTGCTAGGCGTTTGTACCTGGTATTCGTATCTTCTACAATGGTACAAATTCTTTTGGCTAGGCAGTATGGGATGTTGCGTTTTGTATGAGGTGGATGGCACGACTTAAAATGCAGATATTGATGGGTGTCTGTGTGTTTATAATATATATCCGTGGTAATGGTGGTGTCGTTTTTGATTATCATTATATCTAGGAATGGTAATTTGGTCATACTCATCTCTTTTGTGAATTGGAGAGATGGGTGTAGGTTATTCAGGAGGATATTGAACTCATCCAGAGTATCTAGAGATTCTGTCCAGATGATGAAACAGTCGTCAAGGTATCTCTTCCAAGATTTTTCTAATTATAAAATTAACTTACTTACTAAAATTTCACTCCCAACTAATTAGTTTCTGAAATGGAATAAATATACTTTCCGAAGAAAATATAGAGAATCATTTCGTCGTCAGGGAAGTCTATTCGCAGCTAAGTTTCCACGCAAGGCGTGGACTCTGGGAACTTATACAAAAATAATTCAGTGTATAGAAAATAGCATATATATATATATATAAAGTTGTAGTTTCTGTCTGTTTGTTTGTTTGTTCACGAACTCCTGCTATGGTTTTGGAGATAGACCCCCATAACCATATATATTCTGAAACTACTTAGCCCAGAGTACTTGGATAAGTATATTTCATTTTAATCAAGGGGTTCCCCGGGGCCAAAAACCCCTACTGAACATCCCCGCTGAAAATATTTTCTCTTCGATTTATATGAAATTTAAACCACGGGATTCCCCGGGGCCACAAACCCTCGCTGAAGATGTTTTCCTTTTGATTTATATAAAGATATGATGCCTATTCATAAAAGCTTTGAAGTGATATTTCGAAAAAAAATTATTTACAAGAAACAAAATAAGAATAAGATCTAATAATGTAATTTTGATTTGATATTTTACAAAAAATAATTGTTTCTACTTTTGGCACAAGGCCAGCAATTATCCCAGTGCATCACTGGTACTTTATTTTATCGACCCCGTAAGGACGAAAGGCAAAGTTAACCTCGGCCGGATTTGAACTCAGACCATAAAGGGCCGTAACTCTTTGCTGCAAAACATGAAAAAATAATGTTTCCAATTTTTCATGCATTACATTTTACATTCAGTAATATTGAAATGCAGAGTTTTTCTCCATAAATGATATCACTGATTTAAAATCAATCATCATTTTCTTACAAAAAAAAGGTGTGAAACGCAGCAAGGCGCGGGTTATTCGGTTAGTATATATATATATATACATATATGTGTCTGTGTGTGTGTGTGTATATATATATATATATATATATATTTATGTATATGTATATATATATATATATGTTTATCCTGGGTTCAATCGGGGGTAACCACAGTAAGGTACTCAATACAAAGCAGAGTATAAATATTTAATATAGAAACGGCATCTACAGGACTAGAACTGTTTTATTCGGAGGAAATCATGAGGGCTTCCTGATGATTTCTCCCGAATGAAACAGTTCTAGTCCTGTAGATGATGCCATTTCTATATTAAATATATTTCTATATTAAATAAATATATATATATATATATGGTCATATTAGCGAGAGTAGTGAATCTACCGCGAGCTCGTCAGTTTAGGCTACAATACCTATAACTGCATGTCTTCAGGAAAATGTGAGAAAGAAGAAAGTTTACCAAGTTGAAATGGTATCAAGAACAGACTTCATTTCAAACACTAACACTGAGCGTAAAGCGTACAATTAAATTTAAAAGACAAACATATTTTACATGGAGTTTTATGACCGTGTAAAATTATAGGTTGAGGTACAAATTATTAACTCATTACAATGTAGAATGTTATTAATTATTTTTTCCTTATATACCGTTAGTTTAATATTTGTTGTAAGACTTTCAGGATTGGCAATTATCTAAGAGGCAGCAGCAAGTAGGTTTAGGTAAAAATCATTTCTTATCTATTATTTACAATGTTATTAATTTTCATTATGTAGTTAGGGTCGGACGCCATGCTTTGCAGCACAGTTACGTCCCTTTACGGTCTGAGTTCAAATCCCGTCGAGGTTAACTTTGCCTTTCATCCTTACCGGGTCGATAAAATAAAGTACCAGTAATACACTGGGTAATTGCTGGCCTTGTGCCAAAAGTAGAAACAATTATGTAGTTAGAATATAATTTGTTGTTAGATTTGCAGGAATGGAAATATTTTAGAAGCAACCAGGCATTTTACATAAACAATGAATATATGTATATATATATATATACATATATATATATATATATATATATATATATATATATATATATATATATATATATATATATATATATATATATATATATATTCAGGTTTGAGGTTCACCACTGTATAGAGCTGGTCAATTCCGTATGGTCAATCGCAATTTAATAATATAGAGAGTACTCAACGTAAAGCAGTTCAACCGTCTTTGTAGTTGGTGGTGCTATTACGGAGTTAAGTATTATAATGAAATGACAGGAGGCTGGATTTGTGTAAATCCTTGAAAGGTTTATTATACTATGATCATTTCAATGACCGGGTTCCGTATGAATCCGGTGATATCATCAGGTATTCGAAATATAATACGTGAATGTAATAGATAAAATCCACGGGGCTGAAAATCCATGGGGCTGAAAATAATGCTCCTGAAATGTTGAGCACTTCCAAATGTAATAATGAACAGCGGCATGGGACTGAATATATCTAACCACCATTCGGACTTTGGCTGCTCAGTGTTTTTGCCTACCGCCAACCTGGCCCATTGCTACTTCCCTCTCAGAATATTCGGACTTCGACGAAACTCTACGGATTAAACCATAACATATATTGTACTGCACTGTATTAACTAAATTCGCTACCCTATACTTCAGGGCATGTATAACTCACACTGAATTCCCAGACTCGAACACACACTGATTCCATTTCCACATCTATATGCATTATCTGACTGCAACTTGAACTATATTGTATTTCTCCTGTCTTGAACTCTCCATTTACTCCACAACCACTCTTGTTTGTTTATTTATATCTTTATATCTTTATTTGCTGTATTAATGCTTTTTCCACGTATTCTACTTCTATACATCCATGTACTTTTTACTTCCTTTATTCGGACTTTTACTCGCGTGTACCCTCAGCACACGACACTGGAATGTCTCCCCCTGGGAACATAAATACTGCAACCTGAACTATATTGTACTTCTCGTATGTCTTGATTTCTCCATCTCACTCCACCACCACCCTTGTTGGTTTATTTATATATTTATATTTATATATTTATATATTTATATATTTATACCTTTGCTTTATCAATGTGCTTTTCCACGTATTCCACCTCTATGTATCCATGTATTTCTACTCCTCCTATTGGGACTTTTGCTCACTTGTACCCATTAGCACACGACACTAGAATGTCTCCCCTGAGAACAAAAATAAATATCACCCGACTATATCCCTTACTATACATCCCACTAGGATAAATTATAGATCTACATAATACAATTAACGTTTCTTCATAAAAGACTCTCTTTAACTAAACCCCGCAACCCAAACCTTAAAAAAGTTTTTTTTTTATTTTTAATTTTCAATTTTCTGTTTGTTCAATTCTCAATCCTCTTACTCTTTAATTTTATAATGTTATTCTGAATTCCTTCAACTTCATCCTATAAATTTAAACAATATTTTAACGTTCCAACTTTCTGTCGGACTGTTGGGAGGGTTTTCCTGGCGGCCGGAACGGCCCCCTGGCGCATAGGCCTATCTTGAGTGCTTGGAAAAATAAATTTCTCCTTCTTTCGATAAATGAAACTACTCGGAGTGGCCTGATTCTCCCCGGGGGCCCGGAGCGCGGCCGGTTCTTTAACCGCCACATAGTACCTTTAAATTACAGATCAAATCAGAACTATTGGATATATCAACCTTAAAATGTTAAACTGTTTAACTTTAAGTTTTCTAATTTCCTTGATATTTAATATTAATTATTAATTTTTACCTGCATCCTATAAGTCTAAACAAAAACGTAACGTTCCAATCTTCTGCTCATACATTATAACACACTGACCCCCACTATATTTACCTCTGCTAAGATACGGGTCCCTGTGAAAATTTTTTCGCGCCACTCCTGGCCTGGCTGTAGTCTGACATTATCTTCCTCTTTCTTTCTATCTTTCTTCTTGTAGCCATCAACCCTGACTTTTCTACTTCTTCCTTTTCCTCCTTCTCTTCTCCCTTCTTTCTGTCGTCCTCCCGCAGACTTATCTTCCTTCCCCTTTTTGTTTGCCTATATTTGACCGGTAGTAGTTGTTAAGATACGGGTCCCTTAGAATAAAAAAAATTTCTTCGCGACAATCCTGGCCTGACTGTAATACCGACCTTTCCTCCTCTTTCTTTCTGTCTTTTTTCTTATAGCTGACGTTAACCCTGGCTTCTCTTCTTCCTTCCCCCTTCTTCTCTCTTCTTCCTTTCTTTCTTTTTTCTTGTGGCATGAGATTAACGCTAACTTATGTTCCTATCCCTTTCTGTTTTCCTTTATCTGACCGGTAGTAGCACACTGTAAGCTTTAGCCACGTCACTCGAGGGCGACCGGCAAAGGTAGAAGATGCTGGATGGCGGTCGCCCTCGGGTCTTTGATTTTCAGCCCCATAGATTTAATCTATTACATTCACTTATTATATTTCGAATACCTGATGATATTACCGGATTCATACGGAACCTGGTCATTGAAATGATCATAGTATAATAAACCTTTCAAGGATTTACACAAATCCAGCCTCCTGTTTTTTCATTATAATATTATATATATATATATATATATATATATATATATATATATATATATGTATAATTCCGATTCCAGAGAGTCAGGTTCGATCATTAATCGATCGTTCCTCAAGCCGATGGACAGTGAAACATATGTAATATGTAATTAAATATGTATATGATGCAACACTGATACTTTCTTCCCTTATATATTACTATTATACATACATACATATATATATATATATACTATAAATTATGTCCATAGAATCATTTGATAAGATCATGCTATAAGATTAAAATGCACCTATGAAGAAATAATAGATAAATAAACGACAGCCATCTATTCGCGATCAACAGCTATAGAATATTTACCCACCATTTCAATAGCACGTGGAAATCGATTAAATATATCGTCAACCATACACAATTAGGTATAAAATTAAAGTTAGAAGAAAAATGCATAAAGACATACCAGGATTACATTTCTACCCTTTAGGGTTTCATTCGCTTTTGGAAATGTCTGATCAAGTATAAATTCTCGAGCTTCGAAATCATCAGGAAACAAACTCACTTGGACGAAGATTTTTCTTAAATGATCCCCGCCAGAAACGAATTCAAAATGGCTAAGAACTGTGACGTGGCAGTGGTCAAGTCAGAAAGAATGTGATTGGTGCCTTACGGCGAGAGGGCTGGTTGCTAGAAAGCGCAGCCTAATATTGTCTAAATTGCATCTCAAACTAATGGGAGATTATCAAATATAAAGATTTACATATACACAAACTAGTATGGAGATGAGAGGATGTCACGCTCACGTGCTTTTGAGTGGTGCAAGAGGTTTAAAGAAGGACGCCAGGGCGTGGAAGATGACCCCAGGAGCGGAAGGCCCTCAACAACCAGGACTGAGGTCAACGTTGAGCGCCTCAGGCAGATGGTGCGTAGCGATCGTCGGCTGACTGTTCGACTGATGGCAAATGAGCTGGGCATGAATCGGGACAGCGTCTGGAAGATTCTCACTGAAGATTTGGACATGCGGAAAGTCTGAGCGAAGATGGTGTCAAAACTGCTGAACGATGACCAGAAGGGTCGACGCATGCAAGTGTGCCAGGACATCCTCGAGCGTCTTGAAACCGAACCAGACTTGCAAGGGACAGTCATCACCGGTGATGAGTCATGGATCTTCGTGTACGACTCGGAGGGTAACCGTTTTGAAGACGTGAACGACATCAAAAAGGCCGTGACGACGGAACTGCGGAGGATCCCGGAAGAATTCTTCCAGGAGTGCATGAAAGCGTGGCAGAAAAGGATGGAAAGGTGCATTAGACTCCAGGGGGATTACTTTGAAGGAGAAAACTCTTAGTGTGAAGTTTGGGTTTGAAATAAATCTTTTGTGACATCAGTCCTAGAACTTTTCTGACACACCTCGTATATACATATGTGTGAGTGTAAAATACTATTAATATCAATTATGGTTCTAATATGCAGTTTGTGTATGGGGTTGAATTGGCTTCATTTATCTTATTTTGTTTATTTCTCGCATTTTTAAGAAATTAAAATATTTGACTTCACGCTGTAAATTTAATCTTACTCAAGCGGTGTCTTTGTAGTCTGGCGGTGTTTATTTAGTTAATGTCGCCTGTTAAATAATTGTCATGATCTACAGTCGACCTAATCATGCTTATAATTATCTAGAGAATTAATGATCAAGATACGGTTCGAGTTGTTTGTTTAAGAACGTGTTTATTGACGTAGTATGTTGATATTAGCTATTAATAATTTTAAAAGATTATTCTTATTTTTACTATAGAATATCGGAAATGTAATTAATGCTCTTAATGAATTTACGTATGCTTGCACATACAGACACATACTCATGCGCATATATACAAATATATATACACTCAAACATATACATACATAGGCACACAGACAAATGTACCCTCATATGGATTGGCAGTATCGGTAGTGAGTCGGACGCCATGCTTTCCAGCATAGTTACGTCCCTTTACGGTCTGAGTTCAAATCCCGCCTAGGTTCACTTTGCCTTTCTTCCTTACGGGGTCGATAGAATAAAGTACCAGTAATGTACTGGGTAATTGCTGGCCTTGTGCCAAAAGTAGAAACAATTATATGATCTAGCATATAACTTACCATTATATTAGTTTATTATTATATTGGTGGATTTTGCCCTTCATCCAAACGGGGTCGATAAAATAAAGTACCAGTAATGCACTGGGTATTTGCTGGCTTTGTGCCTAAAGTAGAAACAATTATATTGGTGGATTGGCAGTATCAGTAGAGGGTCTGACGCTATGCTTTGCAGCAAAGAGTTATGCCCCTTTATTGTCTAAGTTCAAATCCCGCCGAGGTTAACTTTGCCTTTCACCCTTACGGGGTCGATAAAATAAGGTACCAGTAATACACTAGGATAATTGCTGGCCTTGTGCCAAAAG